>VDFB02252616.1:170442955-170485431 GCA_007258455.2 Sequoia sempervirens
TATCCCTCATGGATGGTTTCTCTGGTTACAATCAAATTCGCATTGCTCCTAAGGACCAACACAAAATAGCATTTACTTGCCCATGGGGTACATACTGTTGGAACGTCATGCCCTTCGGCCTCAAAAATGCAGGTGCAACATACTAAAGGGCTATGACCACGATCTTCCATGATATGATGCACAATATAATGGAAGATTATGTAGACGACTTATTGGTCAAATCAGCAACAAGGAAAGATCATTTGAAGGTACTTGACAAAAATTTTAAGAGGCTAGAAGAGTACAAGGTTCGGTTAAACCCTAAGAAATGTGTTTTTGGGGTCACGTCAGGTAAGCTATTGGGGTACATAGTTTCCCGAAGAGGCATAGAGGTCGATCCGACAAAGGTTAAATAACATGTATGCCCACCTAGAGGGATCAAGGGAATCAACTCGCATGCGTGAGTGCAATCTATTCGCCTATAGCTCAATTGGCGATAATACCACCCATTCAAGATTCGCTAATACTAAAGGTGTCCCCTTTGTATGGACAGATAATGTCAATAGGCTCTCCTAGCAAATTCAAAGATTACCACATCAACACCAAATTCTCATGCTTCATTCATAAGCCATTAATTCTATACACATCCTAATTAATTAGTTTAGAAGACCGGGGCATTATCACCCAAAATGATCATGAAGGAAAGAAAGAGCAATCTACTACATCAGCCGCACACTGATAGGTTATGAGTTGAATTATACATACATTGAACGTGCATGTCTCGCAGTTGTCTTTGCAGCCCAAAAACTAAGGCATTATATGCTTAATCATCAGACGCAATTGGTTGCCAAGATTGACCCATTAAAATACCTATTAAGTCGACCAGCGTTAACAGGCCGATTGGAAAAATGGGTCATGATCCTAAGTGAGTACGACATACAGTATGTTGAACGCAAGGCAATAAAAGGGAAAGTAATAGCAGATCAACTGGCAGATGCGCCAATGCAAGCCTCTCATCCGTTGGTAACTGATTTTCCTAACGAGTCCATCTTTCATACGAAACCAACAATACCATGGAAGCTGTATTTTGATGGGTCCCACACTGGTCATGGCTCAGGGGCTAGAATCTTGTTCATCACACCACAAGGGGATTCAATTCCTAAGTCATTTTGAATCGCTTTCCCTTGCACAAACAACATTGCCGAATACGAAGCACTAGTTACAGGTCTCAAGTTGGCAATCAAATGGAAAATTCAGACATTGCTTGTATTCAGAGATTCCCAGCTAGTAATCAACCAAGTGAATGGTGACTATGAAACAAAGGATGAGAAGTTGCTTCCTTACAAGAGAATGGTGGATAGTTTCCTAACATACTTCCAATCAGTGTCTTTTGAACAAATCTCCAGGGTACAGAATAAGGCAGCGGACGCAATGGCTACTATTAGTTCTCTCTTGGACATCCCTAAAAATGTGTCACAATTTGAGTTCCTAGTAGAACAGCTGTTGATACCGACATATGATATCCTAGAGTCAGAAATGGTTTGTGAACTTGTTGGTCCCAACTCTCCTTGGTATCAGGACATTTATGACTATCTAAAGACTCACACCCTTCCATCGAACCTATCCAATAACCAAAGGAAGTCCTTCATTAGAAAATCCACAAGGTATGCCATTATCAGCGACACCCTATACCGCCGTAGTTTCGACAGTACCCTCCTTAGATGTCTTGACACCGATGAAGCATGTACGACCTTACGAGAAGTGCATGATGGTATATGCAGATCTCATTTGAGCGGTCCTACTCTGGCTAAGAAACTAACGAGACTTGGATATTATTGGCCGACAATGGAAAAAGATGCACTAGAATATGTCAGAACCTATCGCAAGTGTCAGATCCATAGTGATTTGGTCCATGCTCCAGCACAAGAACTTTGGCCAATCACTTCTCTGTGGCCCTTCGCTCAATGGGGGCTCGACCTCGTGGGTAAGATTCATCCAACCTCCTCCAACGGCCATAAATTCATTATCACCGCCATTGAGTATTTCACAAAGTGGATCAAAGCCATTCCATTGACATACATTACTGGCAAACAAATATCAAAGTTTATCCTCAATTACATCATTTGCCGGTATGGCCTCCCACAGTCCATCATCACTGACAACAGACGTCTGTTCAAAAACCAAGACGTACGTGAGTTATGTGAGCGATTCCATATCCAACACCACTTTTCATCCCCATACTACCCCCAAGGAAACAGCCAAGCTGAGGCGTCGAATAAAACCATTATCAAAATCCTTAAAAAGCATCGCCACGATAAGCCGCTGGATTAAGTAATATGTTTAACCCTCTGCTTCAGGCTTTACCGAACTAGCATTCGCGACGTTTCACAGGAGCTACCCCATTCGCCCTAGTTTTTGGTGCGGAAGCCATCTTACCCATTGAGGTCGAAATTCCTTCGCTACGGGTCTCTTTGAAGGGTCTAACTAATGAAGAGGAATACCGACAATCACGCCTGCACGAGCTGGAAATGCTGGACGAGAGAAGACAAAAACTCATCAATCACCTGCTGTGACAAAACCGCTTTGTTGTGCTAAATAAAAGGCTATGGTCAGAAAGTTCGACATTGGCAACCTGGTTCTCATGCAGAACCCTAAGAACCAAGCAGACAGAGAAAAGCCAGGAAAATTTGAACCAAACTGGTTGGGTCCATATATTATCATATCTTCTTTTGGTTCTGGAGCATATCAACTGGAAACACCAGATGGCGAACAGTTGACTGAGCCCATCAACAGTTTACACCTCTGAAAGTTCTACACATAGCATCAGAGGACAAAGCTAAGGGCCCTAAAAATACAAAAAAATTGAAAAATGGAAAAAATCACACCTTGATGAAAACCTGGCAAACAGGCGTCTTGGTGACACCAAAAAATAAAAATTAAAAAATCATAAAAATAGTAAAAAGAAAATATAATTCGTCCAATAGTGAAAACCTGGCAAACAGGCGCTTTGGACAAGTACCATGGTGAAAACCTGGCAAACAGGTGCCATGCGTAATCAATCATTGCTCTGCCATCTATTGTCACTTGGTCTAAACTTGGCTTAGGATGAAAGCTATCTTCGCCGTTATTCCGCAAATCACCATCACATCCTACCTTTCCTATCATAGTGGATGATCGATTGACGTCATGTTCCGACAAATGTCTGTCTAGCAAACCAGCAACATCCTGTCCATGTTCCTTGTAAACGGCTAAGTCTTACACCTAACTGGGGGCAAAATGTTTATCATGTGACTGCAGTGGATGACATGTGGGATCAAAAACATCATAAAATGTCCTGAAAAAAAACAAAAACATCATAAAATGTCCTAAAAAAAAAGACAAAAAACATCATAAAATGTCCTGAAAAAAGACAAGAACATCATAAAATGTCCTGAAAAAAGACAAAAACATCATAAAATGTCCTGAAAAAAGACAAAAACATCATAAAATGTCCTGAAAAAAGCCCAAAAACATTGCAAAACGTCATGGAAAAAGACCTAAAAATCATAAAACGTCCTGAAGAAAACCAAACAAAACATTAGACTGTGCAAGGCACACAAGTGCACTGTCATCTCTGGTCTAAGTCAATCAAGTCAATAAGTCCATGTCATTGTCTGAACTATGTTGTCTCTGCACATTTGCTACATAGGCAAGACTCATACTTGAGTCCCCGAGACATTAGGTCAGTCCTATTAGGTTTTTCAGAATAAATCATGGTGCAATATTTGGTCATCAAGACAAAGTCATTGGTCATGTCGAACTATGAGGTCTTTGAGTGTATGACGTAGGCAAGGCCATCTATCAATGAGCCCCCGAGGCCGCACTAGGTCAGTCCATTAGGGTTCATGACACTACAGTGGCACACACGTAAAAAATCTTCAATCAATTTCCAAATGGGAAAACTCCTGAAACAAAGTAAAACAATCTTTTATTCAACATGACAATCTCATCAAGGCAATATCGACATATAGTCAAACACAAGTCAAAGCAAGTCAAATCATTATTACTGATCAAACTGTCAAATTTTGGTTAGTCTTTGGATGAGTCCTTCTGAAAGATAACCTCTGTCATTTACGCCTTAGGATGTGTCCTTCCTAGGCGTCGTCATTGTCATTCGGCCTTTCGAGCGATCCTCTTGACATCTAGGGATCACTCTTCCTGACATTAGTGTCCTTCAGATGAGTCCCTCTGAAGAACCAACTCTGTCATTTATGCTTTAGGATGTGTCCTTCCTAGGCATCGTCATTATTTTGAGGGACCCCTTACGACCATTAGGGATCAAATCCTCCTGACATTCGGCATCATTCAGGATGTGTCCTTCCTAAATTCACCAAGTCTCAACATTTTCAAGGTCATCAAAACTTTAAACATTCGGACATCTTGACATCGTCAAACATGACACCTTGGCATCAGAACAATGGATATCCAGATGCACTTGACAAAAACTTGACAATTGTCTTTTCATCTTTTATCATGTTATTAGTTTTTCAGCGAGATCCCACTAAGCAGGATTTAGAGAAGCAGCGACGTAGCATGACAATTGACACGCATGACTACTAGCTTCTCAACCAGATCTTGATCTTGGGATTTAGAAAAGCAACGACATATCATGATAGAGACTTCATTTTTTTTGTTGTTGTTTAACAATCATGTCACTAGCTTCTCAAGGATGTCCTAGAAATAGGATTTAGAGAAGCAACGACGTTTCATGATTTGTCAATGTCTTTTTCTGCTTGTGGTTGATGATGACAACAAGACTAGGGCAAGCACGCTCCTAGTATGAGTCATACTCATCCTTGTCTGTGACTGTTTTGTCTTGGGTAATGGTACAACTTTGCACACCTGGATCTACGTCATATCTTGGTGTTTGTTGACCATTACAATAGTTTGCCCAATAATGATTAAAGAGCAACGAATATTAAAAGTCCTATAGTAAAGTTTTGAAGGATTTGTATCTTCTCATAGGTCTCATATCTTCTCCTCTTTGGTCTGGTCATCTTCTCTCATCAGTCCCGCCATCTTCTCTCGTCCATCTTGCGATGATATCCTGTGTCATTCAAAAACATAAGTGCATACATGATATATCCATTGCATTAGGCCCATACATACATCATCCATGGCATTAAATAATATCATACATCGCATTACATCATATACATAATCACAAACATTGCATTAACATAATCATCATCATTGCATCTTTTACATAAATGCATCATGCACATCATTAACATAAGCATATGAATATTGCATCATCATGGCATCAAAAATCACAACATAGACATCATAATACATAAATGGCATCATAAATTAAGCATCGTACATCATACACACATAATGCATAGAACATCACATAAAACATATAGGCCGCATCAAAACTGCATCATCATATAATATCATCTCAAAAATATGCAATGTCACAGGATAGAGTCAATGGATATCCCAAAAATGGAGCTCACAGGCTCAACAATAAACATAGTGTGTCCAAATACAAGTATGCCCCTAGGGTAGGCTCTCATCATCCCCTCGGGGTGAAGAATGTGGTGGTGGCTGAGGCCCTGTCACTGGCTCTGAAGCAATGGATGGTCCTGTAGTGGCCTGTGTCTGTGAAGATGAGGGAACTGCGAATGAAGGCATCATTGTGACAGTATGGAACACCTATGAGGTCACCGCTGCTGGACTCTGAGAAGTGGTAGGATCTGTCACCAGTGGCTGACCCTGTACTGACCTCTGTGCTGAACCAATGGAACCCTGACTGTGCCCCGAATGGTGACTCGGAGTATGCCTATGAGAGTGATGTGACCTGTGGCCTGATGTGTGTCCTGTGGAAGTCGACCCTCTGACACTGGTGTGGCTCCTGGTACCACTGCCACTACCCAACCTGTGCCCACTTCCTATCCTCGTCTATGATCGGGATAGGGTAGGATCTCGCTGCTCTAGTGGCACTGCCTGCTCATAGAGGGTATTGTATTGTCCCAACCTGGTGCTCACCCTAGCAAGCTCCCGAGCCATGTCTCCTGTGGGTCCTGTGCATAGGGCCGCAAACTCTGTGCACCACCGCGCTGCATCCTGCTGGCGAATCACCGCTTGATCCCGCTCTACACGAGCTACCTCCAGTGCTGACTGTAGGGACCTAACCTGTGCCAGGCTGGCATCTAATCTCTGCTAAAGATCGGCCACTCGCTGATCAGCTGTAGCATCTGGTGGCAACTCTAAGGATGGTATCTCCTCCTCACCCTCCACCATCTGCCATCTCAAGAGTCTCTCTGCCTCACCTATGGCCTCATCCTCCTCCTCATCATCATCATCCTCCTGACCTGCCACCTCCGCCTCCTCCTCCCCTGCCACTTCCGCCTCCTGTCTCTCCTCCTCCGCCTCCTCCTCCCCTACCACATCCACCTCTGGCACCCTGACATCCACCTCCACATCCTCCTCCTCCCCTGCCACCTCCGTCTCCTATCTCTCCTCCTCCCCCTCCTATCTTCTCTTTCCCTCTCTCTCCTGTCTGGGCTGCTCCTCCATCTCCCCCTCCTCACCGACCTTGGGGATAGCATCTAACGCTACCCTCGCCATGCGCTGTCGCACCCTGCGACCTGGTACCTGTCTGTCCTGCCGGTGCCTCCTGCCATCTCCATCGTCATCTCCATCTCGACCTCTGTCTCCACCATGGCCTCCGTCTCCACCTCGACCTCCATCATCACCCCGGCCTCCGTCTCCACCTTGACCTCCATCATCACCCCTACCTCCGTCCCTCACTCCATCACCACCCCTCCCTCCATCTCCATCTCTGCCCCTGCCTCTGCCTCTGCCTTTGCCTCCATCTCTACCTCTGCCCTCTCGTCTGGCTCATGGCACTCATGGAATCATTGACCACCTGTCAACTGGTGCTGGCCCGTCAGGATCTATCAATGGCACAGGTCGGCGTGCCTGCCACCATAGATCATAGGCTACTGTCGTACCTTGATCTGCTGCTCCACCTCTCCAACCCCAGGCCTGGGCTACTAGCCCGTCTATCTGCTGTGTCACGAAGGCCACTGGGATGGCCGACCCCCATGCATACTCTCTGGACGATCGGGCATACTCTGTCGTCCCCATGGGTACATCCTGCTGATCCCCGAACTGTCTCAGTACACGCTGCGGCAGGTACATCTCAATAATCAAGGATGTCTATACTATCCTGCTAATAAGGTATCGATACTACTTGCAAAAACTCTGATGATCATCCTCATCATCCCATGCCTCACAATCCCTATAGGGCCTCCAGATGAACGTCACCATGGTATCAATCTGATGTCGCCACCACCCTATCTCACCCATATGGGTCTGCTGTAATGCGCCAGCATAGTAGTAGGAGTAAGGCATCCCCTCGGCTAGCTATGGTCTGTCGATAGGAGGGTGGAATATGGCAATATGCTCCCATGCCCAAATCATCATAAGTGTGGTCCCACAGGAGATACTCTCTCCTCTCCTGTATACAACGTCATGCAGCTAATGATAAAGCATCCCCAGCAAACAGGGACCCCATGCATAAACTGTCCTGTCTCGCCGCATGCCAACCAAGACATCCCCCCAACCAATCAGAAATCCGTGTCCTCGTCGGTCAGGAACCAAAATGCCACCAATCAGAGTCGCAAGGAATGCATCAAAGTGACTGTAGTGCTCTACCAGGAAATCCCAATGGATCTCGTAACCTTGAATGTCGAGTCCGGCACCCTGATCCTAGTAGTATGCCCGAAAGGTCTGCTCGCCATGATAGGGATCATACACGATCCGCTCCCCTCGAATCGGAATCCAGAGAATACGGTAGACGTCCTCTAAAGTAATGGTAGCCTCACCTGTCGGCAGGTGAAAGAAACAGGTCTTAGAGTGCCATCTCTCACACAACGCCGTCAGCAAACCCCTGTTCGCCCGAATGGTGGGCATGAACGCAGCATAGAATAAGCCGAGTCTCATCAATCGTCGCCGCTCTCGCGGGCCTACCTGATCGCCAAACCGAAAGGTCCTCGGTCTGCTCTCTCTTGTGTAAATAGTGGTAAGCTGCCTCTGCAAAAAATGAACACTGCATTAGCACCTTTTTGGACAACTGTAACCATCATGGAAAATAACTAAGGGCATGAAAGCATCAAAACAAGTTAAATTAAGAAAACAGGCAAGTGCGTCACAAACATGCAATTGCATCTCGAAAATGCAAATGCGTCGTTAGAAACATCAAATGCGTCGCAATAAGGCAAGTGCGTCACTTGATTACACTTGCGTCACGAAATTATGCGTTTGCGCCGCAACTTTGCGAATGCGGTGCAGCATTTCACTTGCGACATTCAAACAAGCAGTTGCGTCGCAACATTGCGATTGCGGCACTTGAGCGGTCAAATGCGACTCGGTGAAGCACTTGCGTCATGACAAATATCAAATGCGGCGCAAACCGCCGGTGCGACTCATTTTCTCATTGCACTTCCATTGCGACGCATCAAATGTGGCGAACGCGAAAGCAATTGCGGCTTACGCGAACATGTATGCGTCGCGGCGCATTCGTTGACTACCCTAGAAAGCATTAAAAAACATGTAAAACGATAAAATGACAAAGTGGGATTAGGGTACATACCACCGGCCTTGAGCCCTCTGGCCGTCTGAAGGTCCTCACAATCTCTCCGCGGTGCTCTGACACTGGAATAACCATCGTCACTGCTGCGCCTTTTGCTTTGAGCTCTCAGGATTCGTAAGGTGAATAGTGAAAGTTAATTGACTTTTACCCCTTTGACAACCTATTTATAAGGTCAAAATGACATTTTTCAACCACAGTCAATACTGGAGGTTCATTTGAACACCTTGGACCTCCCCATAAGTTGCTTTAAACATGTCAGAATCAAAAACCAACTGCGTTGTTGTTTTTCTAGACATCAAATTGATTTATCGGGACCTTTTGCAAATTTTTCTGGCTCCGACCCAAAATTTGAAAATTTCTCGAGGGGGCAAGGATACTCCGTACCTTCGCTGAGGCATATTCTTGGCTTATTTTCTTTGTCACAACGCGACAAGCGACATTATGACAAAGAGGGGCAAAATGTAGACACCTAAAAATGACCTAGGCCTCCAAGCTTCATTTTTACCACTTTTGTCCTAGCATAATTAAGTTATTTAATTATGTCCTTGGTCCACATTCGACTATTGATTAAATAATTCATAATTATTTAATTAATTCATGTCAGCTTGTTTCTCCTCTGATTATTAAATAAATAAATGTTATTTATTTTATAATACTAATTATCTAAATCTTTCTCTAATTAAATAAATTTCTTAATTTATTTAATTCCCTTTGGTCATTTATTTCTTTATTTGATTATTAAATAAATAAATTCTATTTATTTGATTACATCACTAATCAAGTCCCTTTCTTCTAAAAATTAAATAAATTCTTATTTATTTAATTTTGTCCACTTTCACTATAATTAAATAATTATTTTAATTATTTAATTATTCATTAGCTTTTTCTCTCATTAAAATTAAATAAATTTGATTTATTTAATTTAGTCAATTCTCTTGAATTTTGAATTAAATCATTATTTAATTCAAAATAATTCTTTTGTCACATTCCTCCATAATTAAATAATATCTTTATTATTTAAGTATTTACTGGTCAACTGGAGTAAATAAATATTACTATTTAATTTCTCCAGCAACCTCTTTTTTTGTGCCAATCTTATCTCCTACCATCTCATTTAATTTCGGCCCTAGATTGAATTATTTTATAATTCAATCTCAACCCTTCATCCTTATCTTTTTCCCTAATTTTGACCTAACCCTAATGCACACAGCAACATTTAATCTTGATCATTGATTATAGGGTTCTTGTCATCTTTTCATCCTAGCCACACATTCAAAATTGCAGTTTTTATAAAAGAGCAATTTTGTTCTCATTTGGCTCTCTCTTGGTCTCTCTCATGCTCATTTTCTGAACTTAGGTTATTTTGTCATTTACAGTCATAGTCACTTACAGTCATGGTCATTTTAGTCCATTGTGAGGTCATTTTCTTTTACATAAATCCTTCAACACTTGCATAGGGCTTTGTCATTTGTCATAGTTGCTCATTAGAATTCTGAGGGCATCTTTATTTGCTGCAAGCTAGGAGGTGTAACAAAGGTCAACCATGGAAGGTGGAAACTTAGGGTAACTTTGTTCCTTTTGTTTTCATACTATTTTCCTTTGTGCTTTGTTATTTCATAGGAATTTTGATGTTATTGTGCTAACCCCTCTAACAAATTTATAATTTTCCTTTGATTACATTTACATCTCAATTTTCTCTCACTAAAGTCAACATTAGGGAACTATTGCCTTAATTTCCTTGATTTCCACATAATGGACCTTGTGGGATGAGAAGAAATTGGCACGTTAGACATTTAGTTTGAAAACCTAATCAAGAAAATATTTTTGGTAAAAAGGACTCATTAAGCAAAGATAAGAAACAATTGAACCCCACACATGTGCTCTTCCAAATGATTTCTCAAAAGATCAAAATCTGAAAACCAAAATCCAAAGGACTTACTCAAAAAGCTCGTAAGAAACATTTGTCTATGCTTTATGAATTTAGAGAGGGATTAACTTTCAACTTTTACAAATGTGCATCAAAGAACAATCCAAATTTGTATTCATTTTACTATTTCCAAAATCCAAGACTTTTTCAAAGGTTTGAGTATCTCACATAGGAAGTCTAGCATGTTCTTCAACACCTAGGTCTAGTAAAAAAAGTCTTTCTAAGTCTCTTAGGATCAAAATCAAAACCTTCATCCATCTCTCAAAAATCAAAATCGAAAATCATCTCACAAACAACTCTTGTAAATCTTGAAAAAATATTTCATACTAAACTTTGGGAAAATCCCCTTGAAATCAAAATCAAAATAATCTTGTTTGAGTAGGTGTGTGTAGATGAATCCTTCTTTACACACTTAGTTAAATTATCATCTTCTAAAAAAGTTTACTCTACGATAACATCCAACCTCTTAGAGTTTATGAGTTCATTATCCAAACTAGATCCAATCAAAATCAAATCAAACCAAATCAATACCAAGATCCAAAATCAAATCAAACATCAACCCAAAAGTCCTAAAGTTTAGTATCTCCTTTAAAGTTCCATAAGAGTTCAATCATTCACCAATCACCCATCTTTCATTATCTCATCATCATCCTTTTAATCCTTAATATCTTAGACTTTCTTTTTTGTACCTAATGTTTAGATCAATTCAAGGAGTTAGAGGTTCACCTCCTACAGTCCTAAAAATTGATCCTTATTCTATGGTCCAAACTAGATCTCAACACAAGAAGAACATGGAAACAAACAAAGAAACATCCACTTTGAGTGACTTGAGTCAAACCACACCGGAAATCAATCCCATTGGGTCTAGTAATCCCACACTCAGTCTTCCACCACTTCCACAAGATTCTCAAGAAGAAGGTGGCCAAGTGGAGGATGTCACCAACAATGTTCTAGGGATGACTCAAGATGAAATCATTAAAATGGTCCAAAATACCGAGACTCACAAAATTGTCAATGCTATGATGAAACTTAATCCATCACAATACATGCTAGAATTAGCAAAAGAAGGGGGTAAACTACCTTCTAACTATGATGTGAGCACTCTTGTGGAGAAACCTCTTGGGATTATGCCATCGGTCTCATTCACACCATCATATCAAAACATAACTCAAACCATACCACAAATCACATCATCCATTGCTCCAACTCAACCAATTGTCAACAAGGGGAGCTCATTACTTCATGCTCTTCAAACACACTGCCTTGTGAACAACAAGGACTTGGATTCAAAAACCATCTTAGGTCAATCCGTTCCTCAAAATCCACTACACCCATACATTCCGCTCACCTTTCATGATCCCAACAACCCATCCTCTTTTCACATAACACTGGTATATCCTTTTAACACACAAGTCTCTCTCCCCATGACTTCAAAAGGAGAGGGTGGATTATTTGGACAAGGGGGAATCTTTGACCCCTCATCATCATCATTTACTCAAGGGAACATACCACCCATCTTCCCACCATTTCCACCTCTACCATTAACATCCACACCACTCCTTAGTTTAGGGTAACCCCCTTTACCAGACCTCAATTTGCAAAATCAAAACAATCCCCAGTTGTAAATCAAATCATCATACCAAATCCTCCGATCATGCCATCGATATCGCAACAATAGGTAGAAAAAATCCAAACAACACAAGAAATAAACACATCATCTATGATACCTCAAAACATGGTCTCCCAAGCACCAAGCATATCAATTGCACCATCCACTACAGAAATCTCTATCATCAACTCAATGACTGCTCTCATCACAACAATTCACACAATTCCAAATCCTCCACCACCATCACCTAGACTAAATGTGGTGAACCAATATAGCATCACATTGCAAGCAACTCAATAAGCCTATCAAAAGACACTTCAATAGTTCCAAACTCAAAAAGCACAACAAAACGTGCAAGTTGCATAGGAAGATTCTCAACAAGCACTAGCAACTCAAGCTGCACAACAAGCACAATAGGATGCTCAAGCTCAAGCTTTTCTGCAACAATCAAGCTTTGCTGCAACAATAGCAAGCCATCCAAGCTGACCAAGCTATGCAAGTAGTTCAAGAAGCTCAAGCTGCACAAGCCAAACAAGCTGCATAGGCTACCCATGTTGCACAAGCCGCCCAACAAGCTCAAGCTCAGGTGCAAGCCCAATATCAAGCCCAACAAGTGCAAGCACAAGAACAATATCAAGCTACTTAGCAGCAAGCATATTGGTGAGCCCTGCAATAGTACCAAGCACAAAAAGAAGCAACCTAATTAATATCCCAACACCAAGCATTGTTGGCACAACAACAACAAGACCAACAACAAGCGTTGTTGCACAACAACAACAAGACCAACAACAAGCGTTGTTGGCACAACAACAATTGAAAGCATATCAACAAGCATTGATTTCACAATAGAGCTTGCAACAAACTCCCACCAACATACCCAACACTCCTCCCATTAGAAAAATGATCAAACCACCTCAAAACATGTTCACGCCATCTCCCGATCCACAAAACAATGTAACAACACAAATAAAATTCTTCACGCAATAAGTGCTAGATATCCAATCTAGGAAAATAACAAAAGTACTAAGTAAATTGTGCCCCTATCCATTCGACATGAGCCTTGTGATGGTACCATTCCCAAAGGGGTTTGAAATTCTTAAATTTGACAAATATCATGGGATGGGAAACCCTAAAGATCACATCAAGGAATTCCAAGTACATTTCATGGAGGTTGCATACAATGATACATATATAATGCAGTTGTTCCCTAGAAGTTTGGCTTGGCCCGCCATGGAATGGTTCTCTCACCTTCCTCCCAGAATCAAAAAGTTCCAAGAAATTATGGATGCATTCATAAAGAACTATGCATTAAACATTGGCATGGATGTGAGTCTAGAGGAAAGATATACACTCAAACAAGCTAAGGGGGAAACATTCACATCCCTCTTGCAACAATGGTGATCCAAGGCCAATAGGAGTAAATGGACCATGCTAGAAGAACAACAAATTCACACCATCATTGGAAATCTTGAGAAAATCTTGTCATTCCATCTTAAGATGCAATGTATCACCACATATGACCATTTGATCCCCAAGACACTCAACATTGAAAGAGCCCTTATTGCACAAGGGACACCCACATATAAAGAAAATCAAGGTGACCAACCATCCACTAACTACATCAAAAAACCTCACACATGGCCAAAGAACAAAAATGTCACTAATGATGGTGTGGTTGATGCCAAGGTCATAATAAGTGCTCCAAAACAAAATACCCAAACATACCAACAATGACAAGGTAACAATCAAAATAACACGCAAGCTAACATGGTATCACAACAACCACCCAATAATCAAGTCAACAATCTAAATAATCAAGGGGGACCACCCCCGTGAAACAAATGTCCCCCAAAGTGAAAGTGCAATGCCCTTGGGGAATCAATTGAATAAGTCATGAAGAAGTTGGTAAATGAGAATCTCATCAAAATTCCTATTTATGATAATTATCAAGAACCCCAAGTGAAACCACCATGGTACAATGAAAACCACCTTTGTGATTTTCATAAAATTAAGGGGAACACAACGACTAGTTGCATGAGGCTAGAAAATATGATCCAAGACCTCATCGATGAAAAAGTCATAAAAGTTGAACAACTAGCTAGAAATGAAGACCTTAAAATATACACAAATTTAATGTCGAATCGTAACAAAGGGAAAAACCATTGAAAGACCAAGTATTCCAATGTGAACCATATGTACAATCATGTTGTCGCATCCCTAGGTGAATGGGTCACTATTGTTAACATCAAGGGAGCCAAAGATGATTGTGGAGTCACCACACATGACAACAAAGTTACAATTCATGGGTCATCATAGCTACCTAGAGCATCCACCTCAAATCCAAAATTCATTCCCAATGGCTACAATGTCTTGGACCAACTGAAAAGAATGCTCACTTAGATTTCCATCATGAAGTTGCTGAAGATATCACTTGCACATAGAAAAATCCTAGAGGAAGCATTGGCTTCATCCACCGTCTCTGTGGATATTGATGCCAACCAATTCCAAGCTATGGTTAGACACATCACCACCCTAAATCTCCTAAAAAAAAATTATGAGGACTTGCCCACCCAACCATCTCATAATCGTGCACTCCATCTTGAAGTCCCAGTTTTAAAAAAACAAAGCCAAAAGGGTATTGGTGGATGGGAGTGTAGGTCTAAATTTCTATTCACCCAAACTAATAAAGAATATGGGATTCTCTAAGGATTCCATTGAAAAGGGTAAGTGTATCACAATCATATCCTATGATGATCCGGAAAGAGTGTCTCAAGGAACTATTCAACTCCCTATTCAGGTAGGGCCAACCATCATGGACACCACATGTCAGGTCCTTGACCTTGATTTACCTTATAACATCCTCCTAGGATGTCCATGGATCAATGGGATGCAAGTTGTCACATCAACCTTCCATCAATGCATCAATTTCCCATATCAAAACCAAGAGGTCATGGCCCATGGTGATCTTGAGCCCTTTTATTACTATAAGAACCTTGAAGAAAAATATTGTAAAATCCATCAAGTCCCAAAGAATGATGAAGGTCGTACAACTCCATATGTAGACCCAAATAATTTAGCCTCCACTTCTGAGACAAAGACACCTGCCATTCCAAATATCTCTGAAATCAAATTCATTATCCAAGAAAATGAGTGTGGGGATTATAGAATGAAGAAAAGTGATTTCATAATTGGAGAGTTACCTCAATCTCCTAGGTCTCACTGGAAACCCTAACCAGCTGAAACATCATCCCAAACCTTCAAAGAAAACCCTTCTATATTTAGATGTTTGGGAGATCTAAGTTGAGAAGTGGTAGATGAAAAAGAAATATCAAGATTTCTATACCAAGATGAAAGGCTCGTGACTGACCGTCCCATGGATGAGAGCATCAAAGGATTACAAATGATGCTTGGAATGGGCTATAGTAGAAACAAGAAACTTGGACAGAATGACAATGGGCTTCTAGTACCTCTCATTCTAGAGAAGCATGTAAGAAATATTGGCCTTAGATGTACCCATCTAAAGGTAACCATACTTGGGAAAGGTTCCCTAGTTAGAAAGGTCAAAACTCCCCCTCAGTTGTCAGCATCCTCCCTTCAGTTACTAGTATCCATAGGTCCAGTCATAGATAACTTTACCTTTGACATAACTGATGTATGTAGTGATGAGGATATCGTAACTGACTTTCCCATGCTATTTGAGGATTTCTCCCTTCTCATGATTAGTACATTGTCCTTTGAGTCAAATAATCAAACCCATCAGATAAAATTAGTCTGTCCCCAACTCATCGATTACAACCAATGAGGACCACCAATTTTGGATACATTTGAAAATGATGAGGCACTCTCAGAATTCATGGGATTATAGGATATTATACCATATGGAGATCACAAAGTTGGGTTCAACATTGTGCTAGACACACATGCCTATTATGGGGAAATGATTGAATCCTTCAGTCATAAAAGTGAAAATATGAGAATAATCTCTATGTCTTTGAGTGAAAACCACACTGTCACACTCTCTGACTTGAAAATAGTAAAAATAAAGGATGCATCGAATTGTGAAAAAATCTCTAAGGTTCCAAAGGATGAAGGATTCAATCTTCCCCTTAGTGCTATTCATCAGGAGAAGTTAGTGGTCTTAGCAGAGAAGTGCAATCTAGTCAACTTGGGAATAGAGGAGACAATGCATATCACCTTTTATGCCGAATCACTTCTAACAGAAGAACAAGAACTCCTAGTTGTGTTTCTAAAAGAAAGAAAGATAAAATTTTCATGGACTTATGCTGAAATTCCTTGGCTTGATCCAAAAGTTATGGTTGGTAAAAATGGAATTATAGAAGCTCCTAGATGCAAGGTTCATATGATCGATTGATTATCTAAAGTGGGTCTCAAATCTTGTACATGTTTCGAAGCCCACTGGGTGCATCCGCATCTACACTGACTTCAAAGATTTGAAAAAAGAATTTCCCAAGGATGATTTCCCTCTACCAAACATTAGAATGATTATGGATATGATGGCGGGTCATGAGATGCTATTATTAATGGATGAGCTCTCAGGATATAATCAGATCATGATAGCAAAGGATGACCAACACAAAACAGTCTTCACTTCTCCATGGGGGACATATTGCTAGAATATGATGTCATTCGGGTTGAAAAATGTAGGAGCTACCTATCAAAGGGCCATGAAACTAATCTTCCATGATATGATTCACAAAACTATGGAAGATTATGTGGATGATTTATTGGCTAAGTCAAAGAAACATCAAGATCACATAATAGCTCTAAGCTCCATCTTTGATAGGCTAGAAAAGTTCATGGTCAAACTAAATCCAAAGAAGTGTATCTTCAGGGTACATTGCATCCATGAGAGGAATCGAGGTAGACTCTACCAAAGTCAAATCAATCCTTGAAATGGAAGCACCAAAAACATTGAAGTAGCTAAGGGGTTTACAAGGAAGACTTCAGTCTATCCGTCAATTCATAGTGCAACTAGCATATAAGGATATCCCATATTCTCATCTACTCCACAAGGGGGTAGCATACAAATAGGATGATAAATGTGATTAGGCCTTCAACAAGATCAAGGAGCACTTACTCACACCATGAATTATAGGAAAACCCTTGATCCTATACATATCAACAACAACATCAACTCTGGGCACTCTCTTATCACATCACAATGAAAATGGAAAAGAGAGCTATTTATTACATTAGATGAACCATGGTGGGGAATGAACTGAATTACACATCCATTGAGAAAGATTTCTTAGTAGTTGTGTTCACATCATAGAAATTTAGACATTACATGCTAGCACATCAAATAAAGCTCATTGCAAAGATAAACCCTCTCAAGTATGTGCTTTCTAAAGTAACACTCATAGGGAAAACAACTAAATGGGTTATGATCCTAAAAAAGCATGACATTGAGTATGTGGAACATTAGCCTATTAGAGGACATGCAATTGTAGATCAACTGCTAGAGGCACTGATATATTTAGAAAACCCACTTGTATCAGAATTCCCCGATGAATCAATCTTCACCTAAGTGTAGAAAATCACTGGAAAATGTATTTTGATGGATCCTACACACAACACAAGTCAAGAGTAAGAATCTTCTTCATCACTCCACAAGGGGATTGCATACCCAAATCATACAAGCTATCATTCCCTTGCACAAATAACATTGCAGAAAATGAGGCTCTTGTCATAGGGTTGACAATTGCAATGTAGTGGTAGATCATGACACTTAAGGTCTATGGATATTTGCAACTTATCATCAACCAAGTAAATAATGGATATCAAATGAAGGATGACAAATTAACCCCATACAAGAAACTGGTGGAAAGCCTCAAATATTTCTTCATAGATGTCACATTTGAGTAGCTACCAAGAGAAAATAAAAGAGCAACTAATGTTATGGCAACAACCAGATCGCTATTGGTTATCCCACACAACATCCAAAAGTAAGAATTCCTTGTAGAATAGCTTCACATTCCAACATTTGATGTACTGGAGTCTAAATTTGTGTGCAAAATCATTGGTCTCAGTGATCCCTAGTATCATGATATATACACCTACTTGAGAATAGGAGTCCTCCTTGCTAATATAACCCCAAACCTTAAAAGATAATTCATCAAGAATTCATCCCGTTTTATCATCCTAGGAGATACCCTATACTATAGGAGCATTGAAGGAACCCTTTTACAATGCCTAAATGTTGAGGAAGCTTTAAATTCCTTAATCGAGGTGCACAATGGAATTTTTGGTTCACATTTGAGTGGTATGACCTTGGCTAAGAAACTACTGAGAACTAGGTACTATTGGCCTACAATGGAAAGGGAAGGACATGACTATGTCTAAAGGTGTTTACAGTGTCAACAACAAGGGGATCTCATCCATGCACCAGCTCATGAGCTCCACCCAATTGTTACACCTTGGCCCTTTTCACAATGGGGGGTCCATCTCATCAGAAAAATTACCCCACCTCATCTAGTGGATGCAAATTCATTATCACCACCATGAAGTACTTCACAAAGTGGGTGGAAGCCATTCCTCTGACCTATATCATAGGAAAGCAGATATCAAAGTTCATTCTGAACTACCTAATTTTCCACTACGATGTCACTAAAGCCATTATCTCAAATAATGAGACACCTTTCAAAAACCAAGATATTTGGGACCTATGCCAAAATTTTAATATCCAACATCACTTTTCCACTCCATAATACCCCCAAGGAAATGGCCAAGCAGAAGCTACCAATAAGACCATCCTAAAAATCCTCAAGAAGACAGTTAATGACACTAGTTACAACTGGCACCTGGAGCTAAATCCCACCTTATGGGCCTACCGAACAAGTATCTGCATGCCAATAGGTGCAATCCCATTCTCCTTTGTCTATGGATCATAATTCATTCTCCCCATTGAAATCAATCTCCCATCCTTAAGAATATCATTGCATAATCTCATCACAGATGAAGAATATCAAGTATCACGATTGAATGAGTTGGAACTACTAGATGAGTGATACATGGATACCTTAAACCATTTGCAAGTCTACCAAAAATGTCTCAAGTAGAGCTACAACAAGAAGATCAAGAATCAGACCTTTCAAGTAGGAGAGCTTGTAGTGAAGGCGAATCAGAAAAATGTACCAAATTCAAATAGCAAGGGAAAGTTTGAACCCAATTGGTTGGGACCCTTCATCATCATAGCAAGTTACAAGTCAGGGGAATATCAGTTATCAACATCAAAAGGTGAGCCTTTGCAAAAGCCCATGAATAGCTCCCACCTCAAGAAAATTTATGCCTAATCTTGCAAGGTATAAATAAAAAAATACAAAACAAATCAAAAAATAAAAAAATCCAAAAAAATTAGAAAAAGGATTGAAAACAGTAAAGAGAAAAATTGTTCTCTAGTGAAAACCACTCCAGTGGCATTTTGGGAAAGTATCTTGGTGAAAACCTGGAAAACAGGCACCTTGTGTAAATAAGCACTTTCCATCCACCGAGATTTACATGGCTTGTTCTACATCATCCATCCATCACATTTCCATCACATTCATCAATCACCCATCTGTGTCTGCATCATAGCTTGATCATGTGTTCGTATCATCATCCCTCCTAGTACTACTCGACCCATTCTTAAGGTTAGTTTGTCTTGCCTATATCGGAGTAGTCTATCACATCATGTTGGGGGCATGTTTTCATCAAAATAGATTCATTTATATTCTTGAAGTCTTCCTTAAAATAAAAAAATCCAAAAACATTAGAAAATTAAAAAAATCCAAAAACATCCAAAACATATCAAAATCCAAAAAAAAGGTCAAAAGGTTAGTTGAAAAAGTCAAAAATTGAGTCATCTTTTCAAACTACGGGTCTCTGAGCTCTAAATGTAGGCAAGTTTGATCTTTGATCATCCCCTGAGACACTTATGTCAGTCCTTTAGGAGTCTATCGCAATAAACTATCAATTCATTTATCCATATCTCATCAATAATTGAGTCTATATCAGTCGAACTACATGGTATTTGCATGTATAACTTAGGCAAGTCTAATATTTGATTAGCCCTCGAGGTCCCTAGGATAGCCCTTTAAGTTAGTCTCTTGGTCAAAATCTTAGAAAACCCCAAAACATTTGCAAAACATCTTGAAAATACCAAAAACATCAAAAAATTTCAAAACATCAAAAACATCCAAATATTCAAAAAAATCCATTTGTCCCATCTCGCTTTCACTCATAATAAATCATCAACACCCTCAACCTTTGGTGAAACGATCGAAAACAAGTCTAGTAGATTAAGAGTGAAAACTCAAAACGTCAAGGTCTTAAGTCTAGGTCAATAGGTAAGCAAGTTGGTCAACTCTTGGTATTAATAGCCTATCATCCAATCAAATCCTAAAATCATCTAATAACATCATGTCCTAGGATGTATCCTTCCTACAATGGACATCAACATCAAGCATCACCGTAGTTTAGTCTTGGCTAGCAGTATGAAGAACATTAGCTTGTTTGTTTACTTGATCTTTAGCTTTGGACTTATCTTATTTCACTCATTCCAATGACCTCTCAATGATGTCCAAACAAAGGGATTTAGAGTGAAAGGAATGGGGAAATTATTATTATCTTTTATCTATTGTGCTTGTTGGATATTCTTGTAATATAACCTTGGTCATGCCTACTTTGTTTGGTTGGTAGGGAGGGTGTTTTAGGTGTCTTGTTGACCACATAGGAAGGATTTCCTTTCTATGTTTTGTTCTGAGATGCTTGGAATATCTGAAATGCATTCTTAATGAGGTTTCGTATGCTAGGTGTGAACAAGAGTACTCCTATCTAATTGTCAATTCAAAGTGCATCACACTAGGTGCAATTGCATCCTAGTTTTGTATACCTTGATGCATTGTTCCTATGTGTGTTATCAAACATAAGGTAAGTATCCCTTTTAAAATCCCAATTCCTAATAAGCAAATCATCATCATCATCATCATTCGTCATCTCTAATAAAGTCTCATAGATCATGGACTTCTTGGATCCTCTTGTCTTCATCTCATTTCTTCTTTCTTCTCTCTATGCTAACATGGTGCCGTGATAGTTAAAATAAAAAAAACATCACTAATGCATCCATCCTACATCCACAAACCATCAACATACTACATATCATATCATATCATATAGGAAACACTAATCATCTCACATGCATTACATTTCATCATCATAATATAGATTAGTTATTCTAAGCATCTCATAAACCATACATTTGTATCCATTTCATAATCATAAAATCATCATCATATAAAAATTATCATATCATCTACCAAGCACTATCATATCATAAGCACCATCATATCATATGCATCATCATATCATCCATTGCGTAATCGTATACATCATCATATCATCCATGCATACATATTGAAAAAATACTAAAAAAGAAAAGGAATATGTCACAACATCTCATACATATATCATCCATTAAGGGCATAATACAGATATATTAGTCTAAGCACTTTAAAATCATTTACATTTGCATCCACATCATCCATACATCATCATGAAAAAGTGCATAGAAAAGATACTTAAAAAAGAAGTGCATCCATAAGCATTTGCATCATCATACATTCATCGCATAATATAGAATCACGCATATGTCACATCGCATAAAATAAAGTCACGTCGCATATAGAATCATACATACATCGCATATAGAACATCACATATAGAAAATAAAATACATCCGTCCATCATGCATAAATAAAGTAGGACACATCTCATAATCAAATCGATCATATGATATCATATATATATATATTAATAATGTAACTGTCATGGTGCAAATAAGGATCAAATGTATGTGTATCAATCAAATATATACAAATGCACACATGGCTATAAAAAATAGAGCCCATGGATCTCAAAAATAATAGTGTCACTGATCAAAAATGTGTGAGCTAGCCTTGATGGCTACTACCCTCACCCACCTACCTCTCAGGCTGATCCTACCTGTACCCTATCTACTGGGAGAACTCTGGCACCCAAACAACTAGAGGAACTACCTATCAATAATGAGCTTTTTAGAACTCGACCTCTCTAATTCCCTCACGGTACATTTGCATAGATATGATCTTGCCCTGTGTCATAGAAGCCATCCTCTCTAACTACTATCGTCTGCCCACCTCATGTGCTAACTGTAGCTTAGTAGTTTGTCTCTACTACCTCTCATGATCCCACTCTATTGTGAGGGCCTATACCTACAAGCAGGTGTGGTCCCTCTCTATTGTCAATGTTTGTATCTGGGCCTAGAGCTACTGAATCAACACATCCCTATGATCAGGCTAAGGTGGCAATGATGGTGGTAGTGGCTGATCTCTCTGTGGGGGTTGTTGGTCCCTAGGGGAATCTCTCTATTGATGCATGTCTACTTGATCTTTTTGCTCTGGCTAGTGTGGAGGTGGTCCTCCTCCTCGTCCCCACCCCCACACTGTTATCCGTCCTTGTAGCCTCTGACGTGGAAGTATTGTCTTCAACATTATCAATTGGACTAGGGGCTAAAACCAGTCGATGTAGGCTTCTGTATCCCGAGATCTACTTGCCCCTAATCATAGGAACATGGTCTAGCTACAAGCTACCTAAAAGAGTCAATTGCATCCTCTAGTGGGATCGTCTGACCCTATGTAGTCTCCCTAGTGGTCTAAGAAAATATGGCCACATACTAATCATCTGGCCTATCTTGGATGTCTTTGAACTATCTCACTACCTCATCAGGCAAGTAGCACTCAATCATGGTGTGCTCACATCCATGCATGAGTCGATCTTGCCTCACATAAAATAGATGTTGAACATCATTGTACCATGTAGTCATTCCTAGCAAAGATCTCCAAGTAAATGTGGTCATATCATTGATAACCCTTCGCTGGTGAGAATGCCAAGCTATCCTATATGAGTGAATGTAAGGCCACCCCTATACTGCAATATTGTTGGGTCATTAGGATCCATGTCAACCACTATGACTCTTAGTCGAAGCATGATTATGTGCTTGCATGCCTAGATATGTAAAAGTGTGACTCTGACACCAATGGCTTTATTGTCGCAATATGCGAACTCATGCAAATCATGGTAAAGTGAGGCCAACATCACTGGTCCCTAAGAAAAGTAACACCTTGTAAAGAGAATCCACTCCCAAGCCAGACCCCATCCCATAATGAAGTACCTACCTTGCCGATCTAGAGCTACAAGTCTTGAAATAATGGCTGCCACAATCAGTCAAAATGTTGACACCCGACCTTTGTAGCACTCAATATCAATTTGACCCTTGGTGAAGACGATCTCATTCATCCCCAAGATCTCATAGTATGCATTCATGTCAGTGTCCATGTCATATATAACCCTCTCACCGTGGATGGGCAATCATAAAATCTACTAGACATCTTCTAATGTGATGATTGCCTCGCTGATGCGAAGATGAAAGGATGATGTCTCACTATGCCATCACTCGGCTAGTTCGGTCATCATGGCTAAGTGGGTCCTAATGGGAGGTGATTACACAACATACCATAGACTGATCACTCCAAGGTGCTCTTAAAGCAACTCATGTAATTTGGTCAATCTTCTAAGCACTGGGGATTAGTGCTCACATGAATGTATAGGCTCTTTGTCCTCTTGCACCAATAAAGTCACAATGCCAAGTTTCGTAAAAAAAATTTGGATCCCATTTGAAGTTTTCACAACTAAAACAGCAAAGGCATCTCTATTTTCAAAGGTTTTGTTTGGATACTCCAAACTACACCACTGGAAGCCCCCTAAGTTGTAAACTAAGTCACGGTGTTGCTATTTGACTATGAACCTACTTGATCTAAGAACCCTAATGACCTAACTGGACCACAACAGTGCTATTTTTATATGCATCATCCTTTGGATTTTGAGCCCTAAATCCTAAAATGTGACATGACATCATAGGCCACAATGGTGGCATAGTTTGAGGCCTAGCGACACCGATTCTACCCTTTTAGTGGTGCTAAATAGCACTATTGGACAAGTTTGACTTTTAAAACCTATTAAATGTGCACAAAAATCAAAATAACAAGTTGGGTTAGGGTCACATACTGGTGGTCCTATACCTAGAAGTCACTGGTAGACTCACACTCACTCATAAATGTGTCAAGGAAGCACTCTTTGTACCATCTCGCATAAAGGTTAGAGCTTAAAAATGGGAAATTTTCAAGGCTTGAATGTGAAAATGAATTGAAAGTGACCCCTCAAGGGCTATTTAAGCATCAAAATTAGGGTTTTTGACCCTATTTAGCCATCAAACTAGGGTTTTGTGCCCCCAACCCCATTTTCATCGAACTGAAGCTTGTTTTTGGTCTTCTTCTCACATTTTGACATGTTTTTAGCATCTTGGAGCCTTTCTAGACCTGTTGGGCAGCTTGTCCTCCTTTTTCGAGAAATCACCCAAAAATTGAAATTTTCGTCTGATCTCTCAAAGGGGCAGTATACTAGCATAATTATTTCACTAGGGTAGTGATGGGGCATCCAAAAAAAAATCAATTTTGATCTTGGCAGGTTATTCTTTGAACCAATATAATTGGTACATTGCTTCAAAGAGGGAGAAAATGTAGACACATAAAATATACTGATTGATCTCGTGCACCTGATTCTGATTTACTAACACCATTTCATCTTGAATCATCTCCTTTTCAAACCATTTAATCGAATAATCTTTATTTGATTAAATTCATCACATTTCATCTTTTAATTAAATAATCAATTTTATCTGATTAAATCATTATCTCCTATTAATTAAATATTTTTTTTTTTTAATTAATCCTATTCTCCTCTTGTAATTAAATAATTTATTTTATTTAATTAAGTTCTAAATTCATCTCCTTTTAAATTGAATAAATTAATTTTTATTTGATTTAAGTTTAACATCATCCCCTTTAATTAAATAAATCAAACTTTATTTAATTACTTGTCAAATATTCATATTCATCTCATCTTGATTTAAATAAACCCAGAAATCTAAGTCAAAGTGTCAAATCAACTAATTATCATCTAAGTTAATCAAGTCATGATTAATCCTAACTCTAATCCATCAAATCCTCTAGATTTTGCAACTTGTGCAAGTAAATCAATTTAATTGATTTATAAATTCTTCTATCATTCAAAAAAGGCATCAAGTGAGAATATTCTTCAAATTTGAATTCTTCCTCCCAAAGGTCTTATCCTCCAACTTAGCATTTATATCTCTTACATGTCTTTTTTCTTGAGCCAAGTGGCAATAACTCCTCTTCCACATCTTCCTCCACAAGCTAACTTTTGAATTTCAAATATGCAACTAATGGCATTTATGTGCACATTCATCAAAATGTGCTCCACCTCTATCCACTAACATGTTGACAAGTGGAATTTTGCTATTGGTTGATGTTTTGTCCCACATTCATCCTTTTTGCTCATTCTTTCATCCTTCTCTTCTATAAATGGAGAGTTCTTTTACTAATTTCGGATCGACAATCTTAGGCATTTGATTCATAACTTCATATAAAATCATTATTTTCATATTTTGAGCAATCTCATCCATTCTCATCCAAGTTTCATAGTTTTCATCAATTTCATAGCTAGGTTATGAAATTTTTTATCAAGGAGCAACATTGATCATCATTAAGCTTGCAAGAAATTGGGAAAGGCCTATTTTCCACATCAAAATAGCACCAATTCCCCCATGGGATTGAGAGTTTGATCATTTGAATAGGATTTAGATTACTTTTATTTGTGTTTTTTACTTTATTTCTTGTTTTTCATGTTTCAAATGAGTCTTATGGGGAATGATGGTTTTGATTTTCATAATTGACTTATATTGTGTTTGTTGTTTATGTTTGTGTAGGTCTAGATTCACCATTGACAAATATTAATATAGTATTAATATATAACATATATTAATATATATTGTATATTAAAATATAATATATAATATATTATCTATTAAAATATAATATATAATATTTGTTATATATTAATATATAATAATTTAACATATGACATTGTAATTTATAAGACTAGAGGTAACAAATAGATCAGTTTTGTAAGTAATATAAAAAACAAAAAAGGGACCATTTTGAGTATTTCAACGGTTCCTATATTCTTTCTATCATGAAATTCTCATGATTTCTATCTGCATCAGATGAAATTTAGATTTTCAAAGATTCTCTAACACTTTTCTTAGAATTCCAATCATTTGTGTGTGTTTTCTTGTTTGTCCAATGGGGAGTAGTACTCGACGTAAGAGAAAAGGTAAAAGGAAACTTATAGCAGATCAAATTGAAGCATAGAGAGCAAAAGATAGAGAAAGTCATAGGAAAACAAGACAAAGTATGCAAAATATTCAAATTGAAGCTTCTTCTGAACCATTAAATGTTAATTCAAGTGAAGATGAAATAGAAATTGAAAATATTGAACATCATATTGAAATTAAAAATGAAAATGTAAACAACATTGAGAATAAAATTATTGTTGAAAATTTTTATTGAAAATGAAATTGTTATTGAAAAAGTTAAAATGAAAATGTGGTTGAAAATGAAATTGTTATTGAAAATGTTGAAAATATTGAAAATAGTGAGAATGAAAATGTTAATAAGATTGTATTTGAAAATGAAAATGTCGATAACATTGAAAATGTTGAAAATGAATGTTATGTAACACCTAATTATAAAAGAACCCCTAAATGGTTGGTTGAAATAGATGAGAACGTAATTGATAATCTTGAAGGAAAAACGTCACAACGAACGTTTCATTTGTGGGCTACAAAAATGTTCAATGAATTATTTTCCAATAAGACATTAACTGAACAATGCCAATTTTTTGTACATTTACTTAAGATTTACAAAATGACGCCATTATTAAAAAAATTGAAGATTCGTCTCATAAAAAAAATGGAAAAAATAGTCTTATTGTAAAAAATATTTTTAATGCTCTAGCCTCTATTAGAAAGACTAGTAAGGAAAAGGATGAAAGGGATACTTGAAGAGTGATCACAACCTCACTAGTAAGCCGCCATTTGAAAAATTCTCATCTAACGAGACAAACTTATATTGATTTTAACTTAAATCATAAAACATTGAATAGAGCACTCTCAAGAAGAGGAAGACTTGATGGTGCTCTTCAAAATGATATGTAACGCCTGACGTACAAACCCCAGAGAACACACACATAGCAAATATATATTTTTTTTTTAAAACAATACAATTCACTACCTATGGCTATATTCAATGATCACACAAGCTACAAGAAAAGATAGAAGTGAATTACTAACTTTGGCAATAGAGTCTACTTACTTAGGTCAGCTTAACATACCTCTTACATTCTATTTTATTGATAAGTCCTTGCTCCCAATGCCTATACCTGCAAGGTCTACATGACTTGGCACACACATCAAATCAAAGATAGTTAGCACATGATCACTAAGAGAAGCTATATAAATCAATGGTAGTTTTTATGTTATCAAAAATAAACAACAAATCTCAAACAAGACTCAAGAGAACAGTCCTAGGGGCCCGACCTAATGCCTCGGGGGCTCATCACTCGATGGCCTTGCCTACGTATATAATTCGCAGAGGCACTGTAGTTCGACAACTTGAGCTGCTCCAACTCATTGACTGGCCAACCAAGGGTTCACTCATAAGACATTCAAGGAGGAATCTACTCCAACACAAAAGTAACACAACACCACAAATACACGCTAAACTAAAACCTCTATTCATAAGCATTATGTGACCCATACAAAATTACATACTAGAAGAGTGGGTATGCAACCCTTTCTAGGGTCCATCGCCCCAGACAGTTTCTTAGGTGGCTGCCACCCACTTAGGTGAAGCCAAAGATTATTGAACTAGATAAGCATATTCTTGTAAAAATAAAATAAAAATAGCCTACTCAAATATTTATTCATACTTGCACAAGGAAGGTCACAAGGCATAACAACATTTCCTTTTAGCTAGATAGCTCACGATAAAACATATACTTATATATATTATAGCTATCCACCGTGAAAGAAAATAGTGTTTTCACATCATTCTTAGTTAACAAACAAACAGTTAGTATAGGCACTTACAATAGATATCAAAAACTTATCACTAGTCAAATACCACTCAATAAACTAATGCTCAAAACTTAAACATTCAACGATATCACTTTATAATATACAAATTGATTATTAATGTATGAAAACATTTCAAGGGTCATTCAAAAATGAGAATTCAACAATATAATATCAACATTTGAATTATATGATAGTACCATTTACAATTATAATCAAGACAGTAATCTACACTTGAACTATGATATCCTTTACTATTTCTTAGCTCCTATTCACTAACATATCAATCAATCATCTTTAGAACCCATTTATAGCTAATAAATTGAACTAACATAATATATGCAATTAATAAAGTTGAATCTTAAAGCTATCTAAAACTATAGTCCATCAGTTATTGTTCCAATATTAATAATTGCAATGAATAAATATGAATTCATAGATATTCTAATTGGTATAAGTATATCATGTAATGGTAATGGATAATAAGCTAGGTTTATCACATCATAACCTAAACGATGAATTTTCTAAACCAACAATAAATGAATATCACACAGGCTTATTATAAAAATCAAGTAACCAATAATATATTGATTTTAATTTAATAAACCATACCTGCTAAGTCCACATAAGGAAGAATCTAAAATGATCTCTATTTTATCAAGATATTTCTTAGTTGGGCAATTCTAAAATCCACAAGTGAAATCATTTAAGAATTCTCACCAAAACCAAAGATCCAAGAGTTAAATTAATATGATCATTAAAAGATTCCAAACTTCAATTATGACCAAATACAATTGTCATGATAGTCTACATACTATTCAAGTGAAGGCTAATTTCATGATTAAAAGATCTTTGTTCATCCTAACAAATAATAAAGTAATATTCCTAAATAGATGTATATATAACATTATTTAACCTTTTTAAATGAAATACATAATTTATTTATTTTTTGTAAAAATAACATTAAATAATATAGTTCTAATTATATTTAAAATAAAATAAATTATGATTATAATATTTAATCAAATAAATATATTCACCAAAATAAATATATATATATGTATTTACATAGATATACACATATATATAATAAAAATATATATATATACATATACACACATATATATACATATATATATAATTAATTTAAATTTAAATTAAATTAAATTAAAATTAAAAAATATACAAATCAAACAATAAACCGCTCGCAGCCCTGCCGTCGCAGTCCTTGCAAGGACTGCGCTCAGCAGTTCCTGCAAGGACTGCTGTGCACGGCAGCCAAGGCTGCCGCGCATAGCAGTCTCCATGACTGCTGTGCGGCAGTCACTATGTTGCCACAGGGGTAGGGGGGGTACGGCCAGTCCGTCCCTCCCCAATGCCCCTTAATTTTTATTTTTTTAATAATCTCATTTATTATATTTTCTTTTAATATATATATTTTTTTAAAACAAATAAAATTTCAATCCATCCTTTGCAGGCACGGACGCCGATGTCATCAACCATACATGTATTTCCAACATCAGATTTTATTTTATTTTTAAGATATATATATATATATATAAATACAGAAACAGGTTTTCTGGGTAAACCCAGAAAATTACTCATTTGAGATAAATGAAAATATTTGATGAAATAATATTTCAAATAAAATAAATAAAATGACTGATTTATTTATTTATTTATTTATTTTTTATTTTTCTTTTCAACAGAATACTAGAGAGAAATAGGGCATATTCACACAGTATTCAACAGAATTTTCTTCCGTTTGTTTGCAATAAGAATGATTTCAGATTTCAAAAGAATTTTCATATCAAAAGTCCTAGTTATTTATTTATTTTCTTTTCAAACAAAATCATCTAAATTTAATTCTCTGAACATTTCTTTTACAAGAAAAGATTGATTTAAATCACATTTCTATTCTTTTACAGATTCAAAACAATCAAGAAGAGAGAGAGTGCAACCTGGAGTCCTGCGCTCTCGAGATTCTGATGAAGCTTGTTTCTGACGGCCTCTACGAAGAGCTCCTCCTTCCTGCTTTGAATCTCCTTTGAGTAACCGTGCTTCATTCTCGAATCCAAATACTTATTCCTCAGACTCTTCTCAACATATTTCCAACAAAGGAATGGAAAAATCCTTTTTACGAAAACTTCAGAAAATTCAAAGATGCATAACCCCTATTTTTTTCCAACTTCTGTTTCCCCAAAACCTCCCTAAATTTTTTTAATTAAAATAAAAGATAATACCATTTCTTTCAAAAGCTCTTAAAAAAATCATAAATAAAAGAAATTATATTTTTAAAAGCAAGCTTTTCCTTTAGATCTGAGTTTTCATTCGTTCTCACATCTTTTTCAAACTTTTATTTATTTATTTTTCTATTCTCCAATATTTTTTTTGTTTTAATCAGCTTTTGCAAGCTTTACTTGCAAGGCACATTATCTAATTAATTTAAATACTTTATTCTAACCATTATCCTCAACAAGATAATTAATTAAAATAATAAAACACCATTTAATATTTTAATTATCATTTAATAAAATACATGACTTTTTTTAAAAATAAATAAAACATTTAAATATTTAAATACAATTTAATCTAACATTTTAATAAACAATATTACCCTTATTTAATTAATCCAATCACAACATATAAAATACCATTAGAAGCTCTTGTCCCATCTTCCTTTTTCGATTCCTTAGTCAGACTACCTGCACATCCTAGGTGAGAATGGAGGGGTACTACATGATACGTGGGATTTTAGTGGGAGGCTTCCACATATTAATAAAAAGCTAACTGATAATGTAAAGATGCAAATTGAACAATATTGAAATTCTCACTCTAGAGTATCACCAAATGTAAAGGATATTTTAAAGTTAGAAATGGTAATTGAGATCATATACTGTATCCTAAACATTTTTTGGAATGTAGCCAAATAATTTTGTACAAAGAATTTTGTCAAGAAAATTCACATTTGTAAATCTCACAAAGGGCTTTTGAGTCTTGCAAGCCATTTTATTGTGTTCCTATTAATGTTCATAATACATGTTGTAAATACCATGTTGAAGTTTCAATGTGTCATTAATTGTTATGCCATATTTGTTCTATTATGCATACTAACAAAATTTTGCATGAGTGTCATGCAGTGCAACTTCCCAAGTCATACAGGAAGTTGTTAGATTCATTTTTATGCATTAGAGGTGATGGTTGCTTATTTTATAGAAATGATTGTTTAAATCAAATGTGATTGCAATGTGGTGGTTTATCAAATTTTGTAACATGCTTTCATGAGGGTAGTGATCATGATTTTGGTAATAGAATTGTTGAGAAAAAAAAGTATGAGACAGTCAAATACACATTGAAGAGTGGAGGTGGGGGTTCTAGATGCAAGTTGGTTGCAAGAGAGGTAAGTATTGTTATTTTTGTCCACATAACATATAGGAATGCCTCTAATAGTACAAAATAGGACAAGAAGATAATCAGGGTGTACCATTTTTACATGAGTGATGATAGATCTCATTCATCCGAGTTTGTACAACATTGTTTTGAATTTTTTTTTTAGTTATTGCAATAAAAAGGAATTGAGATGGGTCAACATCTAATTTGGTCAAATAACTGCACAAGGCAATTCGAGAATGCTCAGATGTTTTATTGGCTAAGCAAGATGCATATAGAGAGGGGTGTACCACATATTTGGAGTTCTTTCGAAGATAGGCATGGAAAAGGAAAGCATGATGGTGCAGGTGCATGTGTGAAGAGAGCTTTGGTTAAGGAACAAATGAAAATTAGAGGTGGCGCAACATTAAGTGATGTATGTTTTATTTTAGATTGGTGTACTTATGCACTATCATGAGGAGGGACACTTAATTCAAAAGTGTTTAGGTTCTTTTTCTGGTTGAGGATGACACAGTGGGAGACATAATGGAATGTCAAACAATTAGATATTCTTCAAAGATGCATTTATTTCGAATCTCAGATGCAAGTGCATGGACCATATGGACATGAGAGATGGCTTGTTTTTGTCAGAATTGTATTTAGTATGAATGGGATTAGTGCTAGTCAAGTGAATGGGTAGATACATGGATTCCATAGTACCTAACCCCTTTATCTATAGAACAATCCTCATTAGAAGATGTAATGGAAAGTTTAGCTGACTATGATCATCTTTTAGATCTTGTATAGCCAAGACATGTCTATGCAGTTGTAGCACCACAAGGGAATGAAGAGGGATTAGACTATTAGTTGGCATGATGTGTACAAGGAAATAAAAAGTTAACACAACCAATGACGAATGATGATGGGTTCATGTATCATACAGGTTCAGTTGTTGTTTCTTGAACTTGGTTGCATTACCATTTCATCATCATTTAGGTTGTTTACAATAATATAGATTTGTTATTCTAAGCATCTTTTCTAGTTTGCATTATCACTTCATAATCATTTAGGTTGTTTAGATGAAATATACTTTTGTTATTCTAAATATATTTAGATGTTGATAAAAAACTTATGATCGGATAAGTTTAGTTGTTGTTTTCAGAACTTGGTTACGAACATATATGATTGGAAAGAACAACATACCTACATTTGAATACTATGAGAAACACAAAACCATTCTCATGTATTCACACCTTGTTAGAGCAACAAATGTTAAGTTATCGATACATCATGCTAGACCAAAAAAAAAAAGCTATGGACAATTAGTAGTGTTGATCATGAAGCATTACTCGAAACTCTTACGGTAAGAGATGACCCTTCAGGCACACTTGAGTAGTGAATCATTTTTTGTATGGGATAGGTATGATATTGTTTATCTACTAAGGTTCATTATTTAGGTTGTTTATAATAATATAGATTTTCTATTCTAAGCATCTTTCCTAGTTTTCATTACCAATTCATCATCATTCAGGTTGTTTAGAATAATATAGATTTTTTATTCTAAGCATCTTTTCTATTGTGACCATATATATTTCTCATTTGAAGTATATTGTAATGTTCTTAGCATGATTGATCATGGAGTTGCTACAACAATAGCTAGCTCTAATCCTTTGGCAAAGGTTAGCAAGAGATTAGAATAATATAGATTTGTTATTCTAAACATTTTTTCTAGTTTGCATTACCAATTCATCGTCATTCAAATTGTTTAGAATAATATAGATTTGTTAGTCTAAGCATTTTTTATATTGTGCCCATATGGATTTCTCATTCAAAGTATATTGTGATGTTCTTGGCACAATTGATAATGGAGTTGCTACAACAGTAGCCAACTTTGATCCTTTGGTAGAGGTATGCGAGAGATTAGAATAATATAGATTTTTTATTCTCAGCATCTTTTTCTAGTCTGCATTACAATTTCATCATCACTTAGGTTGTTTAGAATAATATAGATTTGTTATTCTAAGCATCTTTTCTATTGTATGTAGTTTAACTACTACCTTGATGGTTTGTACAAGTGCTTGTCACTCTAGAACGTCAACATGCAACTATTGTGGAAGACTGTGCTGACCACAAAGGCAACAAGTGCTCTATTTCCTTCCCCTACTGGGAAATGACTATGTATTAGGGTCGTTTCTTGTATGCTTACATGGAATTTTGTAAATCTTATATTTGATAACAATTATTGAATGATAATATCATATGTATTGTGTATACTTAATGTGTATTCAAGTGTATAATTTACAACTTATGTGTATACTTTGTCACTTATGAGTATTCCAATGTATACTTTACAACATACGTGTTTTAATGTGTATACTTTGTATTCATGTGTGTATTTCATTACTTAAGTGCATTTGAGTAAACAAATCACTTTTTCACATATGAGGAACAAAATGAACCCTAAACCCCTTTGTACCTTTACATCACAACCATCTAACCCTTTTTCCATCAACTAAAAACTTGACACCACAAGAAAATTCCTAAAATATATCAAAAACCAATATATATTATTGTAGAGGGGCCCTACATGATCCTGTAGAATCAAACAAATTGTTTTTAGGTGACAGTTTCTGAGTAATAGCCCATCAAAGATTGTTACCTTTTAGCACTTTGGACTCTTAAGGGAAATAGTTGGTCCAATGTAGCTCAAAGTCATTTAGCATAATTTTTTGCAAAAGATGACCATTCCTAGCATAAACGTAGCCATATAGACACATTGGAATAGTCTGTTTGATCATACAAGTTGCACAACGAAAGTTGCACCACTTTACAACTCTGCATTGCTTGCATTTGACAACTTTCTCCTCAACTGAAAAATCATTACCTTGGAAAACTACCTCCAAGATAGCAAAAAAGAGAGATTATTGTAGAGGGTCACAACACGATCGCATAGACTTAGGCAAAGAGTCTGTAAGAATCACAGTTTTTGATAAATAGCTCTTCAAAGATTGTTGTCTTTTAGCACTTTGGAATCTTAAGGTAAATTGCCGATCTAATGTAGCTCAAAGTGATTTAGAATTTTTAGGTGCAAATGAGGACAATTCCTACCATAAATTTACCCATATAGATGTGTTGGAATAGTTTGTTTAGTCATACAAGTTGCAGAACAAAAGTTGCACCACTTTGTAACTTTACATTACTTGCATTTGATAACTTTTTTCTCAACTGAAAATTTGTCACCATGAGAAAATGACTCCGAGATAGAAAAAACTAAGAGAGGTTATTGTAGAGAGTCCCAACATGATCCCATAGCCTTAGATGGAGAGTCTATAAGCATCATGGTTTCTGAGAAATAGCCTTTCAAAGATTGTTGTCTTTTAGCACTTTGGACTCTTAAGGTAAATCACCAATCTAATGTAGTTTGAAGTGATTCAACATGTTTGGGTGAAAAAGAGGACCATTCATAGCATAAAAATACCCATCCAAGTTGTAGAATGAAAGTTGCACCACTTTGCAACTTTACACTGCTTGCATCTGACAACTTTTTCCTCAACTTAAAACTCATCACTATGGGAAAATAACTCTAAGATGGAAAAAAATGAGAGAGGTTATTGTAGAGGGTCCGAACATGATCCCATAGCCTCATACAAAGAGTTTTTAAACATCATGGTTTTTGAGTAATAGCCCGCCAAAGATTGTTGTCTTTTAGCACTTTGGACTCTTAAGGGAACTCGTCAGTCCAATATAGCTCAGAGTGATTCAACATATTTGGGTGCAAAATAGGACCATTCCTAGCGTAAGTGTATTTATCTAGACATGTTGAAATAGTCCATTTGGTCGTACAAGTTGCAAAATGAAAGTTGCACCAATTTGCAGCTTTATACTACTTACATTTGACAACTTTTTCTTCAACTAAAAACTCGTCACCACAAGAAAACACCTCTGAGATTGAAAAAACCAAGAGAGGTTATTGAAGAATGTCCCAATATGATTCCATAGTCTTAGATAGAGATTCTATAAGCATCATAGTTTCTGGGTAAGCCCATTAAAAATTGCTACCTTTTTGCACTTTGGACTCTTAAGGGAAATATCTAGTCTAATGCAGCTTAGAGTGATTTGATGTGTTTGGGTGAAAAATAGGACCATTCCTAAAGTAAATGTACCTATATATTATGCCTATTTTTCTTATTAACACATTATGGTTAGCAACATTCATTGTTGTGCATTACGAAAATACAAATTGCATGTTGAAGGTCAAATAACATGCATGCCATGGAGTTGTATTTGGTCTATTTAATGGTAGTATCACACTCATTTGATCTTTTTAATGGTTGCATCATGGTTGAGTGATGTCTTAACTGTTTATCGTGATTATTGTATAGATTCCACATGAACAATCTAATGAACATGTATCTTGTTCAGTTGTAAGGACTTTGTTTAAAGGTTCATCAAACCCCTATGGTTGAAATATATTGATTCTTACTCAAGATGATTTTATACCTTTTAAATGTTATTAAGTTTGAATGAAAATTGAGTGACATTGATTTTTATCAAGATGATTCTATTACTTTTGAATGAACACTGTAACATAACAAGCATTTCATTAAATTGTATCCAATTTTCATTAATTCTAACTTCTTTTGAAATAAAAATCAGCTGCCCACTTCATTACAGGAGTTCAAAATATAAAATAATTCCAAATGTAAATTCATTCAACAAAGCTTGAAATCATAGGTATTCTCAAATTGAGTGTTTGATAAAAATTTATTGGTAGGCATGTATGAAAAATGTGGTACAATAGAAATCCTGCAATAAATTGTTTGAAAAAACTCCTCAAAGAAATATGGTGTCATGGAATGGAATGTATGTGAACCTTAATATGAATGAACTCTAACATAGATGGATTACCAATTGTAATTCATAAGTTCTATTAAAATGATTTTTTTTTATAATATACATTATCAATCATAACTTTAAACCATTCTAAGATAATTATACATTCCATTTTGAAAATTCAAAATAGAAAGACATGCACACAAGTAAAAAATTAGATTGAATATCAATTCTTATATATTAAATTGTAGAATAATTGTGTTTGTACATATACAAATTTGGCATATGCCCACTCAAAACAAGTTTTACAACAAATTTTGCAAAATGTGGCATATATGCCATCTCAAGATCTATCAAACCCTAAGTACATATCAACATATATCATATCCTAGTCATGTGTTGGACCATCAAAATCAATCCTCCTTGAAGAAGTTAGTTTCTCTAAAGTTTCCTACACAATAGCATTTCAAACCGCAAATTAGATTAATTATGTGAATGGTTGACAAGATAGACTAGTAAATAGAAACTTATATACCATCATTTATAAATTACGAGGGTATGTGCAAGATCATCATGGAAAAAATAGGCCCTAAGTGGCGAAAAATTTAGAAAAATTAGAGTTAGGAAACTTGATGTAAAAATTTGAATAAGTTATCCATATTAATTCGAAAATATGTAAGAATAGAATTTGTAGAAAATTGAATGTAGTTTCTAAACTACTAGGTTTATATAAAAAATTTCTATTTGGTGAAAATTTGAAATTTCAATGCAGTAGTACTTAAATTTTAGGGAAAAAATAAGAAGTAGGTGTCTGCCTGACCACCCTAACCACAGTAAAATAATAATAGTTTTTTCTAATATTTTAGATATAAGTAGAGGACTCATGTCCTGATGTGATGCATATTTTTTTGTAATTTTTTTCCAAGTAAATAATTAATTATGAATTTTTTATTACAATTTTTAAAAAATATAAAAACTCGTATGTCTAACCACCTTAACTTGGTCAAAACTTCATGAAATTCATTTTTTTTAATCCTATAGTATGTGAAGCATAGAATGTGATGCATGTTTCGGATTCAAAAAATGTGATACCATTTGAAAGCTATAGATGTTTTTTCAATCAACCTATCAATCAGGACTTTAGTCATAATTCAAATAGAAAATGAATAATAATTATTTATTAAATTTACAGTAAAGCATAATTTATATTGGTGGAAAGCTAAGAATCTCCTTTAGAAACCCTTTTCATTTCATCAATTTTGGGTTAAAAAAAGTTGTCAGCCACATACCCTACACATACCCATCATATCGCCACTTTCTAGCCCATCATGATCCTACACATACCCATGAATTTAACATCAAAATCAGTATACATGTACTATATTATATCTATAATGAAATTCTTGTTTACCTCATGTCTTGCTCTCTTTTCTGTAAGACGGTTTGCATATGATTGTCCCTTGGGACGATTGGGAGTCCTCCTATAAAGTAATGGTTTTACACTGTTCATAGTGCTGAGTTGAGTAGAGGACTATAGCAAATAAAATAAAAATGATACAAATTAACATATAATTGTTGACAAATAATCATTTCTAGACTAAACACTATGATCTACTCCTATCTAAATGTAAATATCTATAATATAAAATAAACACATACTTGTTGTGATGCTATGACACTAGATGGGCTCATAGTGGATGAATCAACTAAGATGGTTTCTTATATAAAAATGTCAAGAATTTAAATGCACATGCACATATAATTATAATGTCGAGAATAAAAATATATATATACGTATTGTGCAACATCATCCAATGGGTCAAACCCAATCAACAATGCTATATAAGAACTAGGTTGTTGCATAAAAAGACAAGATTACATTAGACTACCAATATATGTAGTACATGTATTTAAACATAATAGATTTCAAAAAAGTAACATCTAAAATAAAAATTTAAATAATACTATATACTAATTCTCTAGGGAAATGGCAATATGTGTAGCCTCCTGCACTTGTGACATCTACTCCTCTGTCAATAACTATTAAAGATTCCAACACATAAACATATATTAGTACAAATATCTCTCATAAAATATGATATAATTTACATAAAACACACTATGAAATTACTTTAAGTCTTACTGGTCCTCCAATATCGTCCCTGGCAGTTGATGTCTCTCCTATAAATGGTCCACTCCATGCTTTATCAACTCCTACATCTGACATATCATCAACCTCATAGTTGGATGTGTCTATGGAAGCCTCAGTGTACCATCGAAGAGGACCCAAACATAAATTTTTGCACGCTATGCAATGATGATAGTGTACTAGTGGGAGTTGATGCAGCAAGTGCACCACCATCATGTTGGGATGTATCAAGTGTAGCACTATCGTGATGGGATGCACCGTCAAATGGTTGTGCAACAAGATGGCTTTGCATGACCAAATGACCACTCAATGAATGTAATGCATAAATGCTCAGGGTCCCTACATCTACAACAATCTCAAGGTAAGGTAGTGGAGTTAGGGAAACAATAGGCAGAGGAGGATAAACTGGAGTGACTCAGCATGCTCTAGATCTATCTTGTGACATCCCTCTACCAACACCCTAGAAATCTTGCATGGAAAAGTAATTGACATGTTTCCCTAACACAAAATCAGCATATAATTTTCAAAGAAAATATTGAGGGACATCAAGATTGTTATTGGGTGGTTTATCAAAAACCATCCACCATCTCCAAAAATTATCTAATATGCCTTTATGGGTGCACCATTTAATTGAATTTTTTTTGTTTCCATAGATTAATAGGTTGTCCTATTATCTAATTGATGAATAACTGGGCTAATTGGGCTTTCTCAATATCAAGTGCCTTCATCTCATCATATGATAACCCATTGGCATAAAAAATTATTTGTTCCTCTTGCCACTGTGCAAATCTATTATGCTGAGTTGTCAAAGTTTCAACATTTGAAATGATTGTTTCCAAAGTGATTTTCATGTCTGATAGCTCATCGAGTGTCTCATAGATTTGACATACCTTTCTTAATTGATATAAATTTCTATGAATAGACTTTTTGATTTGGAAACAATGGTTGCAATGAAGGAGGATTTGGAGGGTTTTCATTTTGTGCAAGATCATGGTTTTCATTTTGTGTGAGGTTAGGGTTTTCATCTTATGCAGGGTTAGGATTTTCATGTTGATCCGTTTTAAACCTATTAATTGATAAAAGTTTTTAAAATTAACAATGATTTTAATGCAATAAAAAACCCATCAAATTTCCCCTATTTTGACTAAAGTTAAAAAAATAATGCTAAAAGAATATAAATTGACTAAAACATAAAAATCCAAACATACCTTTAAAATTTGACTGATTTTGGGCAAAATGATCGCCTAGGAATGGATATCAATTTTTTTTTTAATTTATAACACAGGAAACAAATATCCATTTATAATAATTTTTTCTTTTCATATTTTATACCTTTTAATATATGGTATGGTCAATTGGTGGCCTTTTTTCACATGTATAATATAAAAAATATCATATATAACATATATAATATATATTATATTAATTATAATATATATATTATATTATATTATATATATATTATATTATTTATAATATATATATTATAGTAATATAATATTATATAATATGAGCTCTCAGGTTTTTTTTTTAATTTATAACATAGGAAACAAATATCTATTATAATGGATATCCATTCCCTGTTTTATATTTTTTTAATATATGGTTAGGTCAATTGACGACATTTTTTTCAAATTTATAATATAAAAATATAATAGATATTATATATATAATATAATATACATTATATTATATTATAATATAATATGTATTATATTAACTATAATATAATATATATATATTATAAATAATAAAATATTATTATACAATATTATATTACTATATAATAATATAGTATAATCATAAAATATAATAAATTTAATATTATATTTAATATATAATATTTAATATTGTATAAATATTATAATAAAATGTAATATTATAATATATAATATATAATATATTAAATATATTATGATATAATATTAAATTAGCAGACACTATAAATCTTCTTTTAAAAACATTATTATGATGTTTTTTAATTTAATGTTGTATATGATAAATATATTAAAAAATTATTATAATATATAAAATAAAAAATTGGTTGAACCCAGACCCAACAGAATTAAAAGGTTTGACTTAAACAAGATATTGTACCTTAGCTTGGAAAAAGTCAAAGGCATGAATTTTGCATTTTTGGGTGTGTTAAAAATGCTTTTTTCACATCGACACTTTTTGGACCCCCATGATCTTGCACAGACCCCCCTAACCATATACTTCTTGTCCAGAGACTCTAACCCCATAACATTCCAACTACATGTGTCCAAATTGATTGAGGGTTAGGGGAGGGGATTTTTTTTGTTTTCTATACAACTTGTCAAAGCATTTTGGTGTCTTTTCATCTTTACCCTCTTTTGAGGTTTTCATTTTACGACCAGAGTCTAAGTTTTTTGGTCTATTTTTCATATTTATTTTCTTTGAGTCCTCCTTTTGGGAGGTCGTCTCACTAACTAAAGAAAAGAGACTAACATCTGATCCTAAGAAGAGAGGATTGAAACAAGATAGAACCAATTTCTTCCTAGTATCCTCATTGACCATTTTCAATCTTGGGTTACTAGCTAAGCCTATGGTTACAACTAACTGATTGGCATTGAAGTTCTATTTTTTCGTTATTTCCAAATCATTAGCCTATATTAATTTTAAGGTTATTTATTGAGCATTCATTTGGCTTGAGGGGATGTTTTCTTTTTTTTCATATTGATAATAGTATAACAATTTACAATTTATAAGAGGAGTATTCTAGCTCGCTTTACAACGGATTATACATTATCAGCTCTTTTTGCATTGCCAAAATTAGAGGTACAAGCCCATTGCCACTTTATTTATAGAAATTTGTATATTCCAAAGGTAATTTCCTTAGCATATTCCAAAAGTGTAATAACATTACAAAAAATAGATAAGAGCCCAAGCATGGATAAGTGTAGCAGTTCATATGGTAGAAGAGTGCAGGTGTACGCCAGTTTATTCTTTATATTATATACCAAAAAGGGTTTAGTTGCCATGAGAGAGCTTAATTCTTAGCATTGTTACTATTGACTTTAGAATCACCACACTCGGCCTCTTGAGTATTAGGTTGCATCGTAGACATAATCTTTGAGAGATGTGTTGCATTGTAGATCTCTCTAGGCCCGTTTCCAACTCCATGGCTCCCCACCATTGCTTCATTGAAAACTGATGAGGGCGCAGCCCGAGACTTAGAAAATAACCCACAAACAAGAGAATAATTTTATTATTCAAAAAATGGAGCTTCTTACATGCAGAGGATCTCAAATCCCCAAGTTCTACAACACATGCAAGTTACAGAAGCTACAGAATAACCCGCAATATGCGAGCTTGTCCCCAAAAAGTTACCCAAAAATTAGAAACCCCGCCTATAAATAGAGCTCCTCATTAGTTTGGAGCCAAAACAACATTCAATTTTAGTTTAGGGCGGTTTACGCTGAATTTACAAATTGAAGTTCAAATTTTAAAACAACATTTGTAATTGTATCTTCTAAAAAGTGGGCCAACTTCCTGGGGCCATAACTTTTGATCCGGGACTCCAATTCACGAACCGTTTGAACTGTTGGAAAGGTCTCGAAGTCAAGAATGAGCTTGAAATTAGTTATGCCAATTTTTGCAAGTTTCGGGGCCAATATGGGAGCTCTAAGTGCCTCAAATCTCACTTGGAAGATTTTCAGGTGCAAATCTAGGAAACTAAAACTGTAATATATTTCAACCTAGGAACCGAAAATAAAAACTGTAAATTGGGAATTTCATTATGATGAAAAGGCTATTGAAAAATGTAAAAACATCTAAAAATTGAGAAACTTGAAATTTAACTATTTTTGGGTGATGCAAGATTGCCCTTACACCACTGGATGCTCCTGCATCAGACACCCA
>VDFB02252616.1:170485531-170546256 GCA_007258455.2 Sequoia sempervirens
GAAGCCTAAAGTCAGTCATTTGAGGATCTTTGGATGTCCTGTATATATTCATGTTCCCAAGGAAAAGAGAACCAAGTTGGAGCCTTCTGGCAAGAAGGGAATATTTGTAGGTTACAGTGAGACATCAAAAGCCTACAGAATATACATTCCAGGTCAGAAGTTGATCGAGATCAATAGGGATGTCACATTCGAGGAAGATGTCGCATTCAGAAGATCCAGGGGGATTCATATGGAGATTGATAATGAAGAGTCTCCTCAGGATATGAAAGTTGATCATACTCCTGAGATTCAGAGGGAGACTGTTGAACCAAAAGAAGATATTGATCCTGTTGAACCCTTGGAACCTACTGATGGGCCTGCTAACATTGTTGTTGGGAAAAAGAGACCTCTATGAGCCAGTCATACTATGCAAGAGGCTGAAAACTTTGCAACTCCTAGAGGCACATTCAGAGAAAGCATAAGGCCACATAAGTTCTCCAGTTATGTTGCCTTGATGAGTCAGATTATAGAATCCAAGCCTACCTATGTTGAGGAAGCATCTTGTCATCAGGTTTGGAAAGGTGCTATGACAGAGGAGTATCAATCAATTCTTAAGAATGATGTTTGGGACATTGTTCCTAGACTCGAGGGCAAGTCTGTGGTATCTTCTAAATGGCTATTCAAGATTAAGCATGATGTAGATGGAAGCACTAAGAAGTACAAAGCAAGATTTGTGGCTCGTGGGTTCTCTCAGAAAGAGGGAGTTGATTATGAAGAAACATTTGCTCCTGTTGCTCGCTATACTTCTATCAGAACCATCATTTCTATTGTTGCATCTAGAGGATGGAAGATTCACCAGATGGACGTGAAGATAGCCTTTCTCAATGGAGTGATTGAGGAAGAGGTTTATATAGAGCAACCTGATGGATTTGAGGTTCATGGGAAGGAGTCACATGTTTGCAAATTGAAGGCCTTGTATGGTCTTAAGCAGGCTCCTTGTGCATGGTACGAAAGGATTGATCGGTACCTGTCAAGTTTGGGCTTCTTGAAGAATGATGCTGATTCAAATCTCTACTTCAAGGTAATCAATGGTGATGCATTAATTTTGGTTTTATATATTGACGATCTGATCCTTACTGGAGAAGATCACCTGATTCTTGAGTGTAAGGAGTTGACTTCGGAATTTGAGATGAAGGACCTTGGGCTCATGCATTACTTCCTTGGATTAGAAGTCTGGCAGAAACCAGATGAGATGATTCTAAGTCAAGGAAAGTACACCATTGATATACTTAAGAGATTTGGTATAATGGATTGCAAATCCATGTCCACACCTATGGAGACCAACTTACACAAGTTGAAGGAGGCTGCAGCTAATTTAGACTTGGTGGATCCTACCTTGTACAAATAGCTAATTGGATCTTTGATGTATCTAGTTAACACTAGACCTGACATTTGTTATGCAGTAAGTGCACTTAGCCAGTTTATGTGTGATCCGAGACAGATACATCTTGTTGCAGCTAAACATATCCTTAGATACTTCTGTGGCACAGTTGGATATGGGTTGAGGTATACTTCAGATGCAGACTTGGAGTTACATGGTTTCACTGATTCTGATTGGGCAGGTTGTGTCACAGATTGGAAGAGCACCTCTAGTTGTTGCTTTAGTTTGGGTTCAGCTATGATTTCCTGGTGCAGCAGGAAGCAGTCATCTGTAGCATTAAGTACAACAGAGGCAAAGTATATTGCAGCTTGTATGGCAACTCGGGAAGCAGTGTGGCTTCGTAAGCTCCTTGCAGGATTGTTTGGACAATCAATGGAGCCTACTATCATTCATTGTGATAATCAGAATTGTGTGAAGCTTTCTGTCAATCCTATGTTCCATGACAGAACCAAGCACGTTGAGATCAAGTACCACTACTTGAAAGATATGGTACTACGGAAGGCTATACAATTGAGGTACATCAACACTGATGAGCAGACAGTAGATATTCTCACCAAGCCTCTCGCCAGAATAAAGTTTGTGTACTTTCGAGATAAGCTTGGTATGGTGGAGAATCCAGCCTTAACTGAGAAAGAGTCTCAGTATCAATGAGCCTTGTTTAATGAGTTCTTCTCTGTGAGAGAAGTTCGAGGTGAAATCCCTTGTTAATGCATTTTCCTCTGAGACGGAGGAATTTGAGGTGCAATCCCTTGTTAATGCATTTTCCACTGAGGCGGAGGAATTTGAGGTGAAAGCCCTTGTTTCCACCTCGAGTGATCATGGTGGATGTCATGTGTGTCTCCATGACATATGTTGTACTTGTGTTTCACCCTCCGAGAGAGTCATGGTGAAAGTCATGTTGAGGTGACAACATCACGCAAGTGATGAACACTTGTACTTACCATAGTATGGTTGTAGCCATTATGGTTGATATCGTGTTGAGGCGATATCTAATATCACGATGAGGTGATATTCTTCTTTTCACATTCGGTTGTAGCCAATGTGGTAGACATCACGTTGAGGTGATATGTCTTGTGTCACTGGAAGTTCTCTCCCTAGCTAAGAGGGAGTGTTAATGATATGGCAGCTTCAGGTTCATCCTTCTAGCCACGAGTGAAGACATAAATTAATATAGCCCATCGGCTATTTATTTATATGTGATATTTAATGTGAAGGGGCGCTTCACTTGGCAACAATGTAATTTCTAAAAGGGCCGACCTTCCTTGTAATTTGCATATTTTAATTGTAATTATATTTCTCTATTTTGGCCGACCTTGTACATGAAGAGGTGCGACCTCTCTCTCATTGTGTATTTATACAAGGTCATTTCCATCCTTTCCATCATCAAGCAAGTTCGTTTCTCTCCTTCATTCAAGTGTGAATTTTCCTCCAAGAGCAGATTGCAAATTTCTCTAAATGCAGATTTAGGTTTCAAGGAAGGGCAGATTATTATCTGTTTTGCATCTAAAGTTGGTGCTGAATACTGGCCTTGTGATTGGCCTCATTGTAAGGAGAATTGTTGCCACTATCTATATATATAAGAGAGATCTCTGTTGCTGGGTTTTTCTCCCTCAAGAGGAGGGTTTTCCCAGGGTATCTCTTGTGTTATTGTGTCTGATTTGAATTAATTTTCTGTGCATTAAATCTGATCATTAAAATTTACAAAGAGAAGTATCCCATTTGAAGCATATTGTGAGGCTAGGACCAAGAATACACAAAGTAGGAGAAGTAACCAATTAATAGGGACTTGCAGCACAAGGTAGGAAAATTAACTCTCCTAAACTTTGATGGTTCAAGTAAGATCATAGCCCAAGCATGGATCCAAAAGCTTGATACTTATAGAGTAAGGCACTACTAGTTAGTGTTGCAAAGACTGTTGTCGTTGCACCAAAGGATTAACCTGTTAATGCTTGATACAATTGCCAGAGTTGATGAATTCACGGGAGGTGGTTAAGCCATGTCATGAACCCGAGTGCTACGCTACATAGCACAAGGAGACCAAGGGCGCACACCTTGCAACAATTCCCCCCCCAACGCAAGCAAGGGGTTCGAACCCGTGACCTAGGCTCTAATACCAATTGTTGCAAAGACAGTTGTCGTTGCACCAAAAGATCGACCTGTTAATGCCCAATACAACTGCCAAAGTTAATGAATCCACAAGATGCGGTTAAGCCATGTCACGAACCCGAGCACTGTGCTACATAGCACAAGGAGACCAAGGGCGCACACCTTAACAATTAGAGGATGATAGTAACCATAAGGTGTTAAGTATAGGAGTAGATGGCTCTTCTAGGAGGTTTGTGATAGTCACATTTCTTATCCTCATGATTTGATGGAGAGGAATCCTAGTGAATGGATTCAATGTTGAGTCTCTATTGTGCTTTAGTCTCATAACATTTGACATTATATACAAACCCTATAGGGCTCTCTTTCCCCAAGTACGCAAAGTGCAAAAGTGGTCTTTGAAGACAACATTATTTTAAAACTACTATTATATTTGATCCAGGCAATAGCTTAAAGTTAAACAATTCAAAAAAATATTGGTTTTGCTGAATTCTAATATATTGTTAAAACAAAACAGGACAACATAAATCGAAGGTGTTAAGAATTATGTAAGAATCTTTAGATCATGATTTTCTTCTATCTTAGTTTTGATATTTTAGGAATAAGTTTTAACAAATTTACTAAACAGCAGATTCTTAATGATACACTACTCATCTCCTTGGTTATTTCCAGAGGCAAACTTTCCATCATGCGATGCCTTTTATAAACCCCAGGCCTCCATGATAAAAGTAGGAGTGGAAATACAATCCGTTGGTCCACTTTCAATTCTGCACACTATTTTACTCTTGTACCATGTGAATCATGCAGCCTTAAAAGCAATTGCTGTTTGGGCACTAAAGTTGCTCAGGGAAGCAGCAGAAGTAGCAGATTAGTATCATTGTGAGTTCATTTAATTACTATTTAGTATTTTCAATTGTAATTTTGAGTACTCCAAAAGAAAGGAAATGCCTTTAATACTCAAGGTATTAAAAAATGTAGATAGCATTTGACCGTCAATAGGGAAATAAAATTTCCACACATTCAAAATAAAAGAAAAGGAAGACGAATAAAAGGGTACTGCAATGCATAAAAATTACAAAAAAGAAAACTGAGAGATTGAAGCTGCAAATTTCATACCAACTTTGGTAAGAAATCAGAGTTACAATTGCATTAATCTTTATTCTCCTATTAACGAAAGGGCTTCTCTAGAACATAATTCCTTTAATTAATATTTTCAAATTATATAGTTGCACAAATAACATCAATTACTGTGACTTCATGAAGTTCATTCTCTTATATAGATCCACATAGTTTGGAAGTGCTAAATTATTTAAGTATATAGATGATTTCATTGGTACAGCTTTGAAACATACCCATCCTGTGGCCATGACAGGATCAGTATACTTGCACACCCAACGGACCATGACAGTTCCTACAGCCATGCTTTGAGCTGCAAGAAGCATCCACCACTCTCCACTTCCCCAAAGAGATGAAAAATTTTGCTCCAAAACTGCATTTTGAGATGCCACTGTTTCAGAAATATCAGTACCATGAAGTGTGGGAACCTGCCAATAAGACAAATTAATAGTTGGATGAATCTGAATAAGTATAGATAGAAGTTAATTGGTCTATATAGTTTATGCTTTTAGATCTATTTTCATATTCTTAAAGGTTCATCAATCTGTGTGCGAGGTTTTAACTGCTCTGCTGAATTTCTAATAATCTAATTGTCAAGCCTTAAAAAATTGTGTAAGGCAAACAATGTGAAAAAACAGATACAGTGAAGTGATAGCGTGATTTTGTTTCAGAATCAGCTCATTATTGCAAAATGATATCTTACTAAAGAATGTATAGAATGAGTCAGCTTTTGTGCTTCAAGTATGATAAAGAGTTTCATTATTCTGTAGCCTTTTCAATATTTTTAGCTTCTTAACAAACCTATATAATAGTTGAGAATGTCAACAGTTGCCTTCTTTTATGTAGTGCAGGAGAAAAACATTAGATGATGACATATTGAATAGTTTTCTTACTATCCATCTGTACCTTCTACTACTCAGTGCATTCATAGCCTGAAATAGAGTTTGTCGACAATGGAGCTAACCCAATCAATGTTGAGTAGCTCTCAATATTTAACTCATCATAACTCATGAAGAGGATTCTAAATCCGATAGTGCTATTTACATATCTCAGAATCCCTTTTGTAGCCTTACAATGACAGATGGATGGAGAGCTCATAACTGTCATCAGATTCAGTGGTAGTAAAATTAATAAGGCTTCTCAGAAAGTGCCTATACAAATTATAATCAAAAGGTTTATCAAATATATCCATGGTCAACTTTGTGCCAACTTCCTTGGAGTAGATATGAATTTACAATACACAGTATGAAGTTCTTCAATTGACCACGTGCAAATTGATACAGATGGAAGTTTAGAACAAAATTACAAAAACATACCCAATAAACTTGTAGGTCACCTTGTCAAGGGCATAATTTATATACTAGGACTTGGATTCCAAAACAGAGATGCATTAAAAAGTTTAGGATGAGATACAAATCTAAAACAAAAGGCATATTAGAAGGAAAGAAACCCTGATAATACTCTGAAGAGCCCCAAAATTGTGGGGTACCAAAATGTAGAAAATTCCAAAAAAAATTGGATATTCAAAGTTATGTTTCAATTGTTTAATGTTGTAATGTAACTTTTCAGATTCTTGGGTCATGTCATTCTATTTTAGAACATTTTATTTTTAGCTAAGAACATAATATGTTCCACCAAGTTTCCACGACAGGGATGGCAGTAAATGGGGGAATGCATCTCCAGGATAACAAGGGACAAGAGGCCTTTTTTAAGGGGACGTTGAGGGACCGTCTTTTTTTAGGGGATGGCAAGGGACAGTAATTACAAAAACAGAGGTAATTTAAAAATATAGAAAATTGCAAATATTCATATGATAAGGCATTCACCATATTCATTACACAACAATATTATAAAACATTAGAGCTGAAATAGAATTCACAGGAGTCAACATTCAAAATAATAAAAAATGAACGCTTAATCATTTGAGTTTTCATTACCAATGTTTATATATGATAAAATGAAAAGGCTAAATGTGTCAACTACAAAATGACAAAATATAGACAGCTAACTTCCACAATCTCTTCTTATAAAATCTCATTAGGATGTGTCTAAGCAGATTAAGCTACAAATTCTAGCATCCCCCAACCTCTTTGGTCTGTTGTTTTTATTATTTTCTGAAGTTGTGGACCACAAAAACTAAGTAATATTTTTCTAAGCACCCCCACGTTTATGTAGTTACCTCCTTTATTAATATTCTTGTTTCAATTCTATACTCATCCTTAATCACATCCACAGACCAACATATACAATTCCAATATGTATCAATCCCTTTTTCGCTATATTTGTTTAATCAACAGCAATATATCATAGCTTGATCCAAATCTTGTTGCTTTTTGTACAAAACCTCTTGTACATGCTTTCAAAACTCCAGCAAAAATCACTCCCATGAGTCAAGAAACAGCATTTCTGCTGTGGAATTTTCTCAACACTTCCACAGCCAGAACACAATTGAAAATTGTGAGTCCATCACTAATGAGCTGTGTGAGATGATCCAGCATCTGCTTCATGCTTGCCGGCATATTCTCATCCACATCTTAAAACCCTTCAATACATGTAAACAAATATGTGAGCAATGACAGCTGGGTGATGTCTTTACCATCCCTGCAGTTTCCTGCCATTTCCAAACCATTTTGGGAAGTGGGAACGTTTTCCAATAGATGTCAGGGTGAGGGGACAACTCGAGGAGTTTTTTAAAATTTTGGGCTTGCCAGGTAATTACCTAGTAAAACTATGTGCTATGCATTAGGTATGTTTTGTGTCAAGGAAAACATTTGTTTCTTGTAGTTATATCTATTGTAGCACCTTAGGAAAAGTCCCCTTGGTTTAGCAGAGCCAAAATTCAAAGGAGGTTTTACCCATCTCAGTAAATTGGTCCATTATTACCCAACCTAATCACAAGTCTGTGATCTTCTTCTTTGACACCCCCAGCATTCAGGAAAAGATCTAGCATTAGGGATTTGTGACCTACAACTTTGTGCACCAACACCTCCTTACTTTCTTTCCTTTTTCTATGTCATACTCACTCCCTTCCTCTCTTCCATTGTTACTTCCTGCCTTTCCTTCTTTATATCTCTCTTTTCTTTTTTCCTATTTTTCCTATTTTCTTTCCTTCTTCCTTTCTTTTCTTATTTATTTCCTCCCTCGTCTCCTTCCTTCCCTCCCTCCTTTCCTTTCTTTCCATCTTTCATGCTAATTGTGATCTTTTCATTTTCAACAATTGAATTCATCAATTGAAGCTTTGTTTGGCATTCTCTATTTTTAAGGTTAACATTAGGGTTTACATTATTATTTGTCATTCATTTGGTATATATTCACTGATGTAATGATCTACATTCCAGCAGTCAATATTCGAACCAGGTCAATGTGGTAAACACCAGATCTAATTAAAATCTCACACCAATGTCATGAACAGATTCGAATATAGCCCCTCTCTATGCCATTAGGCATTAGCCTTCTTTGCTGATTCTCAGGGAAACTAACAACGAAGTGATGCATTTAATGAAAAGAGAGAAGGGTATTTACATTGATACCTCAATAAGTCTACCACAGACACTAGTTGGTCTGGTCAGCCAAATATAATTACTAAATTCTGTAATCAAGTGAACCTATAAGATGTTGCAACTAATGCCAAGTCAATCTAAAATGAGAATCAGTTATAAAACATAAATTCAGAATTTACTGTATCAATTCATATGATGCTCTCATGAATGAGTTAAATCATGCCAAAATTAATTTCATGCCTTCCCTTGTCTTGTTTCTGCATAAGTAGAGTGTCAGCCTTGTCTCAACAGTAATGCCTCTACTCAAGATCCTCGGAGTGTATCACACTATTACCCCTGGATATCCCTTGAAAAAGGAAAAAAGTTGTACAATACTCTAATAAATGATCTTGATTATGATATAAGTGATTTCACTACTTCCTCTATCTTCTTTTTGCATTTTCCTTAAGAGACTAAAGACACCACTGAATAAATGCCAAAGGAGACTCAAAAACATTATAATCTTGTCTGGGCAGTAACACCTCTCCTCAAGATCATCCAAATGTATCACACTATTACCCTTGGATATGCCTTAAAAGGGGAAAAAGATCATATGATGCTCTTGTGAATGATCTTGATTATGACATGTCATTTCAATACTTCCTCTATCTTGTCTCTGCATTTTCCTGAAGAGACTAAAGACTGCACTGAATAAATGTCGGGGCAGATTCACAAACATTATTAAAATCAATGCATTGAAGGTCTAAAAACTTCACAGTAAGTAAGCAATGTTGTGTGCAGTTCCAGAACTTCACTATTTCAGTGCTTCAAAGGTTGGTCATCACATATGATTTCTTTTTGGGAGACTGAAGATTTTACTAGTAGCAATATCTTGTTGAATAAGAGGAATTCAAAAGGACCAATGCTTCATAGGGTTTAAGAACTTAACTTGGTATAGTCTCTAGGACTGGACTAGATCAAGCCACAAGCATTGTTAACTTGCCAATGTCATTTCCGTAATGAATTCATTGAGAAACATGAGCAACTTCACAGAAATCCAAACCAATAATATTACTCCAGACAAACAAAAACAATAGCATAATGACCCTCAAAAAGTACAGAAGTAATGGTTGCATCAATTATTCAGCAAAAATGATAGTCAATAACCAAACTTCTCAAGTTGGAAGGATTATACTCTGGTCAATGATTTTACAGTCTTCAAAGTCAACTAGGAAACAGTGAAAATGGTCGACTCAAATTAAATAAGTAATTACAGCAGATTGTAGTTCAAAAACTTGTGACACGGCAAAACTTGGCAGACCCAATTTTGACTTATATTCAGTGACTCAACAAAACTCAGCAAATTAAATAAATACTTAAATTCAAAACTCAGCCTACACAAGCTCTCATGCAGACTTTCCAAGTACTCACAAGTGCTTGCCACAAGTTTCTTTGCAAAACTTGTCAGAACTCACATGAGTAAATGAGCAAGTTTCTCAACTGTGAAAAAATCTCACAAGTTGCATGAGTACTTGGTGAATTTTAAAACTATGTAGCCAATTGAAGAATTTATAAGTCTACATTTAATTTACATAGTCAACAGCATTTATTGCATGTAAATGAACCTATAATGCAAGAACTTGCACAAAAAAGAATATTATAGGAATTATGCTGCAAATACTGGATAATACTTGAGAATAGGTTATCACGGAATCTAGCAGCGCTCGTTCCACGGATAACCCCCCTACGAAACTTGTCCGTTTCCTAGGATTCGTGAAGTTCAAGTACGCATAACGGAGTGATTTTCAAGCCACCTCGAAATGCGTTCCCAAGTCTCGAATAGTCAATTCGAGCATTCGCCCTTGTTCGCCTCGCAAAGATCTTCGAAACGAGATCTTTCGCGACGTTTCACTGTTAGTACTTTGCAAATTACGGAAGATGCAATAGCACTGAAAAAGTGCGCTCCTGCAGGGAAAATCCAAAAATTTGGCTAAGTCTGGAAATGTAAGGGCGCTAAAATTTAGCGCCCCTACATGAAGTGAAAATTCCAAAAAATGCAAGAGCGCTAAATTTTAGCGCCATTACATTTTTTCTCGACACTTAAACTTTTGAGCCTCATGGCACGTTTCTTCACAATTTCGCGTTTTTTGTCAATCGTGCCACTTTTCGTGCCTAAATTTATTGCACGACTTGAGTTAGGTTTTTAATTTTCATTTGCAAAGTTAAGTGAATGAATTCGCCACTTTTTGTTTATGTTTTATTTCTTTTGTCTCTCCTCTTGCTGTGCGTTTGTCTTTCATCTGCAAAATCACGTTTTTTGGAGATTCGCCATTCCTCTCTTCAACAAGCTTCGCGTTTTGCCCTGGTAAGACTTTCATTTCGGCTTTGTATTGTCATTTGTATATGATCTATGTTCATTCGCGTTTTTGTTTCTTTCTTTCACGTCTTTCATTTCATTCGCGTTTTTTGTGTCTTACCCTTCGCATTCTTCTTTTTCCTAAACCTACGCTTTCTCTCCCTTCGCGTTTTCCTCACCATGTTCGCCATTCATGGTTTGCTTTCATTGCACGAGCCTTGGTGAACCTCTGCTAACCCTCGCCATTCCTTTCTTTGTTTTCTCCAAACATGTATTGTTCTACATTCGCGTTTCTTTGTTTCTCTACGCGTCCCACCCTCATTCTCCATACACGTTTCTTTCTTCCTTCAAAGATGGCGACATTTCTGTGTTCCATGTTTTGTTCATTTCTCCTCACAAACTCATATCTCTCCAACGTTATATGCATCGCGTTTTTCACGCCGTTCTTCTCATATGCTTTGAAACAAACTTTGCAATCTCACAAAAGAAAAGATTTCTTGTGAAACCCTTAAGCATAAACATGGAAATGGAGACAAGTTCGAAAGCTTTCATTCTACAAGCATTTGCAAAACTCAAAGCGCCTTCGCCATTCCTCATTGCATTTGCATCTTCAAAAAATTGCCAAAATTGCAGAAGCGCCAATTTTCAGCGCTATGACATTTCAAACTTAGCAAAAATTGCCTAACACTGAAAAGTGTAAGGGCGCTAAAATTTAGCGCCCTTACACCAAAAGCAATTTTCTCAAAATGTAAGGGCGCTGAATTTTAGCGCCCTTACACTTTTTGCAGGCTTTTCCCAGACCTTTCCAAATGCACTCCATTTTTGACCAGTGCATCCCTGAGCTTCGTTTTTCCGCATTCGTGCATCGTTTTGCGTGCCTCGCCATCCGCTCCATGCTTTTCCACCCTTGTGCTCATTTCACGCTTTCCCATGTTTCCTAACAATTGGTGTTTGTTCTGGCTAGACGGATTGCAGTCTACTCTCAGAGATCATCAAGTCAAGAGTGCTCAGTGTTCCAGTTTCTTTTGATGACTGCTACGAAGCCTCCTTCTTCTTCGAAAGCAAAAAGCAAAATGAAGTACAAATATCAAGGCGTCTATCCGCCGACTATGGTGCTTTCGAAAGTTGAAGAAATAAAGGATACAGAAGTTGGCCATCAAGACTTGGTTCACTTGCAAAGTTGACAGAGATGAAGCCTCTCCCTGATTCAATGAGGGCAATCGTACACAACAATCTCCACTTGGTGGCGATGTTCCCCACAGCTGCGCATAATACTGAATTTGTTCTTCAAATTGTGTCTCATTACATCTGAGAAAGCAGAAGTGTGATCGACTCTTCTGGGCACGAGATTCTAAGACTCGACCCCGATTTCTTTGACATCGTCTTCAAGGTTCCTCACATGGACAAATATATTGACATTTCTATATCAAAAGCACAAGAGATTTTCGATGCTGATCCTAATAAAGCCAAACAGTTGATAAATACTCAATGGCTCAAAAAGCCTAGATCGTCTGTTTCTAGATGGCCGAAAGGACTCCTGAGAAGTGACTTCAAAGATGACGCCAAGGATAAGGATTACAAGCTTCAGCGTGAGGAAGGTTTGGCCGGAATCATCCAATTTTCACGATTGATGCATGGAGTACATGACTGCAAGGAGTGCAAGGCAATATATTGACCGGGGTAAACAAATCCAGTGAAGCCGCACGTAATGCTTGATCAATGCTCCTTCTACATTGGCTCCCACATGACTCTTACCGTGTACGAAAGAGTCGTGGATGAGACAATTCCAGTTCATCTACAAAAGGGGAATCGAATGATGGTGCCTGTGTACAGATATTTCTATCAGTTGGAGCTGAAGGAGAGCTTTCATCATTTCAGACGGGTCACCGATGCTTTCTTTGCGCCTCTACTCTTCAACTTTGATCCAGCTTTGGAAAGAAGAAGAGTGTCTGATGAGGCTTATAAGGTGGTAAGTAAAGTTGGATGTATTTTTCTCCAATTCCCAACGTTTACTTACTTGAGAGTAGGTTGTTACACCAGTTGTCCCTACATGCTACCACGTTATCCTTCGGATAAGTGGGTTCTCATGGAAACATGCAGACAGCTGATGTCAGTGCAGAAAGAACGAAGAAACAACCACAAGCGTGGATTCAAGTTCCCACTGACCATCGGCAGATATACTATCCAACCGCATTAATACAAAAGCCAAGTCCTGCTTATGTTGAGATGCGTGATTATGACTATCAAAACTCTGCTGTGTATAGGTTTGATTTTGACTCACGAGATGTCGAAAGAAGGTAAAAAGGTCACCAACACAAAATCGCTTTTGAAGACATCTCGGGGCGGATTGCAAGAGATGAAGAAGCCATTTTGCAAATGGACTATTGCAGATTGACAGTTCAACAAATCAGAGATCTTGGTATCGCTGACCTACCAGAGGATTTTGAGGATCCAGGTGATATCATGAACGTTGTCTATGATGAGCAAGGCATTGCTAAGAGGTCGTTGCCTGCAATACAGTGGTCTAGAAAAGAGGTCACCAGCATGAGAGAAAGGCTGAGACCAATCCTAGCCAACACAGAAGAATGGTTACACAAACATGGTCATACAATGAAAAGTTTCAGGACAGACTCAGAAGGAGAAGAGTCCGAGAAGGTACATCGCCTAACAAAGAAGAACCTGCCGACAAAAACAAATCACGCAATAAGTTCTAATTTCTTCACCGGAAGATAACGAAGGATCGTTAGTGAGATACTAAGTGCCGTCCCTTAAGAGACAGAGAGTTTATCTCATCCATCTCAGCTTTAAGGGTGCCTCCACCCCTGTAGAGGATTCATGAAGAAGATACTTGCTTACCCAACCAACAAGATGAAGAGGACCTCGTTGCATGCACCCCATGCCGAAGAGGGTTCTGAAAGCGGGCAAGAGTCTGATGAAGATTCTGAAGAAGGATCTGAAGGTGACTTCGAAGGTGAACCAGAATCAGAGAGACAAGAGGGTGATCAAGAGGAACCCGAGCATGATGAAGAAATAACTACTTCTCCTCCCGAGAATGTAGTTGAGGAAATCCACAGAACATCATCGCCCGTGACTTCAAACGTTCCTCATACCCCTCTTGAGTCAAGAACTCCTCCACCTCCTCTCGCTCCCTCGGCCACCTGCCCTACCACAAGCATTCCTCAAGAAATGATATCACTCTATCCTGAAAGATCAACTCTACTTTTGATATTCTTCCATGCTGTCCACACGGCAATATATAACGCCGCTTCACCATCAGTCTCATTCCTAGCTTCATCTCCAACGATGATACTTTTGAGAAACGATCTAACTGCTTCACAGAATGAAAACAATGCAAGATCGCCTCAATGTGTCAACTACAGAGCGATGATGACAAACACTTCCAATTTGTCACGATACCAATGGCAGGAGTCTGTGATGTGACAATAACTTGTGCGGCAATGATGCATTAACTTGGATGTAGCAAATCCGTTCACTCTTTCCTCCTTACTACACATCTCGCGGCCGCAAAGCAAAATCGATTTCTCCACAGAGCTCAATCTGAAGAGATGGTTCCGCCGTGCGGAAGAAGAAGCACCGAGGTCAATGTTGATATACGCCAAGTATGTCAAATTGGCATACCAATCAACTGAAGGTGATGTCAATATGGAGGACTACATGTTGATAAAGGTTCAAATGGCAAGGTTACTAACGAAAGTGCAGTGCTTCTATACAAGTCCGATATCTTTGGCAGAAGCAATGTGGATGTGTTGAGTTAAATCAAACATGTGCCAAAACAGAGGGCAGAGCATTATGCCACTGTTGTAAAGAGACTTTCTCGTTCTCCAAGTAATGCACAACCGCTGACAGTGGTAAGTATTGAAGACCCAGCTGTCAAGAAAGCTGAGAAATTCGCCTCCAAAGGTAGAGTGTTGTATGACTTTGTTGAAAAGATCATCGAACACGGATCTCAGATAATTTTGGCTGCGGATGAGAAAACCACCATGTTAGCCAAGCTCACCACAGAGCTTGATAAAGAAAAGAGCGTACTTTCCCAGGAGCGCAGAGACATGGAAAAATGCCTGTTGTCATGGTCGAAAATGAAACAGGTAAAGCTCAGCAAATTGGTGGAGGTTGGGGTAATTCCCGACAAAGAAAAGTTTGTAGAGGTAAAAGAATCACTAAAACACAGGATTCAAGTGGTTCAATCTCTCATTGAAGATCTTCACCAAGTACAGGAAGATGTCGATGGGCACCGCAACATTCTTGACAAAGCATCGAGAGTTGCTCGTCAACTTGAGGACACCGATCTTCCTAATGTCACAGAATATTCCTGATCTTCAAGGAAGCCATCACGACTTGATCGATGTGGGCCTGATTAAGTCATTTAACATCATTTGTGATAGAAGGCTCACATTGGACAACCTAAAGACGCATCTTGACAGGTGCAAAAAGGTTCACTCATCTGTCATGAGATCGATCACAAGAATTCACACCATTGTGGATTACACTGTTGGTCCAGATGAGAAGTTTGTGCAGGAGACTAGGAGGAAATTTGAAGACTTCTGCGCCCAATGCAAAGAAACGTGAAGTAGCCCCCTATTCTCCAGTGTTAGACATTTCTGGTGCATCCCATTATGCATCTTAGAATATTTCTCGACATTAAATGTCTGTAAATTGTAATTACACCAAGTCCAAATATGTAATATTTTCAAAACAAATTACACTTTGACTTCGGTCAAAGTTAGGTGAGATTTCCTAAAATCGCTCACCTAACTCTCCCTGATTTTCTCAATCTCTTTCCTTCTTTTGCTCATCCCTCTTCCTATCTAATGTGATGGATTTTCATTGTAATATTATCTTTTAGCCTTTTGCAACGAAGTGCTGCCCTTTTGTAAGCAAATTTGTGAAACTTTCATGCTCATACTTTGTGAATGAGATTCATCAATAAAGAAAAAGGATCGCGTTTACTATGCGCTGGATTCAATACTTTAAAGTTGATTTGATTTGGTAGTGATTAGTTCGAGGAATCAAAGACCTCTAAGTGGTTGATGTAAACTTTGTGTTACGCCCATTATTTAGATTGCAGATTGTTATTTTGTTTATCATTGGTTGAGGATCTATAAGACTTTCATGTACTTTTAGCACCATTTATATACTCTGCATGTTCATGGAAGAATTCTATAAGACTTTGTGCTTATAATTATCTATCTCTGATACTTGTCATGATCTACAAGACTTTGTGCTTGTAATCGTCATACACGACACTTTGTTGGATGATCTACAAGACTTTGTGCTTGTAATTGTTCGGCGCTGCTCAAGAATTGTTGCGCCTTAAGAAGACTTTAAAGCTTCTAACGAAAGTGTGTGTGCTGCACGTTTTATGCAGATCCAACATTGATAAAGCTACTAACGACTTTGTGCCTTCTTGAGCTTTTCCTTTATTTTCTTTTGTTTGTTGTTACCTACTTCTGTATTCTACGCTTCGACGTAGATAGAGAGATATTGGCATTACCTTCTAGTTGTTAGTTTTGTTATCAAGAATTCGTGAATTTCCAACATCGCGTAGCAACAAACATCTTCTCTCGAAAAAGAGAGAAGGATGAGAATGTGAATATACCCCTTAATTGGAATTACGGTACATTTGTACCACTGCAGGATTACTATTGTTTCTCTTAGCAGTAAGAAGGGCGCCTCCCCTTTCCGAGAGGAGAGATTCACATCTCACATAGCTGTGGCTGAAGTCCAAGTTGTGTAATCTGTCGAAAGTTGATTACGTAATTTTCACCCAACAGAATAATAAGCCACTCCAAGGTGGAAAACCTCCAAAAGTCTCCAATAAGAACACAATCCACAATATGATACTCATAAACTAACCAATAGCTCCAATACATACATACTTATTGCTTGGATGCCACCGAAGCCAACTTAACTACCTATATAAGAACATATAAATGATTATATAACTTGATTAAAAGTTATGTTAGTCATAAGTCAGCTACACATATCTCAACGCAATCAATGGATTAAGGGCAGAGCAGAACCTAAAAAGGTCGAAAACCCCTCTGGAAAGAGTCGATATAAGTCAAGAATACATTCACTGATGTCATGATGTGCCTTATAGAAGTCAGCAGTCAAACAAGGTCAATGCAGTAAACAACAGATCTGATTACAATCTCACACGAAAAGGATATGAACAAATGTAAATAGAATCCTCTCTCTATGCCATCAGTTCATATCCTTTTCATGTGAGATTGTAATAATTAGTTCCTACCATAAGGCAGGTTACTATTGCATTTGTTCAATATGCATTTGGTATGCAGCATCGGCCAATCACATTCCATTATTTTAACATATTACTTTTTATTTGTATAGTTCAAATTTTAAAACTTATTTTTTATATTTGAAAAATTAGCATTTATCTCTTTTTCTATTCATGTGAGTAGCTCTATAAATCATTTTTGTTTAAGAAAATTAGGAAAATAGGAAGGCATAGATTGATTAAATCAAAAATCAAAAATTAAAACTGGTCTTTGGGGGTACAGAATCCATGAATGCATATTTGAATGGCACTTGGCTCAAGGACAAGCAGCTGGAACCGTTGGATGGCTATGTGTGGTCAGTGTACTTTGTTTATTTAATATTGATTAATGCATTAGATAAGGAATTGCAAAGTTTTTGTTTCTTTTCATATCAGTTTGAAGTTTTGGATGCTCATGTAAAGTGTTTGTTTCTGTTAATAAAAACTTCAAGCTTTGGGCGCTCATTCAGGCTTACTGTTACTGTGAAAATCTTTGTTGGGCAACATCTTTCGTGAGGTGGGTTTTTTATTTTTTTTTCCTTAGTTAATCACAGCCACAATTTTTTGTTTTCCAATTTCATTAAGAATTCTTTATTCTGGGTCATGGATTTTTGAGATTCCTTTTTTATATGTATATTGTTTACTCACCCTAATAGTACTATAGATGACTGATTTATCGTCTTCGTTTCTCTTAGGGCTTCCATTTCCGCGAGTCTGGAGGACTCCGAGAGAATATTCTCTGACCTTATTGCATAGGAGCCTAAGAATTGCAACGTGTGGTCTAACAAGGGAAGCATTAGGGTTTCTCTGAATTAATTTGAGGCGGTTGTGGAAGATCTATCGGAGGCTATCAAGCTCGCTCCGCAAACCCCCATTCCGTTTCTCAACCGCCCCATTGCTTACGAGGTACCACCCCATATAACTCTTCTCTGAAGCTTCTTCGACTAACATTTGTTTTGTCTTTGGCTAATTTTGTTTCGACTTCTACCATAATTGAAGTTTTCTCATAAGTTTGTTTGAAGAAATTCATAGACAATACTTATTGTACATTTTTTAATTTGGAAAATTTATCTTTTGGGTAATGTTTGGCTTAATTGCCCTTACAGAGGGATATTCTCTACAGTCAAATTTACCAAGCACTACCACCTGGTAACTCCTATTGGGTTGGGCAAAGTGTCTCAAAATCTCTGATGAATGATTTTATTATTTTTGTACAATATTCTGCTTGACAATTTTATATTTTGTTTAAATTTCTATAACTTTTTATAGTTTATTTTAGGATATTTATAGAGTAACCAATTCTAGTTCTCTTTTGTGACGTACCCACTTAAACAAGGAGCTTTCCAAGCAAGTTTTGGGTTTTTATCTTCACCATGGCAATCTTTCCTCTTCTACAGGCCTAAAGGAGCAAGTTCCAGTTCAAATCCTTTGAAGAAAACATACTAAATACATAAGAAATATAATAAATTTAGCTAACAAATTAAAAGTTTAAACCGGTGATTAAGCATCAAAGATATTTTTTACTTGTGAAAGTTGTATAAATTTTTCCTCATTCATGTATCAATCCTTCCCCTGGAAATACTGTGGATATACAGATATATGTGTTTATTTATTTATATAGTGACTCAACAAACAATATTGTTAATACTTGTTTTCTGATCATTCAATCATTTGTTCTTTTTTATTTTTATTGCATTTTTGTTATATTGCTAATGTATACGAAAATTGCACTTGATGAAATCAATTGATATTTATTAAATTATTTCTTTTGAACTATGCACAAGAATGCTTTTTGCTAATGTTAGTATCATATGCTGTTACAGGTGGAGTCACTGTTGGAGAGAGATCATTTCACACTCGAGGAGCTCTTTGATGAGGAGGAAATTATTCAAGAATGAAAATCTGTCAACAGTCCTCTTTTTAATTTGTAATTTTCTTCAAAGATTTTTTAACTTATTAATTTTGTCTACATGATGGACACCCATAATGGCCGATTTTTTGCTCAACTGGTTAGTAAATTTATTGACTTCTTACTGTTAAAAGTTACAATGCTTATACTAGTAGAGATCCTTCTGTGGTTTCATCGTGGTTTTACCTTAATTTACATCATTAATTGTGCCCTTGTTTTGACATGCCATTTTTGTGAAATGCTTTTGGCTTTCTATGTTGGATTTGCCCCCAAATTTTTGCTTTGAAATAGGGGCAATATCTCTTCTTTTGTATGCATTTTCAAATGAATGCATCTTGCCTTGCACTCCTATTGTTGGGAACATTGTTTCCAAACAATGCCTTTATATGTGGCTTTACATGTTCTTCCCTTGTTGCCAAGAGTATCTTTTTAGAAGCTCCTTTCATTGATGCCAGATTAGCAGCTACAGATGCAGAATATTACCTGTAGCATACTGATTGATGAAAGCATTTTGTTTGAAGCTTGATTTTGAATCCAACTTCAGATCTCATCTAACAATGCCATTAGTTTATTTATGAAAGCATTTTGTTTGAAGCTTTTTAATTGTTGTATAATTAAGAATTTAGAACTATGTACATATATTTAGTATATTTTTATACTATTCTGCATTCAAAAAATGATTAAAACTCCTATATTTAGTATTTTTTCCTGCAATTCTACATTCAAAATACATTTCAACTTTTTTGATTCTTGTTTACCTGTAGCTGTTGATTATTGGTTGTTGATCTTCATTGAAACATTTAATGCTGAAAATATTTCACAGTAATCTTATTGTTTTCTTTTGGCTGGTAGTCAAATTCAAACATTCAATGTTACTTTCCTTGTTTACTGTTGGTATTGCCTTATAGGGAAGCCTTGCCAAATCAGCCACAAGATTTTGGTGTTCACAGATGAACTTCCTTCTGTGGTTGGATTTATTGTGGATTGATCAGAAGTATAGTTTGTGGTAGTGCAATCATATATATTTTGTATTTGCGTTCTTCCACACTAATGCACCATTAACACTTCAGTGTGCTCTAAAGTTATCCACCACAAGAAAACTTTAGGATACAATTAAAAAATAGTTACTAGGAGCATTTTCTGTGCTTCTGTCCTTGATTGTTAAAATGTTGCATTAGATTCGGATTCTCAAAGATTCATTACAATAGTTGTCAGTTTGCTTGACATGGAGGCTAAACCAAGTCTCTATTGGTGATGTACTACTGTTGTCTATTTCATCAATGAATAGTTTCTTTCTTCCTTATCAATTGCTTCTTTTTGTGTAAGTTCAAATGCATAAAGTATTGCAAAATTTGATAATGACCTCCAAAGGAATGCCTTTCTATCTATTGTATTGCCTACTCTTATTTCATTTCTGATCCTTGCTCAATTGCGACCCTTTCTTTTTAGTTATCTTCTGTGTTAGCTAGTCATGGATGAGTTGTCGCTTCACTTGTGACAATAGTTTATTGTGGATATTTACATTGACTCTCTTCCCCTATTCTAATATGAGTGCAATGTTTAGGGATGGACATGTGAAAGTGATCATCATTTGAATCTGTACAGTTCTCATTTCTCTTAATAAGTTCTTCTGTGTTATATTTGCCATTGATTTCACTATTATACACGATAAAGGCACAGATGGTGCTCAGCAAAATAGCATTCAAAAATATACACTAGGATTAGCCCACAAGGAACAAAACTTGAAAAAAAAATTTTAAATATACACAATAATTCTTCACTAATATACATATATATTTCTATTTCTGTTTAATATTTTTAGAATCTTCCCCACCTTGTAAACTTAACCTATCGAGTTGTTAGTAAAGATTTGTTCTTTACCAAAGGGCCAGTCCAATGATTTTGGGCTACATTTACTTAAAGGCTACAAAAACATCAATACATTTGCTTACAATATAGGAAACTTACCTCAAACTAAAATTCTGTAATCTGTATACATACATATACATACACATAGCATGCCTAGAAGTAGAATAAGACCTTTTATCTACATTCAGCATTTACATTCTATCCAACGTATTTTGCATTGCCTGATATATGTTCCCCATACACTTTCCCCTTCAATTGAATGCTGTAAATATTTTATAATTTTTGGATTATACTAAAAAAGTTATACAGAATTGCAATACCAAGAATACAAATTAGAGAATATAAAGTTTCAAGAAATCTCCTTACAATAAAAACAAAGTCAAAACCATATAAGACATAACTTGATGCTGCCTACATATTTATCAGACAATTGCAACCTTGTCAATGTCTCATTGATCTAATTTAAACAAAACTAAAAGCAATACAAATTCTAAGTTTACTCATTACAATTTTCCTTGCTCTCTCCTCTGAATCTAAATGCTTTACGCTCTCCGGCAGGAACTCGATGCTTCTGTCACTTGTTAAATGCTGTAATCAAGTGAAGCTAAATATATTGCAGCTAATGCCAAGTCCATCTAGAGTCAAATCAATTTTAGAACATAAATTCAGAATTTTCAATGTCAATTCATATGATGCTTCCATGAATGAGTTGATGTTGCCATAATTGATTTAAAGTCTCTCTGTCTTAATTCTAGATTAGTAGTGTCAAACTTGTCCAGGCAATAACATGTCTACTCAAAATCCTCAGAATGTATCATACAATTACCCTTGCAGATATCCCTATTAGGGAGAAAAAACATTTGATGCTCTCATGAATGAACTTGATGATGCCATAAGTGATTTCATTTACTTCCTGTCTTGTCTCTGCTTTTGGAACAATATCAGTCTTATCTGGGTAGTAACTGTTAAATTTAAGTGATTAGATTAACATGCACAGAGAATTAATTCAAATTTACACAGTACACAGCAAATACCCTGGGAAAACCCTCCTCTTGAGGGTGAAAAACCCAGCCAATAATATATCTTATATTATTGAATCTCAAATGAGTAAACTCTTTTACAATTAGAGGCCAATTATATGCCCAGATTTACAAACTGTAAAACTTCTGCCTTCTGCTCAGATCTCTATCTGATTTCTCAACTAACTCAATTGCACTTCAATGAGATTCGCTTTGAACAGAATAGATACAGACTTTACTTGAACTGCTTCTTCTACAAATCGTATTTGAACAGATATAAATTAATGAATATATGAAAACTGAATGATAAGAGTGAAGGATCGAATGAATATAAATACAGATCCAAGGAGAAGACGTGACTCTTCAAGATAGATAAGTCGGCCTCAATAATAAACAACTTCCTAACAAATGAAGTCGGCTTTACTAGGAATTCGCACCACTTCATAAAAACGTCTTTTATCTCATAACAAATATAATTAATATTTTTCCAAGAGACGTGGCTCATCATAAATTCGTCTTCATCAATTAAATAGACATAGTCTATCATTTAATTGATCTTGAATATACATGGCTGGAAGGTGCGACTGAAGCTGCATCGAACATCAACACTCCCTCTCAGCTAAGGAGTATACTTCCAGCTGCTCAAGACATATCACCTCATCGTGATGTCAGATATTGCCTCAATACGATATCAACCATAATGGCTACAACCATGCTATGGTGAACAAAGGAATATCACCTCAACGTGATATTGGATATCGCCTCAACATGATATCTACCATAATGGCTACAACCATACTATGGTAAAAGATAAATATCACCTCAACGTGATATTGGATATCGCCTCAACACAATATCTACCATAATGGCTACAACCATACTATGGTAAAAGATAAATACAAAAACAAGGAATTTCACCGAACTCTCTGCGTAGACTCGTAGAATGGGTTTGTCTGACATCGCGAGACTCTTTTCTCACCGCGCTGATTCTCCACTATACCAAGCTTTGTCCCCAAAGTATACGAATTTATCCCGGAGAGAGGCTTAGTGAGTATCTGCTGCTCGCTTACTTCAAGCACATGTACCTCAACTGTACAACCTTCCGCAGTACCATATCTCTGATGTAGTGGTACTTGATCTCAACATGCTTCGTTCTGTCATGAAACATAGGATTGACAGAAAGCTTCACGCAACTCTGATTATCACAATGAATGATAGTAGGCTCCATTGATTGTCCAAACAATCCTGCAAGGAGCTTACAAAGCCATACTGCTTCTCGAGTTGCCATACAAGCTGCAATATATTCTACCTCTACTGTACTTAATGCTACAGATGACTGCTTCCTGCTGCACCAAGAAATCATAGCAGAACCCAAGCTGAAGCAACAACCAAAGGTGCTCTTCCTATCTGTGACACACCCTGCCCAATTAGAATCTGTAAAACCATGTAACTCCAAGTCTGCATCTGAAGAATACCTCAACCCATATCCAACCGTGCCGTGCAAGTACTTAAGGATATGTTTAGCTACAACAAGATGTATCTATCTCGGATCACACATAAACTGGCTAAGTGCACTCACTGCATAGCAAATATTAGGTCTAGTGTTAACCAGATACATCAGAGACCCAATCAACTATCTGTACAATGTAGGATCCACCAAGTCTGAATTAGCTGCAGCCTCCTTCAACTTATGTAGGTTGGTCTCCATTGGTGTGGACATGGATTTGCAATCCATCATGCCAAATCTCTTAAGTATATCAATGGTGTACTTCCCTTGACTTAGAATCATTTCATCTGGTTTCTGCCAGACTTCTAATCCAAGGAAGTAATGCATGAGCCCAAGGTCCTTCATCTCAAATTCTGAAGTCAACTCCTTGCACTCGAGAATCAGGTGATCTTCTCCAGTAAGGATCAAATCATCAACATATAAAACCAATATTAATGTATCACCATTGATTACCTTGAAGTAGAGATTTGAATCAGCATCATTCTTCAAGAAGCCCAAACTAGATAGGTACCGATCAATCCTCTCATACCAAGCACGAGGAGCCTGCTTAAGACCATACAAGGCCTTCTTCAATTTACACACATGTGACTCCTTCCCATGAACTTCAAAACCATCAGGTTGCTCAATTTAAACTTCTTCCTCAATTACGCCATTGAGAAAAGCTGTCTTCACGTCCATCTGATGAATCTTCCATCCTCTCGATGCAGCAATGGCAATGATAGTTCTAACAGAAGTGTAACGAGCAACAGGAGCAAATGTTTCTTCGTAATCAACTCCCTCTTTCTGAGAAAACCCTCAAGCCACAAATCTTTCCTTATACTTCTCAATGCTCCCATCTACAGCATGCTTGATTTTGAAGAGGTATTTCGAAGATACCACTGATTTGCTCTTAGGTGTAGGAACAATGTCCCAAACATCATTCTTCAGAATTAATTGATATTCCTCTGCCATTGCATCTCTCCAAACCTGATGACTGGATGCTTCTTCAACACATGAAGGCTTTGAATCAATAATCTGACTCATCAAGGCAACATAATTGAAGAACTTATGAGGCCTTTTACTTTCTCTAAATGTGCCTCTAGGAGCTGCAAAGCTTTCTGCCTCTTGCATAGTACGCCTAGCCCATAGAGGTCTCTTTCTTCCAATGACAATGTCAGTAGGCCCATCAGTAGGCTCCAAGGGTTCAACAGGATCAACATCTTCTTTTGGTTCAACAGTCTCCCTCTGAATCTCAGGAGTATGGTCAACTTCCATATCCTGAGGAGACTCTTCATTATTGAACTCCATGTGAGTGCCCTTGGATCTCCTAAATGCAATGTCTTCCTCAAAAGTAACATCCCTACTGATCTCGATCAACTTTTGTCCTGGAATGTAAATTCTGTAGGCTTTAGATGTCTCGCTGTAGCCCACAAGGATACCCTTCTTGCCAGAAGGCTCCAACTTAGTTCTCTTCTCCTTCGGAACATGGATATAAACAAGACATCCAAAGATTCTTAAGTGACTGACTTCAGGCTTCTTCCGTTGATGTGTTTTCGTGACCGCACTAACGCAGAATAAAGTTGCCAACCGCTTCCCTTCTCTTGATCAAAGTATTCGCACGCTTAAGATTGCAAGAAAGTTCGTGCTCAACTCCAAGGTTCTTTCAAAGGCTTAATAGGCTCAGTTTGGCTCGATGTGATTTGCTCGGTATTTCAAGGGGACTTACGGAATTGTTCGGCAGCGGAGAAAGGAATTCAAATGCTCGAAAGATTTGTCTATGGAGCGCGGGTTTCCTATTCTAACCAGAAAGTACTGAATTTAAATGGGGTAGGGTTAAGAGAGTCTAAATCTATTCTAAGGCGTGGGATATGGAGCTCAACTTCAGCAAACTTCTAACCAGACTTCGCTTTGCCTCGCATCGGACAGCTTCCACGAAGTCGGTGCAATCTTCAAGGGAGATGACTAAAGATGTTCAAACCACCACTTGACACGAAGATACCATCACACCGACGCATACCATCATTCAAACTGTGATTGAAGTTAAGAGCATGATATTCCAGTTGACCACACAAGGCCCATTCACCATCAGCAAATACACTAGTGGTATGGATAGACGAAGTTGCTTAGATCAAACACCACATTCCACAGTTACTATCTTCTACTTGCATGAAATGAAACTTATTCTACTTTAAGTCACTACTTGAATCAGAAGGACGAAGAAACCTTGCTAGCTACTCACAACAAAGACGAAGTTCACCATCAATGAAAAACTCTTTTATTGAGAGAGTGTTCACAACAATTTCTTACAAAGTTTCCAAGGGGAAAACTTTCCCTCTTCTTCAAACTACACTATCAATCTATACCAAGTTACTCCTAAGCTATCACCTAGTCGTCTCTCTACTCCGACTTCTACTCTAATCTACTGTCTATTGTCTAATGAATTACCAATGAGGGGGACTCCCCCTTTATATAGCTAGCCAAGTCCCAAAAGACGGCTAGGGTTACAATCAATAGAGTGGCCAGAATCGTGCCACCTCAGCCCTAAACAAGAGTTGCCCTAAAAACTGCCACAAAGGAGAGTGGGGTAATAAATGAGCCACAATGTCCATTATCCCTTCTAGAAGATTCCGTTTGTAGATGCGTTCACACTATTCTTGATCTTCTTTCTTGGCGTTGCTCTTTGACTTCGCTCGAGCCTTCATTCTTTTCTCCATCTTAAGTTTTGGAAATGTTTCTTCGACACAGCCATTTTTCGCAACTTTTCTTCCTTCGAAGTTGAAATGTAGTCCTGGAGTACTTTCTTCATTACTTTAAGTTATCCTCGCTTGGTTTCGATGTTCCTCCTGCAAAACAAGCAAGGAGAAAAGTATTAGAACACTTCATAAATATAAATTCAACTTACTTACCGTTCATCGCCTCCAGTAGCCAACTTTTGCTTCCTTCATGATTCTCCATGCCTTAGCCAAATTTTCAACCCATCTTCCTCAAGGGCGTATCATCTACTTCAACTGCATCTTCAAGAAATTCACTTCACCTGCTGGAGCTCTGACAACTTTGATTTTATTCATCTCTGGCTCAAAAAAACTATCATCCCGAAGAATTTGAGCAAATTCACCTAGGCAGTTCATTTCAAATTCATCGTCCGGAGAATTTCACCTTGAAAACACATTTTCTTCATTTTGCCTTAGAAAATCTTCAAATTTCCCTTAGGAAAACTCATCAACCTGGTGCCCATCAAAAATCTTCACCCCAAAATCCTTGGCAAGCTGTGGAAGACCTTAAAATCAACTCCTCATCGATAAACTTCAATACCCAGAAGAAAATTTTCTCCAGAACGCATCGAACCCATGGGTGCACAACGAACGGGTTCATTTTATTTCTCTGAATTTTGAACCTTAGAAAATTATTTCCCTGTGAAATTTAAATCCATTTTTCACATCTGTGAATATCCTGTGTTGCTCTGACTTGGAAAATTTTTACATCAACCCGTGCAGCTAGCTTTCACTGACTTCTCCTCTGGCAATTCTGATCACGCTTCAAGAAAAATTCCACCACCTTGGAGTCTAGGCGTATTTTCTAGAGGAAGAGAATACTTCACGCCTTGGAAAATTTTGATCACTTTGAAAATTTTGCCTTAGAAAATTTTTTTTTTCACCTTAAAATTTTGGCCTGTGAGAAAGACACCAACTTCACTTAGAAAAAAAAATTTTGTTCATGGAGGTGCCTTGCACATTTTATTTTTCTAGCCACTGTTTTGTATTTTATTTCACACTATGAAAATATTCCAACACCTTTGGGGAAATTCCTTACTCACCACCCTAGGTGCCTAACATACTTGGAAGAATTTAAAATTACGCCTTAGCACTTTTTCTTCACCACTTCACACATTAGACTTGAAGAGGGAAATCATGCCCCAGCATTTTACTCTCAACACTTCACACGCCTTAAAAAAAATCTCTAACACTTTGACATCTTGGGCGCATGTAGCACTTAGCATTTTATTTTCACACCCTTGGAATATCATCTTGGGCGCCTAGCATTTATCAAGCTTTCACCACGCCATTAATCACATCTCACCTCACTTACCAGCTTGCACTTACCTTTACCATCCTAACTTGGGCGCATTTGGAGAGGTGAGGAGGACAAAAATCTTTGACCTTGTTGACTTGCTTCTAACTTAGGCGCATTTCAGCCTTGATGGAGGATAAACTTTTTCAAACGCCGTCATGTGACTCTTGGACTTCTAGTTTTTGTCCTTGCATGGCCCATTTTGGGCGCATTTTACCCATGCAGGAGGATGAACTCCTTTGACTCGTTGACTCTCTTCTTGGCTTATTTTTGCATGGGCGCATTTCACTAGTGGAGGACAAGATGCTTTGACTTTGCTTTGACCATTTCTAGCTTGGGCGCATTTCTTGCCTTAAGGAGGATGAAACTTGAAGTATGGGCGCATTTAGGCAAGGGTGAAGGATAAACTTCATGCCTTAGAAAAATTTTCATGCTATCAACCTCCCTTGGGCGCATTTTAGACCAGCTACAGGATGAAAAGCATTGACCTGTTTGACTTTCTCAAGATGGGCGCATTTTACCCCCTGAGCAGGATGAACTTCATACTTAGCATTTTTCTTGAGCTTGCTTACTCACCTGGGGCGCATTTGAGCTAGGCAGAAGGATAAATGATGTTGACTCCGTTTGACTTTCTCCAGTTTGGGCGCATTTTGCCTTGTGTGAAGGATGAACTTCATTTTCAAAAAAAAATTTCCACGCCTCCTCATCACCTGGCGCATTTCACTAGGCCTGCTGGATGAAGTTCCAGACTTAGAATTTTTTATCATTTTTCACCAACTTACGTGCCCTGCTATTTATAGTAAGCCTTCTCATTTTTGCACTTCTAAAGCTCGGAATGACCTGAAATTTCGCACACTGCATCCTTATAGCTTTGTTGTTCTGTCAATACTGCCACTTTTAGTCACCCTGCTATTTTTAGCCTATTTCTGGAGGTGGTTTACTATAAATAGTAACCTCATGTTTCTGATAGTTCCACTGCTCCGATCGAGTTGAAATTTGAATGAGGCACTCCTCACCATATGACCTGCTAGCTGACATCAACGCATGCAGTTGATTTACTATTTTTAGCCTGTTTCCAAATTGACTTACTATAAAGGTGGGCAAATTCATTGATTTGAAATTTCACCAGCAGATAGCCTGAAGGACGCTGACCGCGGTGGTTTACACCGGTTTTCGCAAATTTTGACTTTTGATGCCTATTTTTAGGCTCAGAAGTTGGAAACCCTAATCCGCTCTGCATGCATATCAAATGAACTCCTGCCTCAAGCTGCGGGCACCGCGATCGCCTCGCGGATTCTCGAACTGCTCGAGGCGCAATACGGACACACCTCGCTAAAAATAAAGTTCCCATCAAGTGAGTATTTGCCAGATGTCACACCATCGCCGGGTTTCTAAAACCCACCTGTAGAATCCTCCGACATGCAAAAAGAAACCCCGACATGCAAACTTAAAAATAGCCTATAATGACCGAAAGTGGTCATCTCGCCTGCATGTTATATCATCACATGGTCCTCGAAAACCTGTATGAATATGCGCATATGCAAAGAAAATTTCATCTCAAACCCGAATTGTGTCAAGCCTCATTGATCGCTAAAAATAGTAAGTTGTCTGTTTTCGCTCAAATTTTGCACGCGAGCAGCCTGATATACTCTGAATGCAGTGTGACTGTCGGAATCTTGAAAATGCTGACGAATTGCATGAAATTTCACACTTACTAAAAATAGTAAGTATCTCAAAATCAGATAAAAATCTGCTGAAAGCCTGTTGGAAACACACTGACAACAACGTTAAGCTCAGTTTTCAAGTTATTCACCTTACTCGACCTCAAACTGACCAGGAAGACTGAAACCCTAACTTTCAGACTTGACCAAAATTTTCGCGTTTTAAGCTCAAAGGCGGAGAAATCCCGGAAAGACAGACATCAGAAAAGAGACGGAGCGAGAGAGAGAGAAAGAAAACCCAAGCCAAAAGACCAAAATGGAGCAAAAATTAGGGGTCCCCATCTTGAATGGGGCGATGTGTGAAAAGGTCACAACACTTCCCTGTGAAGGCTTCTTCCGGAGTTATGTTCTCCAAGACCTTGTGAGGACTTCTGTTCTGCACATATACAGCTGTCCTAGAGGCTTCTGCCCATAAGAAAGTCTGCAAATCTTGATCATGAATCATGGCCTTTGCTACTTCCACGATTGTCCTGTTCTTTCTTTCTGCAACAACATTCTGCTGAGGATTATAGGGAACACAGAACTCCCTCTTAATCCTTGCATCAATACAAAAGTCTCGAAAACTCCCAGAGGTGTATTCTCCACCATTGTCAAATCTAAGGACCTTAATTCTTTTACCAGAAAGATTTTCTACTAAGGCTTTGAACTCCTTAAATCTAGCTTATACTTCCTCAGACTCTTTAGACCTCAAGAAATAAATCCAAGTCTTCCTAGAGTGATCATCAATAAACAGTACATAATACAAAAATCCGCTCGAAGATGGAACAGACATAGGACCACATAAATCTGAATGAATGAGATCTAAAATACTCTTAGATCTATTTTCACTACTATGAAAAGTGGCTTTTACATTCTTACCTAGAGCGCACCCCTTGCAAGTGCCTTCATGCTCCTTGTCGAACTTAGGTAGACCTGTCACCATCTTCTCCATAATAGGCAAGGCACGGAAGTGTAGATGCGCCAATCTTCGATGCCAAAGATCACATAGAGAAAAGTATCATGAACCAAAGCTTGTAGAGGACGAGTGCAAACCCTGTAAAGACTTTCATGTCTAACTCCAATAACTTGAGCATCCTTGAAGCTAGAGTTCTCCATCCATACAAGAACTTTGCCTTTTGAGAAGGCAATTTGATATCCTTTATCTTCTAGGGCTGAAATAGAGATGAGGTTGCGCTTGATCCCCGGAACATAAAGAACATTGCTCAACTGAAGTGTGATGCCGGAATCCAAATGGAGTGTAGAGGTCCCAATCCCTTTCACGGTGTAACTAGCATCATCTCCAATGATAACTTGTTCCAAAGAGTCTTTCTTCACCAAGCTTGATAAGTGCTCCTTGAACCCGGTGATGTGACAAGAAGCACCACTGTCAATCAACCACATGTTGGTGTCGGTGGCAACATTGCTTGACAAGGCTGAGCAAAACAGATATTCATCCTTCTGTGGAGAAACATTATCTACATTTGCAATGGAGGCTTGATGCTTAGGTCTGTCAGGGCAATGTTTGGCAAAGTGACCAAACTTGTCACACCTGAAGCATTGAATTTTAGACAAGTCTTGCTTCTTCTTGGAAGGGGGAGCACCATCATTTCCTTTATCACGATTCCTCTTGAAGTGACCCTTCTTTCCACTTTTTCCTTTCTTCTTCGAAGCTTGGGCTGCAAGAACATGAATTTCTTGATCAGAAGAACTTTGGCCAACACCTCTAGCCACCAATCTTGATTCCTCTTGGATGCAATCGGCCCTCAACCGATCGAACTTCGGGAGTTGAGACCTTGCACTAATTCCTTGAATATAGGACTCCCAAGACAATGGCAAGCCGTTGAGAGCAAGCATTGTCAAATCTTTATCTTCAACCATATGGCCAATTGTGGAGAGTTGATCTCTCAATTCTGCAATCCTCATGAAGTAGGCGATCACCGTCTCTCCTTTCATCATCTTCACATGATGAAGTTGTTGCTTCAGCGCAAGAGCCCAGTTGTTGTTGATTTCATACATTTCTTCCAAAGTTTTGAACATCTCCCTCGCAGTCTTCAACTTAGAAACAATAGGGACGATGTGGTCTTTAACAGAGTCAACTAGCAACTTCTTTGCTTTGATGTCTTTCTTCCTCCATTGCAGCTTCTCTTCTTCCTCTTCAGGTTCGGGAACCTTGGTCTCTGCAAATTCAACCAAATCATTCTCCTCCAATGTAAGCATGATTCGGAATCTCCATGAGGTATAGTTTGAAGCTCCTTCGAGTCTATCCTCGATCTTCAATCCGTTCACCATCTTGATTGATGTATAGATAGACAAGAAACTAAAAACAACAAAAAATAGAGTATTGCTGTGAAAACACGAATCTAATCACGATCTTCTTCAAACCCGCTCTGATACCATGTTAAATTTAAGTGATTAGATTAACATGCACAGAGAATTAATTCAAATTTACACAGTACACAGCAAATACCCTGGGAAAACCCTCCTCTTGAGGGTGAAAAACCCAGCCAATAATATATCTTATATTATTGAATCTCAAATGAGTAAACTCTTTTACAATTAGAGGCCAATTATATGCCCAGATTTACAAACTGTAAAACTTCTGCCTTCCGCTCAAATCTCTATCTGATCTCTCAACTAACTCAATTGCACTTCAATGAGATTCGCTTTGAACAAAATAGATACAAACTTTACTTGAACTGCTTCTTCTACAAATTGTATTTGAACAGATATAAAATAATGAATATATGAAAACTGAATGATAAGAGTGAAGGATCGAATGAATATAAATACAGATCCAAGAAGAAGACGTGACTCTTCAAGATAGATAAGTCGGCCTCAATAATAAACAACTTCCTAACAAATGAAGTCGGCTTTACTAGGAATTCGCACCACTTCATAAAAACGTCTTTTATCTCATAACAAATATAATTAATATTTTTCCAAGAGACGTGGCTCATCATAAATTCGTCTTCATCAATTAAATAGACATAGTCTATCATTTAATTGATCTTGAATATACGTGGCTGGAAGGTGCAACTGAAGCTGCATCGAACATCAACAGTAACTAGTAACAACTATCCTTAAGATCCTCCGAATGTATCAAACTGTTAACTACATGGGTATCCCTAAAGAAAACGAAAAAATAGAGAAAAACAATGAAAAATACTAATATGTTGGTTCAATGATAAGGTTGGAGGTGCACTTTTTAGTTGGTCATAAACTATATCTATACAGCCATACTTGATTGGCAATCTGAAAAGGTTTGCAGTAGAATTCCCATGCTCATTCTATGATTCTAACAAAGATCTTTTAGATATTATGGAAAGAGGTATTTTCTGATCAATCCCTTTATATTTGTGTGTATTCTTTGTCGTGTAAATAAATCTTAGACATACCATAACAGGTCATGAATAATACAGAACATTAAAAATGGAGGCTTAGTAAAGTTTTTGCTTTACATTTTCTTGAAATTTAAACCTTTGGTGATCAATCACAGTAAGGGAGATTGTGCTATATACTTGTTGATGTGTTTTTCGTGACCACACCAACGCAGAATAAAGTCGCCAACGGCTACCCTATTCTCTCTTGATCAAAGTATCCAACATGCTAAGATTGCAAAAAAGTTCATGCATTCAACTCCAAGGTTCCTTTAGTGCGAATAGGCTCAGTTGGCTCGATGTGATTTGCTAGTATTTCAAGGAGACTTACGGAATTGTTCAACAGTGGAGAAAGAAATTCAAATGCTCAAAAGATTTGTCTATGAAGCGCGGATTTCCTATTCTAACCAGAAAGTACTGAATTGAAATGGTGCAGGGTTTAGAGATTCTAAATCTATTCTAAGGCATGGGACATGGCAATCAATCTTCACAAGCTTCAACCAAGCTCTGCTTTGCCTCACTTCGGACAGCCTCCATAGAACCGGTCAATCTTCAAAGGAGTAGTTCAAGGTGTTCAGATCATAATTCAACGCGAAGACACCGTCACAACATCGCATACCAACGTGTGAATCATAAACGAAGTTAAGTCCACAATGTTCCAGTTGACCACGCAAGGCGAACTCACCATCAGCGAGCCCACTAGTGGTATGGATAGACGAAGTTTGCTCAAATTGAAGACCACATTCCACAACTAACATCTACTTGCATGAAATGAAATTACGCTACTTGAAGTAGAAGGGATGAAGAAACCTCGCTAGCTATCCATAACAAAGACAAATTTCACCATCAATGAAAAGATCTTTTATTATGAAAGTTTTACACGACAATCTCTTACAAAAGTTTTCAAAAGGAAAACTTTCCTTCTCCTCCAACTACACTATCAATCTACTTCTAAGTTGTCCCTCTATTCTATGTCTACTGTCTAACTCTAAGCTAATTTCTACTGAGTACAAATGAGGGGGACTCCCCCCTTTATAGCTGGCCAAGTCCAATGGACGGCTCAGATTACAATCGGCTGGATGGCCCAGATCGTGCCACCTCAGCCCTAAACAAGATTCACCCTAAAAACCACCACCAAGAGGAGTGGGGTAATAAATGAGCCATTAATGTCCACCATCCTTCTAGAAGATTTCCGTTTGTAGACGCGCTCACATTGTTCTCGATCTTCTTTCTTGACGATGTTCTTCAACTTTGCTCGAGCTTCCATTCTTTTCTCCATCTTGAGTTTCAAAAACACTTCCTCTCTGCCACTAAGTCTCAACACTTAGCCATTTTTCGCAACTTTTCTTCCTTCGAGGTTGAAATATCATCTTGGATTATTTTCTTCATCACTTAAGTCATCACCGCCTGGTCTCGATGTTCCTCTTGCAAAACAAGCAAGGAGAAGAGTATTAGAACACTTCATAATATAAATTCAACTTACTTACCAGGATTTTCACGCTCTAACTTCCAAGCACTTATCGCCTTCGCTAGCCAACTTCGTGTTCAAATTCTTCATGCCTTAGCCAATTTTCCAATCCATCTTGCATTCTGCTTGGCGCACTTCACTCTGATATTCCATCCAACTCAGACTCGAGAAGAAATTCTTTTATCAGGAATTTGATCAAAATTATCTAGGCGATCATTTTCAAATTCATCCGCCGAGGCATTTTATCTTCAACATCATTTATCCCTTGCCTTAGAAAAATTTTCAAATTTCCCTTAGGAAATTCATCAACCTGGTGCCCATTTAAAATCCTTACCTCGAGATCCTTGGCAAGCTGTGGGAGACCTTAAAATCCATTCCTCATCAATAATCTTCAATACCCAGAAGAAAATTTCCTTCAGAACTTGTCAAATTCATGGGTATACAACAAACGGGTTCATTTAATTTTATTGAATATTGAACCTTTAAAAATATTTTCAACAATTTTAATCCTGTTTTTCATCTCTGTGAACATCCTGTTGCTCTGACTCGAAATTTTATTTTCTTTTGTTGTTCCTGCACTGCCAACATCTTCTAACTTCATCATTGGCAAAATTCACTCGGACCTTAGGAAAATTCTATCACCTCGAAGTCCAGGCGTGTTTTCTTAAGGAACAAAATATTTGTGCCTTAGAAATTTTTTGAATCATTTAGCATCTTGAAATTTTATTTTTTTATTCATCTATCCTCAAGCACCTATTTTTCCTGTGAAGACATCTTAGCACAACTTGCTTTTAGAAAGTCACCACCTTGCCCGCAATGCCCTTGCAATATTTTCATCACCCTATAAGCTTATTACTTCCAACACCTTAGTTATATTTATTTTCCCTTTACCTCACACCTTGCATGGCGCACATCACACTTGAGGGTGAATATTCAACTTCACCACGCCTAGCAATATTTTATTTTCCATCACCCACCACCTTACACACTTGGGTGCATTTGGCACTTTATGAGGAATTTTCAACACACCTAGCAATATTTTCTCTTCCCTTTGGGCGCATTTCATACTTGAAGGAGGATAAACTTTAAACGCCACCTTTGACTTAGCCATTACATGATTTTCAACGCCTTTGTCTCCTTCTAAATTTGCATGGATACCTTTGCATGGAGATGTTTTGTCTTCACATGCCCTCATATAGGCGCATTCAAAGGAGAGAGGAGAAAGTCAACTTTTTTGTCCTCTTCTTAGCATGCTTGGGCGCATTTGGCCATGTGTGGAGGATAAAGTTTAAAACATGGGCGCATATTTGATGTCATGAAGGATGAAATGCATTCAACGCCACCTTGTGACCTTTGAGCTTCCCCATTTTGTCCCTACATGCCCTCATTTGGGCGCATTTTGCACTTGATGAAGGATTAACGCCTTTGACTCCTCCTTTGAATCTTTGACCCCCTCTTGAGATGGGCGCATTTAGCCATATGTGAAGGATGAGTTTTGTTGACCTTTTGACTTTCTTGGGCGCATTTCCTACTTGATGGAGGATGGGCGCAAATGGAGGGTGGTGGAGGATATCTTGCCTTAGAATTTTTTTATGCTTCACTAGCTCTTCCTTGGGCGCATTTTAGCTAGGCAAGAGGATGAAAATTGTTGACTCCTTTGACTCATTTGCTGCATGGGCGCATTTTGTTTGCATGTGAGAGGGCGCATTTCACCCCTTGAGCAGGATGAAACTTAACACTTAGAAAAATTTTAAACTTTCTCCTTGAGGGTGGACGCACTTTGCCTAGGCAGGTGGATGAAGTTTATACTTAGAAAAATTTTCATGCTTCTTCATCAAGTTGGGCGCATTCTGAAGGTGGTGAAGGATGAACACCAGACTTAGTCATTTTTCCTCGTCCTTGCCAGCTCCTGTACGCCTGCTATTTATAGTAAGCCCCTCAATTTTCACACTTCAAAAGCTCAGGTCGATTTGAAATTTTGAACACTGGATCCTCATGACTCCATTACCCTGTTGACACTGCTATTTCGGGTTGTCCTGCTAAAAATAGCATATTTTTGGAGGTGTTTTACTATAAATAGTAACTATTTGCTTCTGGTACCTCCACAACTCCGATTGACTTGAAATTCGAATGAGGCGCTCCTCACCACATGACCTGCTTGCTGACATTGGCGCATGCAATTGATTTACTATTTTTAGCCTGTTTCCAAAATGACTTACTATAAATAGTAAATGCTCTGTTTGACTTCAAATTTTACCAACAAATAGCTTGAAGGATGCTGATCGCGGTGGTTTACACCGGTTTTCGAAAATTCTGACTTTTTACCCCTCTTTTCAGGTCCCGAAGCTGGAAACCCTAATTTTTTTTGCATGCACATCAAATGGTCTCTGTTTGTTCTCGTTTCCGTTGCATTGCGATCAGCTCATGATTTTGAAGTGCTAGGAGGCAGCTGTCGGGATGTACCTGCTAAAAATAGTAAGTTCCCAAATGAGTGATTATCTCCGTTTGCATGTCATATCATTGCAAAGCTCTCGAAAAACCCATAAGGAATCATCCGACATGCAAAGAAAACCCTAACATGCAAAGAAAACCCTAACATGCAAACCCTAAAAATAGCCTCCGAAGGCTAAACTCTGAAAGTTGTCGTCTCGCTTTGCATGTTATATTGTTGCGAAGGTCTCTGAAAACCTAGAAGGAATTTCCAAACATGCGTTGAAAAACTCCGCATCTAAGCCCTGAAATTGGCCCTGGAAGTTGGACTGCTAAAAATAGTAAGTGGTTCGTTTCAGCTCAAATTTTGCCAGTGAGTAGCTTGATGTGCTCTGAATGCAGTGTGACTGTCGAAATTTCAAAAATGTTGAAAGATTGCCTGTAAATGCACTTACTAAAAATAGTAAGTAGTTAGAATTTGATGAAATTTCAATGGAAGCTTGCTGGAAGCACACCGAACTCTATGTAAGTCTCAGATTTCAATCTATTCACCTTGTGTGACCTCAGATTGATAAGAAGGATGGAAACCCTAATTTCAGACTTGGCCAAATTTCACGTTTAAGCTCAATGACAAACACATCCCGGAAAGACAGACAGCTGAAAAGAGAGACAACGACAAAACAAACTAAAATCAAGCCAAAAGTTCAAGACGAAGCAAAAATTAGGGGGGGTCCCCATTTGCAATGGGGCGGTGTGTGAAAAAGGTCACAACAATACTTTCTTTATTGCCCATTTGTATAAGATACATAAAAGAGTTACGATGGCATTCCTTTTTCCAATGATCTAGTTCTTCCTTATTCAAAAGAAGATGAACTACAAAGAAGACAAAGATGTAAAAGAATATTGATGCAGATAACAATGTTTCTGCTTTACGAACTGAATAAATAAGCAGTTCCATAGTTTGCAAAACGAGTAGTTAGAAGAACTCCATTTTGGATGGACACATGCCAGTATTTGTTAAGATGTGTTAAGGAGAAACACATACTCCCGCACGCACAGATACACAATAATGCAAAAATATACACACGCACACACACATGCATACACACAACTATACAAATGTATGCACACCTTTGCATATGCCATATAGAGATAGAAACATACCCTTGTAAGTATGCTTGGGCATTTCATTTCAGGTTTTTAACATGGCTGCTGAGTATATTAATATTATTTGAAAAAGAAGAGAGACAAAGATGGGATTTTAGGCTTACCTTAAACATTCTATTCAATTGTAGTATTGCTTGACCTGGAATTTCATGTGGCTATACCTTGACTCAAACCCTTAAAATATTAAGCTAAATGATAGGTGTAAACATTCACAAATTTACACATACACTACTGTGCAAACATGTGCACACTCATACAAAACAATGCAAATGCATATAGAGATGGGCACATACCCTTGTAAGTATGTAGTTGGATATTTTATTTCAGGATGTTCACATTGATGGTGAGCATAGTAATATTATTTGAATAATAAGAGAGACAAGTATGGTATTTTAGGCTTATGTTAGCCATTCCATTCAATTGGAATGTTGCTTGATCTGGAATTAAATTCATGTGGCTATACCTTGACTCAAAACCCATAAAATGAGAAGCTAAATGATAAATGCAAACATACACACACACACACACCCATGCATACACACATCTGCATATACACAAGTATACAAATGCATGCACACACATACACACACATTTGCATATAGAGATGGACACATTCCCTTTGTACGTGTGTGCTTGGGCATTTCATTTCAGGTATTAATATTATTTGAAAAATGAGAGAGACAATGATGGTATACTAGACTTATCTTAACCATTATATTCAGTTGAAGTGCTGGTTAGTCTAGAACAACGTTCATGTGGCTATACCTTGACTCAAAAGTCAAAACCCATAAAATACCAAGCTAAATGATAAATGTAAATGTAAGACGATAGTTTAGAATTTGATAGGTGTCTAGAACCAAGAGAAAACTCAATAGCCTAAATGGTCCAACTAAGGACTATGCATAATGAACAATGCTTACAATCTCAAAAAAACAAAGCTATAATATGGCCAGATGATGTAGCCATTTCTGGTGCAAGGCATCAGTATTGAAGTCCACCAGGAATCTATAAGCATCTGCTTATCTCAACACTTTCAACAATCAGCTCATGTACCATGCCTTTGACACATGGATTACAAAGGCTAAAGTATGATTGTATGATGCCATGCATACTAACAAAGGCTGAAGCAATGATTTTATGATGCTGTGCATACTAACAAATGCTGAAGCAATGATTTTATAATACCAATTGCAATGCATACTTATATGTATTTTGTATTCCATTTCTTCTCAACCCTTATTAATCAAAAAGCATTTTATGCCAGCTCAGAAAGCTGTGACCGTTAAAACAGAAGCCTTAATCGTTAAACCCAATATAAAAGCAAATTTTATTTAATCTACACCAAGGATGACTAACAAACCTTTTGATTCCCACAACCAAAACCTGATTCAATTATATAAGGAAAATACTTGATTTCTTCAACAAAAAAGGGTATTCCATAAAAAGAACACCATGAGTAGAATTTATCCTACATCCTGCAAATACAGAAAGATAGGGAGCAGGTTCTCTAGCCAAAATGTTCATCCAAAGATGATGATTCCTCGATCTACAATATAGATGATGACAATCAGTTGTATGTAATAGGTAAACTAAAGAACAAAACATAATTGTGGAAAAATCCTGAAAAGAAAAAAGTGAAACTCACTCCATGGCACAGTCTTTGCGGTAAATGAAGTGAAAATTACTAAATAATGAATAAAGAAGAACCCACCATATTTACACCCAAAAACAATATGAAATGTACGTAACCATTTAAATCCAAATCCCATTCTGCATTTACAATTATTTAGTATGCTTACCTCTAGAAACAAGAGACCTATAACTCCAAGCACAAGACCTGCTACACCAACTCTACCAATGGACTCCCCAAACAAGATTGCTGCAAGTATAGCAACTGTCAAAGGCTGGGAATCAATAATAACCTGAACATAAAATGTTGGTAAGGAATTAGTTATGAGTAGTAATTAGAATAAATACAATGTAAAACTTTCCAAGCCCAGCAGCAGCTGGCATATCCATCCAATCGATCAATCATAACATCCATGCAGACTTATCATGGTACAAGAATAACATCCCATGGTGTTTAATATTTGTAACAACTATCTTCACAAGCATCTTACAAATTTTGATTACTCATTGATTTCAAGAAGACGATCAAAAATCAAATTCATCCAATTAATTGGAAGGATACATTTTTCATGTGCCAAGCAACTACTGAAAAACCGGAAATCAGGGTAAACTCAAAATGTAAATTGACTTACACTTCCAAGCCCTGCACTAGTCCTCTTTAAACCTTCTGCCAAGAAGCCCTTCACAAGCATCAAAGTTAATCTGTCAGGTATCAATTCAATTCAAAATCTCGAATGTTAACCTGCTAATCCTCAACATTCTTGCCTCCCAAACCACACAATACCCAAACATTCAAGCTACACGGATGTATGATATTATCTAAGAATTCTATCTTCTTAAAATGTTGGAGTTCAAGGGCTATATCATGTAAAGCAAACTCTTTCACTAATCAAATTTACAGGGAACACAATGTGATTTATTTATCTGGTGAGGCTCAAGTCTCAATTTCTACCCTTTACTAGAACACCGAAGTTCAATCTTGGCTGTGGAGAACTTCCCCAATAGATGGACACCCACCAGTCACCAAAGGTCAGGCGATGCCAGGGACCCAGGGACTACACCTAATAGCATAAGGAATTACCCCAGGCCAGCAGAAGGTAAAAGTCCAATGCTATCACCTCTGCATTCCAAGCAAGAGGATTGCCTTAATGGATTAGATGTCTTCCTCGGAGTCTTCAGAGGCAGTGACTATAAGTGTCAATAGTAATACTCAATTGAATTTTCACTGCCAGACTGAAAATGCCAAATGAAAGGGAAAAACAAAATAAAGTGGCCACCTGAAAACATGCAGCGTCCACCAGACCAAAGAGTGCCACAGACAACCATGACATGAAACCAGCGGGCTGTTTCTTCCCACTGTAATTTGCAAAACCGATCAAAAGAAGCCCAGATGGAATAAGCCTTACAGCAGCAACAAAAAAAGGCCCTGTCTTCGGCAAAACCTCCTTCATGGCCACCATAGCAGTGCCCCAGAAAAAGAAAGGAGATATTAATAAAAGTGTATCCAAAACCACATTCACCATCCCATCAAATTCTTGTTTCTCTGATTTCTCAAAGCTAGATGACAAGGGTAGCAATGTTTCACCCTTAAAATTATCATCATCTGTAACGCTAGAAATAGCACATTCCACATCCAATCCAGTCCCAATACAATCCATGTCTGCTGAAGACCCCATATTTGGGTCTTCATTTTGTGTTACCATTGAGTTTTTGGGCATCTCTGATTCGCTTCTCCTGCACTGAATTGTAAGCTTTTTTCCAACAACTGAACGCAGCGAAGACTTGTTTTGCTTGGAAAACTTTGCGAAAGAGAACTGGGTTGTCTTGTGATGGTTTTTCCCATTTGGGTATAACGAGGCCTTTGGATAATTGGCATGAAAGGAGTATGCCCAGCTTCGAGTTGAATAATTATTTATTAATGTGCATTTCTCCATGGCTGAAATGCTTTTTTTAAATCCTTAGCTGCTCAGAGCAGAACGGAGTAGTTGAGATCGCGAATGTTTTAGATGAGTTTATGGATATTTCTTCGGGGTTTCAACTCTCGTTCGACAGAATGTTCATTGTTTAGTGTGGCTAGGATTTAATACAGCATCATTCTGTTTGAAACGAGATTAGAAGCATCATATGTCGCATGTGGCTAGGATTTAATACAGCATTCAGACCGTTCTGTTTCCCAATCATGCGGGAGAATGATTTTATATATTATATATATATAATGAGAATGGGATAAGAACTTTTTAGTGGTTGATTACGTTTATAAAATAAGGGAGAGATGTTAGTTTGAAATTACTTTATTTAGATAAGGGTTTCGTTTTTCTTTTAACTAAATATTATATTTAGATTAAAAAAAATCTGGATTCAAGTGTGTCTTTTATTTGTATTTCACGTTCTGAATTATTGAGCGTGATTCAAAGGTAGACAGAGTTGAATCCAAAAAATAATAATTTAAATTTATAAACTGTGGAAAAATCATTTCTACTATAAATATTATATTTTAAAAATTTAATTGGTGATTATCAATTCTATTTGTGAAATAATTATAAATTAATATTTGTTTTAATTAAATATTAATGTATTTAGAATTGTTTTATTGATTATTATCAATTGTATATGTGAATTTATTATATATTAATATTTTTTAATCAAGAATTTTATATTATGAATGTGCTTAAATCTTTTTTTAAATTTCTTAGTGACATTATTAAAAGGTAATATAAATAAATTAAATAAGAGACATATATTAAAGAAATAATTACCTGGGAAGAGATAGTTCTAGGGTGGTTGTGTTCTTCTTTTCGAGTATAGTGGGCAGCACTCTAATAACCTTATTGAGGCCTTGGCAATTCTTTTGGCTTTGAAGAGGGTATATGCCCTCTGGAAAGGATTATGTACAAATAAATAGACTTGATAAATAGAGGACAGTTTGATGATGTTAGTTGGCAGCTTGCGGCGGTGGCTAAGCAAATCACCAGTCTTGGAGAATTACTAGATTTTATCACCTTCTCTCATATCCCTCCAAAATTAAATCAAATAAAATTAAATAAAAGAAAAACAATTTTGAAAAAGACAAATTGTAAGAAGAAAAGAAATAAAAAAAGACATGTATATTTATGTAAAAATAATGATTATATTTTCATCTTATTTTTCACTGTTTATAAATAATAAAAAATATATATTTTCTATCTTATTTATATTACCTTCAATTTATTTTAAAATTGGGAGCCATGTATTTTCTATTATTTAATAATAATTAGAATTATGATGATGGAATGCCATCTATTTTTTTCATTTTAAAATGTATCCTCACCTACTTAATTATTTGCTCCATTCCAATTTAATTACATTTAAATCTAAGGGATGCTTGTTATCACCACTATTTACCAACAATTTTACTTGTGTTGCACAATTTTGTTAGATGACCGTTCAAAATAATTTGGCTCTAAATATATTTTTCTTGAATAGCCATTAATTACTTCTTTTCTCCATCCAATACAATTATATGCTATCACCAAAAATATTGAGAAACCATTCCAAATAATTCCATGAATACCAAATACTTGGGATTTTGGCACCCATACAAATGAGATGGTGTACTTTGTAGAATATTTTGTCACCAATAGTAATGGTATACAAATAATGGTGTGAAACAAAAGATTATGCAATATGTTAAGAGTTTTAGTTTTGGGTTAGCTTATTAAATAAATATTGTATACACCTAAAAATGGTCATCACCTTTAATTAATTAAATACTAACTATTTGATTAATATTCTAACTACGTATAAATAAATTCTTAATTTATTTATATTGTTCACCCTTCTCTAATTCTCCAAATCTAAATCATCTTCCTCTAAATTAATTAAATAAACAAGGTTCCCTAAACTCATTTTATTTAATTAATCTTCACTAAATCCAATTAGGAATTAGAGCACATTTCTACAACTTTTTGTGCCACCTCACCAAGGTCATATGAAAATAAATAACTCTAATTTTTAATTAGAACTACCTTCATTTCATTTCAAAAAGCGCATGGTCTTCTCTTCCCACACTTCCACCAATTTTGGAGCACATGACATATTCTTCTCACACTTCCACCAATTTTGGAAGCACATGGTTTTCTCTTCCCACACTTGAATCTTCCATCCAAATGGCATGTTGCCCATTGGTCAAGAGATTCTCCCATCCAAATGGCATGTTGTCTTTGGTCAACAGGACAACATCTTGATTCTCTTCATCTTCACCATCCATTCTTCTTATTCAAATCTAGACCATTGATTATTGCCACCTCATTATATGCTTGGAAAAGGCTATAAATACAACCCTTAAGCCTTGTATTTTTCACCCACATTTGAAGTAAAGTTATCATGCAGGTTTATCATTGGAGCTAGGAGCATTTTGGGAGTCTTATAACTAGTTTTTATATCATGTTTTGTTTTGCATTTACATCTTAGATCAACATATTGCTTCATAGTTGCATTTTATCATCCATCTTGCATCATAGTGGCATTTTAGATTAGTTCATTTTAAGTTTGCATTTAAGCATATGTAGAATCATGCATAGAATCATATAGATCACTACCATAGTATCCACCACCGTTTATGTATTTATCATCAACATCATCCTTCACTCATCATAGCATTCATCATCATTGTTTGCACATAGTTTCATGTAGGCATATAGTTGGATTGCATGTTGAATGATATCTCATTTCCTAAGTAGTCATTTTTAAAAAAATTGTGCTCATTAAAATCTGAGGGCCAAACGGTTTAATAAATCCTTAGGAATAGAGGACAATGAGACTTTCTTGAAAGATTCGTTAAGATGCAATTTAGAATAGTTTACTTTGCTTTGAATCTTTGAATATAAATTGTTTCATTAAGGTTTGTGTCAATACTAACTTTGCACATTTCACACACACACAAAATGGCACCCACCATGGGGCCTTGCCCTATTTATTACTAACATGCTTGAAAATTTATGTTTATAGGTTTGAACGTGAGCCTTTTGGAGCCTCTTGCACCTGTTTTGGAACTCTTGGAGCTTCTTAGAACCCTTTGCACCTGTTCTCACACCTTTGGTCTCTGTTTTGGCACCTTTTGTCTTTGTTTTGGCACCTTTTGTCTCTGTTTTGACGCCTTTTGCTTCTAGATTGGTGATTTTTGTCTCTGTTTTAGCACTTTTATAGTCAATCTTAAAATGGTCATATCTTGGTCATACAAAGGTCTTTTTTAGAGCCTTTTTTTTTAAATGGGGTAGAATTTCATAAGTTATGCAATGGTGTAGGTGTTTCTCAAATTTTGTCTCTGTTTTGGTGTCTTTTGTCTCTTTTTTGGCATTTTTGTCTCTATTTTGGGGCCTTTTGCACATTTTGTGGCACCTTTTGTCTCTATTTTGGAGTCGTTTACAGTTTTCAAAGGCTAATACTTTGTGTTGTTATTTTGAAGGTTTCCCCAAAAACACTTTTCAAATACATTCTTATCAAACTACTAACATATTGCAGGGGTTGGAAGTGATTTACTTGGTTTTGTTTTGGTTAAGATAGGAACATAGCTTAATTAAAAGGTTAACGAACAGCATGTTTCCTTTTGGTTAAGTTAGGAACATAGCTTAATTAAAGGATTAATGAACCCCATGTCTTTTGTGCTTGATGGATGGTAGGCATATGCTCCCCCCTTAACTGGGTGACCAAAAAGCTAGACCCATTCACTTTTCGTGTGTGAGTGTGAGTTGAGTATATTGCATGTGTTCTCTCTTTATTCATGTGGAATAAAGATTGATCGAACTAAGGGTATACATGCTTGCTTTTGTTTATCTTAGAGTTCCAACCTTGTGGGAAAAAGTACTCACCCAAGGGAATGACCCAACCAGTAACACACTAAATCCAAGTGCATTTCCAGCCGGTATATAAGTGTGGATACTAGAACAAAGGCCAATATCATGAGGTTGGCTCTAACGAGAAGGGCAGCAATGGTCTCTCGATGCATGGATCAACCCCCACGAATGGAAAGTCCTTACTAAAACCCTTGTTGTAGTTTGGCCAAAACCTTTATATATTCTTTGGTGCAGCAACAGTCGTTGCAAGGGCATCCGCATTCTCACAATCTTTAGTAGAGATGAAAAATATGCCATGGGAGATTCATGGGTATTGATGCTTGGCTGCCTTGAGAAGTGAATGTCATGGAGGGGAGCCAGTGGGGTTAAGCACCTAGTCATCCGCTAAGAATAAGTGTGGTTGGCGTAAAACCCATGTGGAATCCAAAAGAATATAGTCTTTCACAACCTTAGGAGTGTACATTGTTTGATGTGTCTTTATCAAAGTGTTTTTAGAACAAACAAAATGTGACATATCGAAAGTGAAAACCCTGATTTAGAATTGCATTTAGTGAAACAATCAAGCCTCCCTTTGAAAAATTAGGAAAACCAAACAATTTTTTAGAGAAAATTTCAAAAAACTAAGTTTGAACCTGTTATGGCACCTTTTGTCTCTATTTTGGCACCTTTTGCTCATTCTGTGGTGCCTTTTGCACATTCTATGCTACCTTTTGTCTTTGTTTTGGTGTCTTTTGCATAACACAAAATAGTGACCTAGGTTCATTTCTTTCCTGACAATTAGTCTCATCTTGGGAATCCTCAGAAGTATTCAACCAATCCTTAGGTAAAACAGAGACTGAACATGTGTGTTACCAAATGATTTCACGAAAGATTAAAATTCGGAAACCAAAGTTCAAACATCTTAGTCCAAAAGAACATCAAAAATGTTTATCAACATTTTACAACTTTAGAGAGAGGTTGACCTTCAATTTATATTGTTGGGTGAAAATTATGTAATCAACTTTTTGATAAATTACACAACTAGGACCTCAGCCACAACCATGCGAGATAAAAATATCTCCTCTTAGAAAGGGGAGGCGCCCTTCTTACTACTAATAGAAGCTATAGTAAAACAAATAAAGTAATTACACAATGTACACAATACTTACGAAGTGGGGGGGTGTGTCACATTCATCCTTCTATCTTTTTTTAGAGAAGATGTTTACAATGCTTCACTATTGGAAGTTCTCAATTCACAATAACCTTATATGATCACCAAGCAATAATACCAATACCTCTATCTTTTCAAAGCAAAGCATAGAGATACCAGAAGTGATTAGCAATAAATAAGTAAAAGAAAAGGGAAAGCTCGCGAAGGCACAAAGTCATTCCGTAGATTTTTCAATGGTGGTTCTATGAAAGATGTGTCATTTGTTGCATTACAAGCACAAAGTCTTCTTAGATACAACAATTCCTTGAACAACATGAATGATTACAAGCGCAAAGTCTTGTAGATCATTCAACCAAAGTATCCAAATACCATGAACAATTACAAGCACAAAGTCTTGTAGATCATTCAACAATAGTTAATCAAACACAAAACATAAATCCAAATAAAGGATGTAAGACAAAGTTTACATGAATTACTTGAAGTCCTTCAAATTTTATAAACTAATCACCACCAATCTCAATTAAATTCAAGAGACAATTGATCCAATGCAAAGTCTGGTATGCAACTTCTTCCTTTATTGATTTAGATTTAGATTCACAAAACATGAACACAAAGTTTCATAATTTGTTGCAAATTGAGCAACACTTCGTTGCAAAAACTAAAGGATAAAAAATACAATAGAAATCCCTCATATATATAGAAGAGAGGGATGAGAAAATCTAGGAAATAAAAGGAGAAAAATTAGGAAAGTTAGGTGAGCTAATTAAGGAAAATCTCACCTCACTTTGACCAAAGTCAAAGTGTAATTTGTTTTCAAAACATTACATCTCAGATTTGGTGTAATTACATTTCAAAGAATGACATTTAAGATGTCCAAAACTATTTACAAGATGCATAGGGGGAAGCACAAAAAATTTGAACACTGGGAAATCAAGAATCTTCATGGTTCCTTGCCTGCGCACAGAAGTCTTCATACTTCATCCCAATTTCCTGCGTGAACTTCTCATCTGGACCAATGGTGTGAATCCTCATGATCGATCTCATGGCAGATGAGTGAACCTTCTTGCACCTATCAAGATGTGTTTTAAGCTTATCCAATGTAAGCCTTGTATCACAAATGACATCCAACGAGGCTTCTGAAAAGTTTGTACTATCAATCAACTTCATGATGGCTTCCTTGAAGATCTGGGATACTTTTGTGGCTGGCAAGAGGATATGATTCTCCTCAAGAAGTTTCCTTGGTAACTCCTTGACTCCTCTTTCGAGAATCATATAATGCCCTTCAATCTTCCTATACTTTGTGGAGATCTTTTGTAAGAGACTTGAACATGTGAATACGGTGCTTCAAAGATTCTCTTACCTCTATGTATTTTCCTTTGTCGGGAATCACCCCAACTTCCACCAATTTACTAAGCTTTGCCTGTTTCATTTGCAACCACCACAATAGGAATTTTTCCATCTCTTTGCGCTCTTGGGAAAGTACACTCTCCTCCTTGTCAAGATTCGTTTCGAGCTTGGCTATTAGAGTAGCTTTTTCATCTGTGACAATTATAATCTGAGAACCGTGTTCTATGATATTTTTGATGAAATCATACAACACCCTACCTTTGGAGGAAAACTTCTCAGCTTTCTTGATAGCTAGGTCCTCAACACTTACCATTGCTAATAGTTGTGCATTGCTTGTAGATCTTGCAAGTCTCCTCACAACAGTGGCATAATGCTATGCCCTGTATTTGTACATATTATGAGCTTCCTCCATTTTATCAAGTCTTCAAGCCAAAATATCCAAAGTCACTTGTGCATTTTCTTTTGCACTTTCATTTGTAACTTTTCCAAGTCAGACCCTTGTCACTGTCTAATCCTCCATGTTGACATCTCCTTCTTCATGAGGTGGTATGCCAATTTCTGCATACTTATGACTATTTTTTTCAACATTCAACCACAAGTACACCTTTGCCTTTTTCTTCCCTTTAGCTTTTGGAGGAACTATCTCTTCAAGGTCAAGCTCTTATGGAGAAATCATCTGCTTCTTTTGCTTTGACACTTGAGATATCAACCAAGGGGGAAGAGAGGTGGTACGAGCTTCTGGATTAACTTCCAACTCTCTTGTCACTGTCTCTTCTAAAGTAGCAACTGGTATTGTGACAATGGGCTTAGTATCTTTCATAACTGCTCCTGTAGTTTGCACATTGAGCTAATCATCCATTGATTCATTCATGAACTGATTAAAATTAGTTTCTGGAGTGATATCATATGATGACGATGACAAGCTAGGAATAGATGATGGAGGGTTGGATAAAATGTCAATCATGTGTATACTTGTCATTGATGGAGTATCAAGTATGGTTGATGCTATAGGGGTAGGTGAAACACTCACTACAAATATCACAGTGGTAGAAATAGGTGATGCAATAACAGGTGGTGGAGGAGTGTTCAGATTTAGAGGTGTATGAGGAACATTTAAAGTCATAGGCGATGATGTTTTGGGAAGTTCTTCAACTACATTCTTAGATGGAGACATAGTTATTTTTTCATCATGCTTGGGTTCCTATTGATCACCCTCTTGTCCTTCTGACTTTGGTTCACATTCAAAATCACCTTCAAACTCTTATTCATCTTCAGAATCTTCTTCTTGATCAGAGTCTAATTATGTTGAAACTTCTTCTTCAATGAATTGATGACTGGAATCTCCTTCTTCATCGGAATCTATCTCTTTAGAAAATGACCCATTTTCCTTTGGAGCGAGATGGTTCATATTCCATAGTTTCTCCTTCCAGGATGGACAATGTATCCTTCTTACCGACAATGAACTTGATCCTCAGGCCTCTTCATGAAGAAGTGGGAAGAGCCGCAAATTTTTCTTTCATGGGGAGTTCTTGTTGTCGGTGAACTTTTGCTTCTAATTCCTCTCCTGAATTTGTTCTAAAACTTTTCATTTCAAAACCATGCTTGTGTAACCATTATGTAGTGTTAGACAAAATTGGTGCCAATCTTTCCCTAATGCTAACACTTTCCTTTTTGGACCATTGAATTGCAGGCAATGGCCTCTTGGATATTTCTTGTTCATCATAGATAGCTTTCATGATATCGCTAGGATCTATGAAATCGTCTAGTAGGTTAGTGACACCAAGATCTTTGATCTACTATACGGTCAACCTGCAATAATCCATTTTGTGAATGGCTTCCTCATCTCTGCAATCAACCTAGATGTCCTCAAAATGGTACTTGTGATGATGACTCTTTTCCAATTTCCTTTTGACATCTCGGTAATCAAAATCAAACCTATATCTATAGGTTTTGATTGTCATGACTTGCATCTCAACATAGACTGATTTGGATTTTTGCATAGTCTAGATAGTATACCTAACGATTGTCAGTGGGAACTTGAATCCATGCTTGTGAATATTTCTTCATTCTTTAGTGCACTGAAATCAGCTTTCTGCACATCTCCATGAGAACCCACTTATTTGAGGGGTATTGAGGCAGCATGTAAGGGAAACTAGTGTAGCAACCTACTCTTAAATAAGTAAACATTGGGAATTGTATAAATATGCACCCAACCTTACTTACCGCCCTATAGACCTCATTAGATACCCTCTTCCTCTCGAGAGTCAAATCAAAATTGAAAAGTAGAGGCACGAAGAAAGCATTAGTAACCCTCTTGAAATGATGGAAGCTTTCCTTCAATTCCAGTTGATAGACAAATTTACACACAAGTACTAGCATTCGATTTCCTTTTGTGGATAGACCAAAAAAATTGCCTCATCACAGCTACGGCATACACCAGATAAGAAGTCATATAGAATTTTAATGTAGAAGGCACATTGATCAGTTGTTCATGTATTTCATTACTGATCCATTTACCCCAATCAATGTGAACTTTTTGTCTTCTTATGATTCTGATGTATTCATACATCCACTCATGAAAAGTGGATGATTCAGACAAGCCCTTCACTCTACTCAAGAATGTGATCATATCTTTGACATCTTCTTTGAAATCACTCTGCAAGAGTCCCTTCGGCCATCTAGAAATAGTTTGCTTAGGATTTTTCAACCATTGGCTATTTATCACATTTTTAGCCTTGTTGGGATCAACGTCATAGACTTATTGTGCTTGTTGTATCGAGATGTCAATATACTTCTCCATCTGTGGAACTTTGAACACAAAATCAAAGAAGTCAAGGTCAAGTCTTAAAATCTCATGCCCAAAAGAATCAATCACACTTTTGCCTTCCCTGATGTAGTGGGATGCAATTTGAAGGAAAAATTTTGTATTGTGTGTAGCAGTAGGGAACATAGATACCAAATGCAGGTTACTGTGTACAATTTCTCTCATAGAATCATCAAGAGGCTTCTTCTCAGTTTTCTCTACAAAATCAACTAGGTCTTGATGACCAACCTCTATGTCTTTTATCTCTTCCACCTTGGAGACCACTACAGTTGGCGGATATACACCTTAATACTTATACTTCATTTTTTTTAGCTTTTGAAGATGACAGAGGTTTTTTGGCAATCATCTGAGAGCAACTGAATCTACAATCAACTTTGAGGATCTTGAAAAGAGACTGCAAGATGTGGAGTCAAAACCAACATTAGTCAAAAAACAACATTGGGATGTGTGAAGTGAGCAACGATGATGAGAAATCATGGAGTGAGTGACAAGGAATACAAAACGATGCACAAAATGGAAGGAACGAGGTTCAAGATGAAACTGGAAAGTTTGAAGTGCTTCTAAGAAAAATAGTGAAAAGTACAGAGGCGCCAAAATTCAATGCCCTTGCACTTTGGGGAAAAGTGACTTTGGTGCAAGGGCACTGAAAAACAACACCACTGCACTTCAAGTGTTTGACAAAGTTTCATGATGTCAGAGTGCTAAAAAACAACGCCTTGACATTTCAACATTTGAAGTTCAAAAACATTGTGTGTAATGGTATAGGATTTCAATGCCATTGCACAATGGAAATAGATGACGTAAAAAACACCACTTGGGACTTGAAAATGTGAACATTTTTATGCCAACATTTGAAACATATTTTTAACGTAATGAGTCTACATTTCTATGCCATGGTGTCACAAAAAACAAGAGTTTTACTTCATAGCCTGAAATCATTCAAAAACCCTTGCATTTCTCTTCCCTTTTGAAAATGAAAACAAAGACAAACAATAATCGATGGGAATCAGTAAAATAAATCAAAATGCATTGGTGAAGAACACAAAATAAATGTGTGGGTAGGAGAAAGAAAATATAGCAAGGAAAGAAGAAAAAACGCGTTTAAAGAGGAACATAAAAAATGTGATAACAATTAAAAACGTATTCAAAAATATTAATAAGATAAAACACACTCATGAAAGGAATGAATGAAAGGAGAAGATAAAAAAACATACCTAAAACAAAAACTCAAAGCCCTAGCACGACCAAGGAGGAGATTTTCATAAAAAAACGCATTTTTGGAGGAAAAGAGTTCACCCAACACATTGGAAGTGGAAGAAATGAAGTGAACCAAAATCAATTTTAAGTGATTTACAAAACCAACTCAAGTCGCCCATTTAATTGAGGCATAAAAAGTGGCACGATAAGCAAAAAAAGTAAAAGACACCAAAAAATGCGCCTAAGCCAAAAATTGGCTAAGTCAGATAAAAATGTGTAAAAGCGCTAATTAAGCACTTCTACATCTTCAAACAATCACCTTTGTGTAGAAGCGCTAATTTTTGGTGCCCCTTCACTTTCAACACTTAGCTAATTTTTTGGATGTGAGTTGGAGCATTGTTTTTGGATAGAACTACACATTTCACAATTTCACTAAGTATTAACAGCGAGACTTCGCAAAGGTACTCATTTCAAAGGTCTTCACAAGGTGAACATAGGGGGATGCTCAAACTGAATATTTGAGGCTTTGGAATGCATTTTGAGGTGGCTTGATAATTACCTCATTTTGTGTGCTTGAACTTCATGAACCTAGGAAATAGACAAGTTTCGTAGGGGGGTTATATGTGGAAGGAGCACTGCTAGATTCTGTGATAACATCTACAAAAGAGCTTGTAAGAACAATCCTGAATTATACATCTTTTAGTATTGTCAAAATCCAATACTTTTCCAAAGATTTGGGTACCTCATTCAAGAAGAACATTTACCATTGATTTCATAGTTTGAACCAAAATTTTAGTCCAAAATCATTCCTTAGGTACCTTATTGTAGACATCCAAATTTGATCGCTCCCATACGATCAAATTTACCTCTTTATTCATCCATTCCGTCAATATTACTTTATTTAATTAATATTACACTTCATGCCTAAGGTTCTTAAAGTATTTAATTTAACAATTGAATGCTTTACCTTACATCCTTTCCTTCTCTGAGTTAAATAAATACATCAATTTATTTAATTTATTCATCTAATCTTTTTGAATAAAATCAATTTAAAATTCTTTTTTTCTCTCTCTTTGTCACATCCTCCATAATCCCTTTCTAGCCTGGATTGATTTAATTAATTCATGATTAAGATGTGCATCCTCTTAATCAGGGATTAATGTCACATCCTCCTACATTTGTGACTTGCTTCTAATCTCTCATTAATTACCTTAATCAGGTATTTGAACAACCTTGATCAAAGTCATTAGCCACTTTTAGCAACCCTTTTTAGTCAACCTTTTCATTTTCCTTTCTTAGCATTGACCCTATTTCCCATGTGAATTTTTAATTCACATTTATTTATCCTAGGTCTCTCTCCTCCCCATGTGAATTTTTAATTCACATTTTATCCTTCCAAGACTTCTAGAACATTTGACTTGTCACCTCATCCACATGTGACCAATTCCAACCTTTTTGGAGACCCTCTCTTATCCATTAGATTCTCCTAAGAATGTGAATTTTTAATTCACATTTATTTCTCCAACCACTTTCTCATTTCCCATGGAGATTTTTGAGGAATTCCAAAATTCCTCAAATGTCACTTTCATTCTCACTTGGGGACAAGAAGTTCTTTTTTGAGGAAATCTTCTCACTCCCCAAGGTACTTGGAAGGTACTTGTCCTTCCTCCACATCATGTACTCTCCTTCCACATCACCTACACATCATCTCACCCTTAGCCACTTCACATTCCACATGTCAAAATGTGAGGCCTTGTGAGTCCTCAACACACCTTAGCCCTTCATCTTGGCCTTGTTGGATAAATCTCAACCATTGAATTCTCTAGAGAATTCAAATTTCTCTATAAATACCCCCTCTTCTAAGGCATTTTAGGAACACTTAGTCATTTGAGCAACCTTATGCTGTCATTTTGTGCACTCATTTTACAAGAATTTTCTCTCATCTAGCCATCCATTTTAGCCATTTGCATTTACATCCCATCATATAGTTAATATTGCATTTAGATACATCAATAGCCATTTAAGGAGCATACAAAGAAATAAAAATCAAGGGTCAACCAAGGAATTTCAGCAACAAAGAAGGTATAATCGCCTTATAATCTTCATTTTAGCTTATTTCTTTGCTTTATCATTCCTTAGGTTAATCTTTTAAGGTGTTCTTTGTGTTTTTCCATTGCATTTTCAATTGTTTTGCACATTTAGAATAGGTAAAACTCAAGGATACACACTTATAATCTAAACTTGTTAAAATTGACCTCTACAAGTGGAATTTTCCAACCTAAATCAAGATCTAACATCACAAAGTACCAACATCATCAAATTTATCACACCCTTGATTATTAGGCCTAGTTTCATCATTAGGATTTATCATCATCTCATCACAAAATGAAGTTAAATAGTCAAAACAAACTTAGTCTCATTAGAATTTGTCATTCTAGTTTACTTAGTTGTAATCCTTGGTACTTTTCCAAAACCTAGATCAAATTTTAGTCTAAACTATAACACTTGTATGCCTATTCAAAAAAGGTTACAAAAACAAAATCTCAAGGAAAAAGGACTTGAAAATCAAAACATTAAAACTCCAACCATCGAAACTCCAACCATTGAAACTCCAAACATTGAAATTCCAACCATTGAAACTCTGATCATTGAGACTCAAAACTCCAAAACTCAAAACAGTGAAACACAAAACACCATGGTGGAGGCTAAAGAGAATCCTTTTCATGGACTCAACAACACTGATGGGGAAGAAACAACTGAAGAATATATCCAACATGTTGAACAAGACCCCAATTTCCACAAGTCTTTAGAAAATATTTTTGAAAGAAATGGGTAAAAATAACTCCTTATGCTAGCCAAACAAGGTGTCAAATTACTAGAAGACTTTGATGTGAATCAATTGAAAGCACCTCCTAAAAATCTTGAAACAAAACATGTGGTTTCCCTAACTCACCAAATGAAAAACCTTCAACAACAAATGTGGGATATGCAAAGGGAAACAACCACAAAAGATATTTGTTGTTAGACATCTAATCTTATCCGTCTGAAAAAAATACAGACATGATACCTTCTCCACCAACAACTACATCATCCAAGTTCAATTTCTTTGAATTCTTGAAAAAGTTAAATGAGAAAGCCAAATCAAAGTCTTCAAACACAAAGGATACTGAACAATCTTACCATGAAATGCATCTATCTTCATCTCCCACAAGCCAAAATAAACCTCAAGATTCTTTCACCCAAGTTAACAATTCCATCCAACCACCTTCTTCTATCATATCTTCTATATCCAATGATTCATGTCAATATCTCAGTCTAAACCATGTTGTCATAGACACCTCTACACCTCAAGATCAAAATATTCTTTCCACTTCATCCAATGATACCAAAATTCCACAAGTTCTTCCAATCTTTGACCAAGACCCCATCTCTCAAGAATTCTATGATGATCCCCTCCTTTCCCTTTTCATCCATAATGATTCCTTTCCATCTCAAGAGAAAATTATCCTTCCAAGTCCTCCTTCCACCCCATCTAATGAATTCATACCATCTCATGATTCCATTGCATCCCAGGAGCATGATAATTATTCCATCCTATCTAATGATGTCCTATCACCCAATGATCAAGATACACTTTCTCCAAAATCTCAGGATTCCCTTACTCATCAAGATCAAGATATGCTTCCATTCAAGGATATCCCTTCATTTCATGAGGATGTTCATCCTTATCAAGATCAAGATATGCCTTTCATACCACAAAATGATGATTATGTACCTAATGAAGAGCAAGCTACTTCATCTTCTACACCTCATACTCCTTTTCCAAGTCAATATCAAAGTACCCCATCATCCCCATGTCAAGACCCTATCACACCTATACAAGCTATCCATGAACCCCACACCTACAAATTGGGATCCTCCACCTTCATTTGCTTTGGTTTACTTCCAACACCCATCCTTTCATCCATATCATATCCTCCCCAAAATGGACTTGTATCTTGTTTCAAAAACAATACATATCCCATTGGTAAATGAATGTTTCAAAGTATGAACTACAAAGTCAAAGGATTAGGCCTTCATGAACAAGGTATCCTAGAACCCCTTTCTATCCAACAAAATCTATATTATCATGGCCTTGGTTATATGCCTAAGTATCCTAGTCCTTCAAACCTTCCATCTATCTTAGGTCCTCATCCTAGTTCATCAAACCTACCATCTATCTTAGGTCCTCATCCTAATCCACCAAACCTTCCATCTATCCTAGGCCCATATCCTATTCCTTAAGAACAACAAAGGCACACATGCTTGATGCCCTTTTAAAATTCTACCTACACTCACTCATCCATAATACCTCCATACCATTCATCTCAATCTACCCCTCCCATTGCTCTTGGAAGGAATTTGGGTGCCAAATGTCAGAAGCTTCCATATCAAAATCCACATGTATCAAAGGATCAACATGTCTCCTCGAAGAGGCATGCAAAATAAAAGAAAATTTGATCCAAAATCAAAGGAAAAATTAAAAAAGGACACAAAGGCCCATCAAAGCAAAAATAAATTTTCCAAGACCACAAAGGTCCATAAATCAAAAGGAAATTCAAAGGCCACAAAGGCCCATCAAATCAAAAGAAAATTTCCAAGACCACAAAGGTCCATAAATCAAAGAGAAAAATCTCAAAGGCCACAAAGATGAGGCAAAGGCTAATCTTTGATCAACCCCTGAGACACCCTAGGTCAAGTTCTTTAGTGGTTCATTATAATTAGTTTTCATCTCTCGTATGTTCATATCTTGGTCCTGTAAATCAGTTGAGTCAGTCGAACTATGTGGTCTCTGCATGTATAACATAGACAAGGCTAATCTTTGATCAGCCCCTGAGGCCCCTAGGATAGGTCTTTAGGTTAGGTTCTTAGTCAAAATCTTAGAAAACACCTAAAATTTGGAAAATTAGAAAATCCCAAAAACATCAGAAAATCAAATCAAATCAAATCAAAAGGATGATTCTCTTTTGAATCATGGGTTATCATGTTAAACACAAATGTTCAATTGTTATACTTTGATTCTTGTTATCATATTTTTGGAGCCCCTCGATGATGTATCAAACTAGAGGATCCAGGAAGGAGTATGATCTTTCTTTGTCTCTTATCTGTGAGTTGATCATTATTACTGTGCAAATTGTCGCGAGACGTGTGCTACAAAGTATCACTGATGACATTCCAAATTTGCATAGGAAAATGGTTAACTCTTGTTTGTTTACGCAAGCAATGCTTAGGTCATCTTGGTTTAATTATACTTAGATGCTTTTGTTAACTTGCACTATCAAACATCATGGAAGTAGTACTCAGGTCATCATGGTCTAAATATACCATTGATTCTTGTACTTTCAACATTTTAAAGGCCCAATGATGATAAAAAGTACAACAAATTGACTGTTACAAATGACAACTTTTACATACGAGATTTGTATGTTTAGAGTAGATTGCATCCATGCTAAGTTTGCATTAGTTTGCATTATGGGATTTCCAAAGCTATACCAATGATGTTATCTCTCGCATTAAGGAATTGAGTACACTTGACATTACCAAAAAACACATCATTTTCACATTTAGTTGCATTTTATCATCCATCTTGCATCATAGTTGCATTTTAGATTAGTTCATTTTAAGTTTTCATTTGAGCATATGTAGAATTATGTGTAGATTCATATAGATCATTACCATAGTATCCACCATCGTTTGTGTATATATCATCAACATCATCCTTCACTCATCATAGCATTCATCATCATTGTTTGCACATAGTTTCATGTAGGCATATAGTTGGCTTGCATGTTGAATGATATCTCATTTCCTAAGAAGTCATTTTAACAACCTTTGTGCTCATAGAAATATGAGGGCCAAACAGTTTAATAAATCCTTAGGAATAGAGGACAATGAGACGTTCTTGAAAGATTTGTTAAGATGCAATTTAGAATAGTTTACTTTGCTTTGAATCTTTGAATATAAATCATTTCATTAAGGTTTGTGATGCTAACTTTGCACATTTCACACACACGGTTGCTTCAAATAAAATTTGATATCGATGCTAAGAAAATTTGGTGCCCCAGACGTTGATTTTTAGGTACTGACGGATATATGCCCCCTCGAGATAAATCAGTAGAATTTTGGAATTTTGATGATTTGTCGATGATTTGATGATTTTGCAATGATATGATGATGATCAATGTTCAAACCAATGATACTTTGATAACATACATGATTTATCTCTTGAAAAGAAGATTGAGCACTTGTTGATTAATTGACTAATTGATGCCTCATATTTGCCTCCTTGTGTTTGATGTTTGGTAGTCACATTCAACCCAATTGAGTTGATTATGTTGATGTGATGGATTGATGATTGAACTTGAGTCCATACAAAGGATATGAAAATCATGGCAAAACCTATCCTGGGAATTAGACATTCTAGCAGGTGACTAATACCTCTTCATGGGTGTTCATTTACTTGTCAAACCAGGGAACGTAAACTTTAAATGGAGCGGAAAAATATATACACTAAGAACTGGTTTCAGTCATAATCTACTGAAAAATAAACACTTGGAAAGAAATTTCTATCTATGCAATAACGTAAAGTTCTCTTAACTCAATCATAGATTAACCAAAGCAGAAATCGTAATAGCTACAGTTGAAGGATGAAGCTATAAAGCTGGCCTTATCTTAGGAACAAACGCGAGGGATGGATTCCCAATGCTATAGGAAGAGAGTATAAAAGTGACATTAACAAACTTCTAAAATGAAATCTAACCCGGATTAACAAGATAAACAACTAAATCCTCACAGGATGCTTGCTAGGAGGAAATTGGGCCCCTTAATGACATCAACTAATTAACACAAAGATTGATAACAGGAACTCCATCAACTTTTATTCATAGCATTGAAATCATTTTACATTGGTATCTATTTCTAAAGAAACTAACAAAAGGCAACCAGTTCATAATTATATCTTTTGCTCTTACGCCAATCTACTTCTCTATCTATCTATCTATCTCCTCTGATCTGTTCTGTTCACCCACACAGGAGGAACACTTATTTTTAAAATAGGAGAACAACTAACTAACTAACAGAGAAAGATGTGGATATGAAATATATCCCGAAATCAAGGAATAGACTTCATAAATGAGTTATTCGTTCAACCCGATCCAGAGAGAATCTAGCACTCCACTCTTTCTAGATTAAATGTCATTTAAAATCCTTCCCAACGGTTTCGGTCAAAGAGTCTTCGCCAGAGCTTCCTCGAAGTCGTTCAGGAAATGGACTTTACTGCAAGGTCAAGATTGGCTGCGCTTGACTCGATCATACTTTCTTGACAACGCAAAACACAAGGTAACAATCTGAAAAAGGCGCATGGCACATACACAATATCCATTCATTAATCACATATTTAAATGTATTTCATCATTCAAAAACTACATGCGCTATACCAGTCATTTGGGAAGTCAATAGGGTAATAAATACAGACATGTCAACATGATCGGCTACAGGAACATGAAAGTGTATTGCTACAGGATGTCCCCCAATAAAAAGGTTTCAAGAGAGTTAAACAACCATAATCAACAGAAGTAAAGGTATTAAAAGTACACCATGATATCCAGATGATGAGCATATTTTTGGCTCATCATTTTGCCCCCTACTTAGAGTATGACATGTGTCCTCACATGTACTAGGGAATAGGAAAAAATTGAGTAATAATGACTGATACAGACAGTGTAGTAAATGAATAGAATGAAATAAATCAAAAATGTGATAATCAAAAGATATTGCGTACCTTTCATTAAATGTTCATCGTCTTGAAAGTTGATAACTTAGAGATGAGATAATAGTTAAGGAATGAGATCATAATTAGAGGTGAGGTGTAGATGGATGGGGTAGATGGATGGCGACGGATAGATGAGATGAATATGAATGGAATGGATGGATGAGTGCAGGAAGATAAAGAAGTGAAATGTGGTGATAAGTGGAAATGAAGAAAAAGGGTTCCCTTAAAAAGGAAACCTTTATTATGAGTATGCATTAGAAAATCACAGAAAAGCTGCAGAAGCAAGGCCAAAGCCTTTAGCTGCAAGAAGAGTTGTGGCAGAATCCTGAACAAACTGATGCATAAATTCCTCTTTTGAAACTGGTTTATGGTACAACCGGAGGCGGTGTCCATTAACTAGCAGCTTGAATCTAACAGGATCAATTGTAACAAGTTGCACTGAACCATTAGCAAATATATTCTCAATTTCATACGGGCCCAACCATTTGGTTTGTAATTTGTCTGGACTATCCTTATATCGTGAGTCATAAAGCAGGGCCCAATCTCCTACTTTGAACTTCTTCTCCTTAATGTATTTATCATGCCACCTCATTCTCTGATTTTGTATCATCTTAGTGTGTTGCAAGGCATCCTTTCAGAGCTCATCCAAAGCATTGAGCTACATGATTTTGTCCTTTTGTGCATTTCTTAAATCCATGTCCATCTCCATTGTTGTTCTTAGAGTCTTATGTTCAAACTCTATTGGCATTACAACTATTTTACCATACACCATTTCAAAAGGTGTATATCCTGCAGCAGTCTTCCAGGTAGTACGGTAGGCCCATATGAAAGCCTACAGCGTAATCTTGTGGCCAATCTTTCCTATGCAAATCTACGAATTTTTAGTCAAAGCCGGCCTCTATATCCTATTTGTGATGACACGGCCATTGGCACGGGGTGATAAGGAGTTGATTTCCTGTGCCGTATATTATATTCATTGACTAAAGCTATGATAAGTGTAGAAGTAAATTATGTTCCTTGATCTGTCACTATTTCCCTAGGGACACCAAACGTAGTAAATATTTCCTCATAGAGAAATTCAGCCACTTTATTGTCCCTAGCATGTTTCATAGGCTTAGCCTCTACCCATTTTGTGACATAGTCTATGCATACACGGATGTAGGACTTACCATTGGAAGGTGGATCAATTGGTCCTACAAAATCGAGTCCCCATTTGTCGAAGGGAGCAACTACAACTTGTGGAAATAGAGGCATCTCATCAGATCGAGTTGGTCTTCCCATCCTCTGGCATCTGTCACACCTCCTGGTATATTTGGTTGCATCTCTATGCAAGGTTGGCCAATAGTAACCAGTATTTAGAATTTTCATCGCTGTTCTTTTGGTAGCAAAATGTCCACCACACGGCTCATCATGGCTGGCATGCAGTATATCATGAGTGTCCTCCTCTGGTACACATATCCTCATAACTTGATCTGGCCCTGTATAAAACATGCAATCTGCAATCCAAGAAAAGTTAAAGCTTTTCTCTACCAATAATCTCTTTTCCTTAGGGGAGAATTGAGGAGGAGTTCTTCCTGTAGCCAGATAATTTGCTATATTAGCATACCATGGGTGAATAACCTTAATTGCAAACAGGTGCTCATTAGGAAAGGAGTCTTCAACAACCGCAGAG
>VDFB02252616.1:170546471-170857264 GCA_007258455.2 Sequoia sempervirens
CAATGGGGGGAATTATGGTGGGATTTATTATAAAAAATGGGGTTTAATTAATAAAAACTATTCAAGGAGAGAGTGTAGAATCAAATTTCGAGAGATAAATCATATATGAAATCAAAGAATCAATGGTTTAACATTGGATCATCATCACATCACTACAACATCATCACACAATCGTCGAATCCTCGACAAAACATCAAAAATTCCACATTTTACCAATTTGTCTCTCGAGGGGGCATATATCTGGCAGTACCTGAAAATCAACATCTGGGGTATCGTCTAGGGCATTGAAAACTTTTTTGAGCATCGGTATCAAATTTTTCTTTGAAGCAATGCGTAAACACATTACTTCAAAGAGGGGAAAAATGTATACACCTAAAAATGGTCATCATCTTTAATTAATTAAATACTAGCTATTTGATTAATATTATGACTACGTATAAATAAATTCTTAATTTATTTATATTGTTCACCCTTCTCTAATTCTCCAAATCTAAATCATCTTCCTCTAAATTAATTAAATAAATAATGTTCCCTAAACTCGTTTTATTTAATTAATCTTCACTAAATCTAATTAGGAATTAGAGCACATTTCTACAACTTTTTGTGCCACCTCACCAAGGTCACATGAAAATAAATAAGTCTAATTTTTAATTAGAATTATCTTCAATTAATTTCAAAAAGCACATGACTTATTCTTCCCACACTTCCACCAATTTTGGGAGCACATGGTCTTCTATTCCCACACTTGAATCTTCCATCCAAATGGCATGTTGCCCATTGGTTAAGAGAATCTCCCATCCAAATGGCATGTTGCCCATTGGTTAAGAGATTCTCCCATCCAAATGGCATGTTGCCCATTGGTTAAGAGATCCTCCCATCCAAATGGTATGTTGCCTTTGGTCAAGGGGACAACATCTTGATTCTCTTCATCTTCACCATCCATTCTTCTTATTTGAATCTGGACTGTTGATTATTGCCACCTCACTATATGCTTGGAAAAGGCTATAAATACAACCCTTGAGCCTTGTATTTTGCATCCACATTTGAAGTAAAGGTATCATGCAGGTTTATCAGTGGAGCTTGGAGAATTTTAGGAGTCTTATAATTAGTTTTTATATCATGTTTTGTTTTGCATTTGCATCTTAGATTAACATATTGCTTCATAGTTGCATTTTGTCATCCATCTTGCATCATAGTTACATTTTAGATTAGTTCATTTTAAGTTTGCATTTGAGCATATGTAGAATCATGCATAGAGTCACATAGATCACTACCATATTATCCACCACAGTTTGTGTATTTATCATCAACATCATCTTTCACTCATCGTAGCATTCATCATCATTGTTTGCACATAGTTTCATGTAGGCATATAGTTGGCTTGCATGTTGAATGATATCTCATTTCCTAAGTAGTCATTTTAACAATCTTTGTGCTCATAGAAATCTGAGGGCCAAACGGTTTAAAAAATCCTTAGGAATAGAGGACAATGAGATGTTCTTGAAAGATTCGTTAAGATGAAATTTAGAATAGTTTACTTTGCTTTGAATCTTTGAATATAAATCATTTCATTAAGGTTTGTGTTGATACTAACTTTGCACATTTCACACACACATAAATATTACTAAAAAGGTGAGGGAAAATACAATTATAACTATGTAGTACAATGTGGATCAAAGGGCTTCATTAATGGGAAAAATTCCATGTGGTTATAGTAATAAATTTGGAGATGTTAAATGTGTTACACCTTGTGTGTTATTATCTATATTCTATTATCTAGTTTGGTAATTTGCTTCAATAAATGTGAATGTGTTTTATTTATGAATTCAAATGGAAATATGTTGAAATGAATGTTTGATTCAATTAAACGCTTTATGATTCAGTATATAAAATATATAATGTGAATAAGACATGTATGTGAGGTATATGATGCATTGATTCAACTAACTACTATTATGGTGAACTGAGTTGAATGTAGGAATAGAATCAAGCCTTTGGAAGAGAGGGGAAGTATCAATCAAGAGAATAAATTGGTTTGTTATCCTTTAAATTTGGCCTTACTGAGCATTCACACACTCACACCCTAGTTGGTTATAGTTAAGTTAAGTCAGTTCGGGTAATGGGTAAGTGATCTTTTGTTTTGATTATGAATGTTTGTGTTGATTTTCAATCTTATTTTATGATCATTTGGAATGAGGGATGAGATGAAGTCCTTAAGTTGTATTGAAGTCTTTCCTTAATTATTTAATTTTATATCAATGAGATATATGTATTTAAAGTATATATATTTATATATGTATGTGTCTATGGTAAACTCATATGTGTGAGTAAATACATACATGAGTATACGTAGGTAGACATACCTACACATGCTCATAGATGAATTACCCATATGCATGGGAATACCAATTGGACTAAGGTGACATATGTGTGTGTGTAAGTTGATATATTACTTTTTCCATTATGCTTCATTGGTTCTTTTGCTATGATGACTTTCTCTTTGCTTTGATTAAAATCCTTCTTTTGACGTCGGTCCCAATTTGTAAATGGAATGATGCATGGTTGATTATTCACAATATGGCTAGCTGTGGCATTGGTAGTGGTTTCATCATAAGGATCCTTCATTCTCCCCATGTTGGTGTTTACACTAGAAAAAATTACCCCCGATATTATGGAGGTGTTATTGACATGATTTGATTCTGCTAGTGTTGTAAAACCAATTCCTTGTTGCTCAAGATTATCTACTATCTTTGTTGATTTCAAGATGTCATGTTTAACAAGACCTAATCCTTTTCCTTGGTAATGTATCCTCTAATAAATGGCTACTAGATATGACTTGTTGTGGACACATGATATTTCGATTGCTTCCCACTATTTAGGAATGTTAATTGTCTGTAGTGATTTCAAGATACCTTGTTCATGTAAACATATTATTTTTCTTGGATAATGCTATATATATTCATACTCAATGTATTTTATCAAAATTGGAGATGTGCTATTTGTTAATTTTGATTCAGAAGATGTTGATGATGCACAGTCATTGTAAAAATTAGGAATCTCTACCATTGCTTGTTCTTGTGTGTCAAGAGTGAAATACCCTTGTTTTGGATGAAGATCATCTATATGTCGATCAAAAGGGAACATCTCATGTGTAGTATTTGTTATATCCTTGAAATTTTGAATGGATTAGAAAATTTTCATCAAATTATGATCGTACTTTGGTGAAGTGAGCTCTTCATCTTGACTTATAGTATAGCAACTACCACTTACACATTGGAAGATATTTTGTAAATCATGATAATATTGTGAAGGTATAAGCTCTTGACCTTGAATTGATTCAAAGAAAATTTCATTATACTCAAGATTATTTGCTTGGCATGACTCTTGGGTAGATGGTATAGCATCTGTATAAGACTCTTTGCAAGCATTAGTGGATATGGATATAGTAAGAGATTCCTCATGTTGTGATGAATGAGTAACACAAATGTGTCTTGCTGTGTTATCATAGGTATGGTTTGCACTATTTGAGGTTGATGCTTTTCCATAATATTTTTTTTCCATGATTAGACATAGGATTCTTATAGATCCCTAGATCTTGATTCCCTGATTTTTTATCAACATCGATTTCTCCTTGTTCAATAAGGTCAAGTGGATAAGTTGTTTGAGTCTAAAATGATTTTATATTTTGTGACCTTCATATTGGTGGAATTCACAATGATCTTCCTCTCTATACCAAGGAGGTTTGGCTTGTGGTTCTTGATAATTCTTGAACTCTGAAATCTTGATGAGATTTTATTGAACCAAAATTTTCAACACTATTTCAATGGGCTACCCTAAGGGATTCAATTTTCATCAAGGAGTATCGTTTTACCTTGGTAGGTAATTATTTCAAATGTCTTGGTGATTGTCCTTGTGAAGTGTTGGTATTTTTGATATTTTGTTGGTATTTTGTGAAACAATGAAAAATATATATTTGTGGGTGGTTGGAGATTTGTTATGAAAGGGGGGTTCACCAACAAGACCTATTTTTTTTCTAATTTCATTCAAAATGCAAGCTACAAAGTGCAAATGAAGAATAGTAATCAAATATGACAAAAATAGTAATTAAAAGGAAAATCTGAAAAGGTAAAAATATTGTGTACCTTTCACATAAAGTCACCTTTTGAAGCTCACTAAGGACTCATTCACCCTATGGCGAATGAGTCCTGGCTAGGGTTTTTGGAAAATGCTTTCTCAGTTTTGTTCTGTCAGGTCTACACTCCTAGATTCCAGGTATTCACTATCAGACAACCAAAAATAAAATTTGTAAAAGAGTTTCCATGGTTTGACAACTTTTCTTGCAACTTTGCAACTTTCTTCAATTTTTCTCTTCAAAGGATCTTCAACCTAAAATCTATAATCACACATCAAAGAGAGAAAAATTTTGTTTGTTAGGGAATGGGGGTTTACCTTGGTCAAACCCCATTTTGGTAATTAAACCTTGAAATGAAATAGAAAAGCATGAAGGAATGATGAATGAACAAATCTATTTAATAACTCACCAAACCTTATTTGAAACCTCAGATAACAAATCTACAAACTAACATGAAGTGGCCTCAATGGATGTAGATCTTCATCATGAAACTTTATGTAAAGCAATGCTTTTGATATGATTGATTAGATCTTGAACACTACATCAACATATAAGCTCAAACAACATGCATGATGCAATACATCTTTGACATGATGATAGGAATATTAATTTCTACAATAATCCTCTATAAATATGCCCTTCAAATGCCTTGAAATTGCTCTTGAATTCTCTTGAATTTCTCTTGTGAATTACCCTTGATTGCTTATAAAATTCTAAGATTGCTAGGTTGAAACATAGTGAAATAACCTTGTATTTATACATATCTTAATATTGATTCCCAAAATTCAAATATCACAAGATGACATTGAATTATAGATTTGAAATCATTAAAATACCACCAAAACAATATTTCAAAGGGGGGTCCTAGGTTTAAGTGAAGACCCATTCGTCATAGGTTGAACGGGTCTTAGGCCACTTACCTAGGACACACACCAGCCAATGTTAAACATTATGTAAAAATGGGGTCCTACATCTAAGTGAGGGTCCATTTGCCCTATGGAGAATGGGTCCTAGGTCGCTCACTTAGGACACACATCTTCTAAAGTTAAGTTTTGTGAAATGACATTTATGAATGTCGGGTTTTATCCCTTGAAAATTGTATTTAATTAGGCTTGGATTTGAATTAAAGGGGCCAATTAAGGTAAATTAACCTCAATCAATTAATAAATCCCTAGATTAATGTGAAAGTGTAAAGGTACACCTTACAACATCAAAAATAAGAAAAAATTAAGTCCATTTAATTAAAGGGCCCTAAACTTAATGTGAATATGAAAAACATATTGCAACACTAAATTAAGGCAACATTAGGCTCATTTTATTATTAATATTTCCAAATTAAGTGTGAAAAAGGGATACTTTTTCATACACTATATTTTTCCCCCACTTTACTGAGAAGATGACCCCATGTCAAACTCACACTAAAGTAGACATTCAATAAACTTATGTATGCAACAATGATAAAGATACACAATCATATAGCATCAAAAACCAAGAAAATCAATCCTAGACAGTCCAATCAACGTGGTACACATCTAAGCCATCAATTTTGTTTTGTTGTGATCACTACGAGGTAGTGGAACCTAAAGCTATCCACTAGGTGAGTATCCCAAAAGAGTGTAAAATGAGAGGATCATATTAGTCTCCCATACCATATCCAAGCTATCCTCTTGAAAACTTTAATAAGGCACCACAATACTAGGCAAGGCTCCACAAGAAAGCAAGGTGTGTTATGCTAGGTGGCCTTGAATTTAGAGTTTGATCTTCATAGGGCTAAACAAGCTATGTTATGCTAAACACCTATAAACAAGGACAAGGCTCAATAGGCAAGCAAGGTGTGTTATGCTTGGTGGCATTGAATTTAGGGTTTCGATCTTCATAAGGCTAACTAGCTATGTTATGATAACACATGAACAATAATGTAAGTAGTATTTTTTGTTCAAAGGGATTTTTCTTAGTTCGTGTAAGGTCTTCTTCTTAGGGAACATCATGCCTAATGTCTCCAAGAGAGGACAGGTCAAGAGTAAAAGATTTGCAACTTAGGGAATGCAGTGCGCCGCATCACCACTAAGAGGAAAGTTGTATTCTAAGAAATATAACACTCTTGGAGGACATCAAACCCAATGACACCACCAAGAAAAGGAAGCATCACAATAATTAAAAAAATCACACCATGAAACATGAAAAATATCAAAAGATATTATCAATGTATGCCCCCACTTTAAAGCGGTTGCTAACTCTATTGCTGTGAGAAATTTCTTTAAAGTAGCCAATGTTCAATCCTAAGACATGAGAGCTTACTCTGAAAGCCCTATTCCAAGTCATATGTTTCTAAAATGAAGCTACGCTATGAAAAGGAAGGAGAGGTTTCCCCCAAAAATACATAAGGGATCTACAGATTCGGGGTCAATATATCTTTGTTACAATGTTGCTATAGAGCTCGAAAATGACATCATTCTCCAAATACTCATAGAACTAGAAAAATGACACAAAAAGAGTGAAAACAAAGAAAAATCCTTTTAAGTCAACATGGAAGAGACCTAAATGTCTTGACACCTTGCATCATCCCCAAAAGGAAAACACAAGACGAGCAAAAAAAGGTAAAACATTTACAACATAGAGAAGAATGTAGGTACATATAGAGGAATGCACAAAAAGAGAGATACATCAAATAGAACATTATGGGGGATCAAATTACACACATGCAATCACATAAAGAAACATGAAAAATGAAAACAATGCAAAATACTAGTAAGGCACATGCAAGTCAACCTATAGCAGGTCATCTACATCCCAATCTTAATCAATATATACAAAAGGCAGACAACTAGCCAAAGGGAAAACATCAAATGCCAAAAATAGGACAAGTCTATCTAACCCTTGCCCCCACTAAGTGTGAGACAAGGATGAGATGAGATAAGTGATGAGAATGAGCTCCTTGCGATAAAGAGAGTGATTTGCAATGAATGTACAACATGTAATAGTGAGGATGCTATGATTAGGTACAACTATTACATGACAAAGAGAAAAATGCACGTAATTTCTATCCAATTATTTTTCATAAAAGTCATCATCATCAAAATAAAAATCCCTCAATATCAATTTCAATGCATGAAACTCGTTAGGAAGATGCCCAAGAGTTCTATGATGTGTGCAATAATTCATTTTTTTCTTAGGTATACTACTTCTACTAGGAGGTGGAAATTTAATCAAACCTTTTTGAAGGAGGTGTTCCATCTATCATTCAATTTCTATTTGAGTATGTAAGAATGGATTTTTTTTTTTGCTTGCTTGATACACCAATTTGTTGAGGTAGATGTTGAGGAGGAGGGACTAAGATTCCCTTATTATCCTTGTAAGTCATTGTTTGTTATTTAGGAAGGAAGACGCTTATGTTAGGAGGAGGATCTTGATATCCTAATCCTTTGGTTTCTTCAATAATAATTTTCTCTAAAATTTTATGAATTTCATTCTCATTAATTTTGTCACATCCTTGTTTAGTTAAAATATTAAAGCTTTGGCCATAAGTCTTTTGTAGATTGATGGAAGTGTTGGCCACCTTGTTAACATAAGATGGATATGGATGCACTTGATTAGAGGAGCTAGGTTCACTCACTGTTGGAAGCTTAGGCTTAGTTTGTGACTCAATTTTAGGATGTAAAAGACCAAACATCTCAAGTTGTGTTGGTTGTTTCATGGAAGGATAAAAGGATGCATTATTCTCAAGATTTTTTTAAGGAAATAATTTTATCAACCCATGCATGCTAGCATCATCTTCTCCATTGATGTCAACTTCACAAGGACACTCATTAGAAGTTGATTGAGAATGGTTAGACTCAATTGCATTAGGATCATTGCCAAAAACACAACTTGAAACATCAACCAAGGAGAACAAGGACTTCCACACATTTGTAAAACACTTATCCATTTTCAATTTTTTAGATTTAAAACAAGGTAATTTTATAATTACACTATGCAAAAATATGAAAATGAAGTCTTGTAAATGCAATTTTGAAATCAAAAAATGCACTAACTTTATCAAATTAAGCTAGATATGATCAAATTGATGAAACAAAAATTTTGCAAACAAAAACAAAAATTTGAAAACAACAAACAAGAATGCAAAAATGAATGTTTTAATGCCCAAAAAATTAGAATATGACCTGATTAGGGACTCATTCGCCCTAGGGCGAATGGGTCCTAGGTGAGGGTCTTTAATCAAGTTTTTATAGATTTTTGAGTGGTTTTCAGTAATTTCTAGATTCTTGTTTGTTACAACAAGTTTCAATTTGATTTTTCTATGAAATGTGGATTGAATGCAAATGCAAAATGTTACAAAATGACAACCTAGAAAACCTAGTTTGATATGCAATTTTTTGTTTCAATTTTCAAATGCAAATGAATACAATGTAAATGATGTACAAAATGACTGATTTTTTTTGTATTTTTTCAAACTTGAAGAATGCAAAATATGCAATCTTAAAACCCTTAAAATGAAATGCAAAGTGAAATGAAAACTAGACACCCTAAATGAGACCTTATTCAATGCAAAGAGATGCAAATGAATGCAAGAGATAAATCTAGGATGAAAGAGGACTTGAAAATCAAAAAATGCAAGGATCAAAATCAGGTTCATTAAAATGAAATGGTGAAAAAAAAAGTGCTTTTGTGGGTGGTTGGATATTTGTTATGAAAGGGGGATTCACCCACAAGACCAATTTTTTCTAATTTCATTCGAAATGTAAGCTACAAAGTTCAAATGAAGAGCAATAATCAAATCTGGTAGAAACAATAATCAAAAGGAAAATATGTAAAGGTAAAAATGTTGTGTACCTTTCACCAAAAGTCACCTTTTGAAGCTCATTAAGGACTCATTCACCCTATGGTGAATGGGTCCTAGCTAAGGTTTTCAGAAAATACTTTCTAGGTTATGTTCTACTAGGCCTACACTCCCAGATTCTAGGTGTTCACTATTAGAAAAAAGAAAATAAAATTTGTAAAAATAAAATTTGTAGAAGAGTTTCTATGATTTGACAATTTTTCTTGCAACTTTGACAACTTTGCAACATTCTTCAATTTTTCTCCTCAAAGTATCTTGAACATAAAATCTACAATCACACATCAAAGAGAGAAAAATGTTGTTTGTTAGGGAATGGGATTTTCCTTGGTCAAACCCCATTTTGGTAATTAAACCTTGAAATGTAATAGAAAAGCATGACAAAACGATGAATGAAAAAATCTATGTAACAACTCACCAAACCTCATTTGAAACCTTGGATAACAAATCTAAAAACTAGCATAAAGTGGCCTCAATGAATGTAGATCTTGATCATGAAAATTGATGTGAAATAATTCCTTTGATATTCTTGATTATATCTTCAACACTACATCAACATATAAGCTCAAAAAACATGCATGATGCAATATATCTTTGACATGATGATAGGAATCTTGATTACTGCAATAATCCTCTATAAATTTTCCTTTGAAATGCCTTGAAATTTCTCTTAAATGCACTTGAATTTCTCTTTGTGAAGTACCCTTGATTGCTTATAAAATTCTAGGATTTCTAGGTTGAAACATAGTGAAATAACCTTGTATTTATACATATCTTAAGATTAATTCCCAAAATTCAAATATCACAAGCCAACATTGAATTGCAGATTTGAAATCGTTAAAATACTACCAAAAACATACTTCAAAGGGGGGTCTTAGGTCTAAGTGAGGACCTATTCACCATAGGGTGAATGGGTCCTAGGCCACTTACCAAGGACACACATTGGCCAATATTAAACATTATGTAAAAATAGGGTCCTAGATCTAAGTGAGGATCCATTCGCCCTATGGCGAATGCATCCTAGGTCACTCACCTAAGACACACATCTTCCAAAGTTAAGTGTTGTGAAATGGAATTTATGAATGTTGGATTTTATCCCTTAGAAATTGCATTTAATTAGGCTTGGGTTTGAATTAAAGAGGCCAATTAAGGTAAATTAACCTTAATCAATTAATAAATCCCTAAATTAATGTGAAAGTGTAAAGGTACACCTTACAACATAAAAAATAAGGCACAATTAAGTCCATTTAATTAGAAGGGCCCTAAACTTAATGTGACTATTAAAAACATATTACAACACTAAATTAAGGCAACATTAGGCTCATTTTAAAGAATCTCCTTTCATTACTATCTCTTGGCATCACTGGACTCTGGTCTCAAGGACCATAAAAGAAACCCCAAAAATCCAGTTTTGTATGTGGGGCTCATTCTTTTAATATTTGATTATGCTAAAATCTTTGAGGTGTCTAAGCCAATTACTACCCCTAAGGGTAAGCAATTGAAGCCGGTGGAGTAGTATGATACAGTTTCTGAAGAGGAGTCGATTAGCAAAAAAGGGGAGAAGAGGAAACTTGTCTTGGAAAAGGAGTCATATTTTGAGGGGGATGTGGACTATGTCCCAGATTCTCTTACTTCCATCGAGGTGGTCCCACAACCCACTATAGTGGGTAAGTCTAAGAAAGGGGTGTTGAGCCCTAATAAGGGTTATGAGACCTACAGTGATGAGGTGGCTACTAAAATGTCGACTACATGCTTGAAGGAGAAGAATGAATTGGCTAGCAAGGTGTCATTGTTGCCCCTTATTTTGGGGACAAAGTAGAAGAAAGAGCTAGAGGTGGGAAGCAAGAAGAAATTGGTTTTAAGGTCTTCAAGCCAAGTGCTTGACAAGAACTCTCCCCTTAAGATGGCAGGAGGACATGGTGATGTTGATTCCCTTGTTATGGACCCAGATATGTAGAAGAAAGGAAAGGTTGTGGATGAGGGTGGACAGGGTGTTGTGGATTCCTTGGTTGTGGACCTGGATAGGTAGAAGAAAATGAAGGATGTGGTTGAGGAGATTATAGACTCCATTTAAAAAATTAAAATGCCATTTGATGTTCGGAAGGGTAAGGGAATCTTTTCTAGTCAAAAAAAGGTAAGCTCCTCTTAGGAGGATGATGCTATGGGTAAGGGGGGTTTCAACTTTGATAGGGAAGATATTTCTGATGTTTTGGGAACTACTAGGGAGGTTTCCATTGTTTTATTCAAATTGTTCAAATGGGTGTTCCATGAACTTAACATGACCAATGTTAAAGTTCGCAGTGTGATGAGTAAAGTTGACGAGTCTTCAATTCAGAACTAGATCAATGAACTGTTTAACTCTTGAATATTGTGGCAGAGGAAATACTTAAGATAAAGAAAAATCTAGAAGGTAGAGTTCTCACCCTGGAGGATCAACTGGAGAGGATTTGTGCTAATATGGACAAGGGTGGTGAGGGGATTAAATCTATGGTTAGTTTTGAGTATGTTGGTATTACCTTTCCTTTTGATAGTGCCAAGAAATGCAAGGAGACTGTTCATTCTAAAGAGATTGGTGTTGGTGACAAGCTAATGGAGGAAGAGGTTTCTGATGATAAGGGTGGGGATAAAAATAATGTTTTAATTACTAAGGTGAATGTGGGTGGCCCTAGGGCTAGAAGGAGAAACAAGACCAAGGCTCAGGCTAGGGTTACTGGTAAAGAACTATTTGATGTCTTGGATGATGGTTAGAAGGTTGTGGAGAGCAATGTGGAGGTTGCTGATCTCCTGAAGAACATGTAGTGATGTTGTGTGGGGTCCTCCTTTTTGGCTAATGTTTTGCTATTGGTTCGTTGCATATGGTCTAATACATACTTTATGTAGTTTTCTTTAGTTTCAGCTACTCTCTTTTGTAAAGGGTTCTGGGCCCCTTCAAAACCCATTTTTTACCTCTAATAAAAAACATTAGGCTCATTTTATCATTAATTATTTCCAAATTAAGTGTGCAAAAGGGATACTTTTTCCTACACTACATTTTGTTATGTGTTCTATTGAATTTTTTGTTGTATTGTTTCTATGTTCGAAGGTGCTTTAATAATAACCTTTGCATCTACCACACTATCATTAGTAACTGTCTTATTTTTAGCCCAAAATTATGGTTTTTTCATTGAAACTAATCAATTGGTTTTGAGTTTGTTAGAGTCCCCTAACAATTGGGCTCATTTAATGTTGAGACCTTTTGATATGAGCTCCTCAAATGTTGTGGCAAATTGCATTCTCAATTGAAAGGCTAAATCAGTTTCTATATTTCTTCCAATGATTCCAACTTGTTGTCCCTCAGGAATAGACCATTTACTTCTATTTGGTTTTTTTCTCCATTGTTGTAGGAATGATCCAAATGTTTTTCCCTTTGTTTTGTTTAATGGTATAGAGTTCTTCCAAGGTTACATTTGCATCAATGTTATATGAGAAATGTGCAATGAATTGGTCAATAATCTCTCGAAATGTCCTAATTCCTTAAGGTAAATGTGAAAACCATTCCATGGCTATTCTACCCAAGCTTCTCAAGAATAGTCTCATGAGATATGAATTATTGTAAGAGACTTCCATAGAAGCAACATAAAAGTCCCTTATGTGTTCTATATTTCCTATTCCCTTGTACTTGTCAAACTTTGGGATCTCAAAGTTTGGAGGGAAAGGTATCATCACGATGCTTCTATCAAATGGATATGGGCATAAGTCTTGGACTACATATGATTTCTTTACCCTTCTTGTTTGAATATCTTGTATTTGTTGGGTCAACGTTTGTAATTGTGAGGAAATATCCATGTTTGTGTTAACTAATGGTGGAGCATATGTATGCTTTTCATATGAGGGTGTATTGTATTAATGATATTGTGAAGTTGAAGGTGATGTTGGAGGAATGCTATATGCTCCACTATATTGATATTGTGGGTAACATTTCCTTGAGAGTGAATGTATTGTTGACCTTGGAGATTAAGATATTGTTGACCTTTTTGTTGAGCAAGCATTTTTTGTTTATACATTTGTTGGGTTTGCACTTGATCATGAGAAAATCCTTGGTATTGACTCATGTGTTGGTTAGGAACCATGTATTTTTGTGAAGCAATTATTGGATTTGAGACAACATTTTGATTAGGAACAATGTTTTGATTTGGTATAGTATTTTGATTGGGAACCATGTTTTTATTTGGAATTATGTGACCTTGTTTTGGATCCATATTGTTGCCTTGATTTGGAACTATGTGACCTTGATTTTGACCCATGGTTTAGTTTAGAATATTGTTGTGACTTGTTGGAACATTTTGATTTGCAACCATGTTGGGATTTTGACCAATGTTTATATTTGAACCAATGTTTTGATTTAGACCAATGTTTGGATTCTGAGCAATGTTTGTATTTGGAACTATGTTTGTATTTGAACCAATGTTTTGATTTTGAGCAATGTATTGATTTGGACCAATGTTTGGATTTTGAGCAATGTTTGGATTTGGACCCATGTTTGGATGTTGAGAAATATTTGGATTTGGACCCATGTTTGGATTTTGAGCAACATTTTGATTTGGATCTACATTTTGATTTTGAACAACATTTTGATTTGGACCTATGGTTTGATTTGATCAATTTGGTTGTTGAGAATTGATACATGATAATGGTTATAAATTTTGTTGTGATATCAATTGTTGTTGGGAACTTTTTTGTTGTTGTAAATTTTGTAAAGTAGTATATTGGTGATGTTGTAAAGGTTGACCTTGATGTTGTGTTGGTAGTTGGTTTTGACCTTGAACCAAGGTTTGGTGAGTAGAAGGTGATTGATTAACCCCATATCCTAAATTTTTTTGATTGGATGTATTTATTGTAGGTGGTATTGAAGTATTTCGAGGACCTATATTTCCTACATTTGTATGACTTGTTTGAGAAACCCCTTGTGTGTGTGAAGTTTGATCCGGTGATTGTGTTACTTGTTCAAGAGGTTGTTCCTTCAATTTATTGACATCAAAATTTGATGGAAGTTTAGCACCCATTTGTGTAAGTTTAAGCATGTATTGTGTAGGGTCTTGTTTCATTAACACTTCCATTACATGAAGAAAATATTGGTCTTGTTGTAACTCTAGGATATATTCTTGAGTAATTTCCTTTGGTCTTGGTCCCTCTTCAATATAAATAGTTTTCACTTTTGGTTTGGTTGTGATTGTTGTTGGAGGATTTGTTGTTGTTTTTGTTGGAAGCTAACTTGTTTGTGGCATTCCATATGGTTGATCACCAATATTTGAGTTAGACTCAATGATTTTCTTATATTGTCACCTAGTTGTGACCATACAAGGTTGAAAACATATTTTTTAACCTTAGATTTGTCGTCAATGATGATGTCTTAGTTTGATTTGGATCAATGATGTTGTGAATGATATGAAACTTTTAAATTGGACTACACCTAGGATTTTATTTTATTTTGATTTTGATGTGTTTGATAATTATAATTCACTACTTTAGGAGTAGACTCATGAATCCCAAGTTAGTTTTTTCACAATAATGTTTGCTAACTCAACCTAATCACCTTGAAAAAAATATCATTTCCAAGGATAAGGTTAAGTTAGTGGATATGATAAAGATTTTAAACCTAAGTGATTCTAAATGTTTAAGTTTGTTTTGATTTGATATGAGATGTTTATGATGTTTGATGTTTTGATGTTGAATGAATTTGATCTCTAAATGACAACCTAAGACTATGTTTGACAATTTCCAAATGATTGTGCTAAAGAACCTTGTACAATGTTTCAATGCTTGATGGAGAATAATGTTTTGGTTTAATGATAACTGAAAAATTGTTTTGATAAGAAACAACTTGAAGCATGGACTTTCTTCTTTGTTTTTGTTTGAAACCAAGTAACCAAGGGGAATTTGAATCCTACTTTGTGGGTTCAATTCTTAAAATCTGATTTAGCATGAATTATTTTTACCACATAGAAATCTTGATTATGAATTGTTTAATACTAAGATGTCTACAACAAAGCAATATTTTTTCCACAAAATCTTAAAATTTGTGAAAACCAAAGTGCTAAATACTAGGAAGCACACTAAGTTATTGTTTTGATAAAAAAAAGTATACTTAGATGCATATAGTAGTACAATGTCCTTCAAGGGGCGAGGGGCCTAGCTCAATTGGCTAGAACATCATGTTGTACAAAAGAGGTCATGAGGTCTAGTCTCCCCCCAAACCCATGGTACTGAAGGGCGTGTCACACTAGTGCCACCGGTCACATGATTTTTTTTTACTAAGTGCACTATAATTTATAGGGGAACAAATACCCAACCAATTCTTGTAGTAAAAAATAAGAAGTATAATATCCTTCAAGTGCATTCAATTATGTTCAAAGGGTTTGAATTTTCTGTCATAACCCAGTTAAATGTTTGTTTTGAGTGTTTGAATGATAAGCAATGTATTCACCGACTCAATGCATAAAATGAGATATTTCATGAGCTTTCTTCCATAAAGCTTACTAAGCAAATCTATTGATGTAACACAAATCAAGAAAATTCCTATTTATACAAGTAGGTGTATCTCTTAAGTCATGTCCACACAATAAAATACCTAGCTTGAGTGGATGACTAGAGTATGCATGTGTACACAATACACCTCTTACCTTGAAAGGAAAAGTTCCTTAAAAGGTGTTTATCACCTCAACAAGCTATCAGTACATGATGAATATATCTTCATGGAATGATGTTCCATTGTACCTTATTAAGATATGTTTAAAAGTCTTATGCCTCTAAACAAATAGGTTTTTAGTGGGTATTAGGTGAACATCACCGACCTCTTGGTATATCCATCAGGAAACCCATGGATAACCAGAGCGCTACATGCATGATTTTACCTACAAATTTCACTCTCTACCTATTTAAATAGTGCACCTCTAAACACCACTTGAGGTCACCTTGAGTTCTCCGTTGCAACATGTATCTCAAGGAAGTCTTCCTACTTTCAATATAAAAACATGAAGGAGATGCTATTTCTCTTCACCGAAGATCACACTAGGTGCAAGGGGAGATGATATGTAGAAAAACCTTATAGGGTTTACAATGAACAAATAGTGAAAACTAGAAGTGTTTCTCTTCACCCAAGATCACATAAAGCACAAGGGGAGAGGATACACACTTACTAGTCTACTAAGCATAAAAGACACAGCACATACTCTTGTTCATTTTAGGTGTGCCAAAGACAAATGTAAGTAAATTTCAAAATCACCAAATAAAGTGAGATTGTTTTTTTCTTTTTAAAACCCAAATGAAAGTGAGATTGTTCGGTTCAATTCTTAAGCCCAAATTGAAAAGTTCAAGTTATATTTGTCCAATTGTTAAGCACCAAATGTAAAATGAAGATTTTCCAATTTTAAGCACCAAATATAAAAGTGAAGCTTGTCCAATTTTAAGCACCAAATGTAAAATGAACCTAAGTTAAATCTATAAATTGAAATGACTCTTAGGTTATCCTTCACATAAGTGTTGATAAACACTTTGGAAATTTGATGCATTCATGATGATAGAGTGTTACTAAACACTTGACTTCATGCTTAAGACCTCACCTAAATTTTGCAAAATGTTAGTCTTATAGAAACAAAGAACAACAAACCATGTTAGGGTTAAATGTCAAATAAATCATAAATTCAAATGACAAACTTAGAATTTAACTCTCTATTTTACCTGCAACTGTGTTGTTCTTCTAGACAACTGCATCACTCTACCTCAATTCAAGTGTGTTGGGATTCATAACTGCGTTTCTCTATCAAACGTGCAAATAAAAAGAATTAAAATCAACAAATGTGTCGTAATTACAAGTGCACTAGCCTTTGAGAAAACATCTATGTCACAATATTTCAAGTGCATCACAATACTTCAAGTGTGTCACTCTATAACTAACAAATGCACTATTCTACTTCCTGTACCTGCAAAACATGAAAATCTCAAGCAAAATTTGTTATCTAGGGACATTGGGTCCCACCAGGCATTCCATCTTGTAGACGTATAAACTCAATTGACCAATTAAAGCTAAATTGAATCAAATTAACAAAGCTAATGATCAATTAAACATACAATCATCAATGAAATTGTTTACAAATAAAATTAACTTTCAAAACATGAAATATTGAAACAAAGATAAAATGAAAGCTAATCAAGCAAATGCAAACCTCAATCCCATTGTGGCATTATGTCCTTCATGGATGTGGAGTGTTGCAATCTAGAAAAAATCCATGATATGCAAAGCAATTGATGATAATCAATGAAGAAATAAATTCAAATGACCCACAAAGTGCACTTAAATTGATCAAATTATAGATTCAATTCAAGAGAGTAAGTTTACTCAAAGCTTGTGGATAATTTTATGATGAAATGCTCACTATTTATAGATTTTTGAAATGAGAATCAATGGCAAAGATTAAAAAATCTAATCAATGAATGAAATCGAATAAGAGGAGTGAACATGGATCAAGGATGAATCCAACGATTGATAATCCATGAGGAATGGATAAAGGATCATATCAGTGGTCTCAAATCCATGAGAGACTCAACTAATTCCCTAGTTTTTAGGAGATATGTTGGAGGAATGTTGGAGATATCTCTATTTGTAGAGAAATATTTGAATTTGAAAATGGTATATTCCATGGGAATATTCATTGTGCAAGTGGGAAAAGTTCGAGGATTGAAATAAATTAGCTAATTAAATAATTAATTAAAATTATTTAATTGTGCCACTGGATGAGGCTAGAGGCTTTAATTAAATAATCATGAATTATTTAATCAAAAGTGTGAATTATGACAATTAATTAAATAATTTATGTTATTTAATCAAATGATAATGAAATTAGTATGAAGAATAATGAATTAACTAAAGAAAATTATTTTATTTAATTAATAGGAGAAAAAAATAATTTAACCAAATAATTGGTATTATTTAGTTAAATGGACGAATTAGGTGAAATAGACCTAGAAAATGGTGTTAGCATGTGAAATCAAGTATGCAATATTATTAGTATAGTTTTAGGTGTCTACACCACTATATGGTACTTTAAAGGAGATGGAATGGAGGATAATTTTCAACAAGTACACATATAATCTAGTCTCTACATGCAAAGATAGAAAATAAATGATATTGAAAATCAATTGCATGAACACATTTTATTCATTCGTCAATTGATCTAGAACCTTCATGTATTGATTTGAAAGGATACCTCACAAAATATTTACAAGGGTTTTGTAGCCTCTATGAAGGCATCCTAATCAAAGAAACACTCAAATTAGTAAATGTAATTAGGATATATTATCAAACTTATCAAAATAATACAAAACATTCGTGAAAATATTCAAAAAATTAGAGACTAAACTATATATTTTTACTTTGGTTAGTTATAAAATTAATGTTACAATAAAACATTAATGACTAGGATTAAACATTCACTATCTTTTTCAACTCAATATTGAATACAAGGTAAATTCTTAATTTTCTCCTCTATTCTATTTTAAAAGTATGCTAACCAACCAACCCTTGTTTTCCTCCAACTTGTGTTTATATAACATTTGGGTTCATCGATTGAAGGAAAAATAAAATTTCTACCATCTCATGACCATTATTGGGATATAAATAACAACCTACTAGAAAATCATATGGGATCATGAAATATCAACCCAAGAATAATATTAGGAAATTGTAACATGAGTACATAGCATGAGGATGCCTTTGATAAAAGAGCAACCATGAAACCACAAAAGAAACCACTTTGGGCTCACCCACCACTTAGATTATATTATGCTTTCCATCATGCTAAGAGATGAATATTTCAAATAAACATGCCTATTAATAAAATGCATAGGGCTCAAGACGAATAGTTGACACATACCCTACAATATAATGTCAATTCAGAAGGGAACCTAAATATAGATCATTAAATGATGAAGAGATATCCAACCAAGTCACTAGTAAGGGATAAGATATTTGTGTTTGATTGGGAAAAGGGATCTAGATCCTAAATCACACTTCTCCCAATTGGTCAGTGGTGGATTAAAAATGATCTCAAAAGCCACTTGACTACAAACCTCATTAGAAGATTTAGAATGGTGGATCAGGGTTTTAATCCACTATGTTTTTGGGTGGATGATTGATAATTGGATTTATTGTTAATTGAATAATTTTTATTATGCAATGATGTTCTTAGGTGAACTATAAAAATACAAAAAACTAATGATTTTTGAGAAATTGAATGGAGAATTTGATAGAAATAGAATCCAAAAAGGAAGAGAGAGACACAGAGGAACTTGATGTGTAAATTTGAGGGTGAATTAACTACTCTAGGGTGTGGCATGCCCTACTTTTTCCTCCTACTTTATGAAATATGAAAGCGTAGGCTTGTGATCCCTAGTTTGTAGCTTCTGTTCTCTTGGGGTCACTATTGGAACTTCATTTGTTACTAAGAGAATCCAATTTTCATGCCTTGACAACTTGTAGGACTTGAATGCATGAATAAGAAATTAGTTTTTATCTTCCTCCAATTAGCTTCAAATTTGAAAACCTGCACACATGAAAGAGGGTGAAGGTTTGTTCCACATAAGGGCTTGCCTAAGTCAAAACCTATTTTGGTATTTCTACCTCCATAATGACTATGATGATGTATAAAGAGAGCTTACCCTTAGTAGGGTAGAGGCTAAATGATAAATAATTAATGAATTGACTAATGATGCAACTCACCCCTCAGATTTGCATTCCTTGATAGAATGAAGTCAAGTACTCATCACCTTCAAGGAGAATTTGATTGCTTGATTGAAGTCTTGCAAGTGTTAGTACTCATAAAAAATGATCATAAAACATGAAAAAACTTACATAAAAACATGATGAATGATTGACATCAATACTTGACATTATAGTGAAAATAATTTGTATTTATATGCAATTCTTCTAATTTCCCAAAAATCAAATGTCGATAACTGATAATTGAAATTAGAAATTCAAATAATAAAATAATGACACCAATATATTTAAATTGGAGCAAAAAAGAGGTGGTCTAGGGCATGGGGCACCCTAGACCAAAACCATTCTTTTTGGGGCCCAAAGTGTCAAGGGAAAATTTATTGAATTCTTATTTTGATTTCCCTTTGTTTTATTTTCTAAATATTTTTGTAAAACATGTAATTAAATGCATAATTATGTCCAAGTACATAGGAGGAGCTAAACCTAATGTGAAATTGTCAAGGGTGATAGCTTTTGATGCTACATTTATCCCCCACTTTACTGAGTGTATGAATTTACACTCAGACTCACACTAAAGTATGGATAAGCCAAGAGAGTTCAATTATCGAAATATTAAAAAGATAGGACAACATCAAATCTAGGGGATGTGCTAGCCCCCAGATTCAAGGTCCTATGGTAAGACAACATGAGGACAAAGGAACACACATGAGATATAATCCAACATGATAAAAATGAAGCATAAATGATGAAGACACATGACATAACATAATGTAACAAATATAACATGAAAATAAAACATAAATACAATGCAAACAAGATGCAAACACAATGCAAACATGATGCATACAAAACAAAAATATGATGCAAACATGTGAAGGAGGTATGCCAATCACAAACTAGTAAGCTCCAAAAAATTCTTACTACTAGGATCCATACCCAAGGCACTCATGAGTCACAGGATAACAAATTTTGATATTTTCTAGGTGAACCATGAAAAAAAGCATCACAAGCTAGTGAAGTTTGATATTCACTAGGTGAGACTTTTGAAAGTAGAAAATGAGAAACACACAAGGGCTTGTGAGGACTGATTTTTACTAGGTGTGATCCCATTCCAACCATACCAAGAGTTATAGTCCCAATAACTTTGATAATGTGCTACAAAAATGATCAAAATTCTAAGCCAATGCATCACCAAGTCCAACACATGTGAACAAAGTGAAGCACATATAATGGAATGTATGCTCCCACCTTAAATTAATTGCTAACACCAGTTATGAGAAATTACTTTTAAGATAGAGTAAGACAATATATGCAACATGAAAAGTTCATGAGAGCCTTGTTGGAAAACCCCATGCCAATGATATGTTCCCAATAAGACCAACTCATGACAAGGGGTTGACCCTAAGATAATGTCATAAAAAAAGATAAAATATGACACATAAGCGATCCATGGATCCAAGATCAATATAGACCATAGATAATAAATAATATGATTATGCTTGGAATTGACATCATTCCCTAGATACTCATGGAACTATGAACACAATGGAGGAATGACACATTAAGATAACATAACAAGCTTTTGGGTGAATATGGAAGAGACCTAAATGTCTCAATTCCTTGCATCATCCCCACAAGGAAAACACAAGATCACATCATGTGCAAGAAAACACATAAAATACACTCCAAGGTACCACATATGCGAGTTGATCTAAAGCAAATTGTTATCATCCCAATCTTTCTCATCATAAATAGGAGGAAACTACGCTAAAGGGACTACAAGTTTTGTACAATGAGTTTCACTAGGTTCAACACATGGTGGATCACTCTCAATAGGAGGATCATCATGGTTGTCCTGATTTAAATTAATTTATTTAGAAAATATTGGAGCAAGTTCATTATGATCTTTTTATTCTTCTTGTTATTCTTCTTCTTCTTCACTATCTAAATTTATCATATTACATTGTCTATGAATAATATGATCATGAGTAACATCATTCATATTTCCTTCATTATTTTCTTAGGTTGTAATAAGTAAGGTTCAAATGTATTTTTTGTCAAGGGTGATAGAGTGGAGCTAGGCCAGGATGAAGATGGATGGATGGGAGGTAATTTATTAGAGTTTATTTGGATGGGAAGTTGATCATTAGGTGATGTTCAATTATTTTTAGCAAGTTGAAAAGCTATGGCACAACATCTACGTTTACACTCTTTTTCACTTATGTTTCTTGCATGAGTTTTAGCTTTCAAAGGATTAACTAAGGTATTTCCCAACATAGGTCTCTTTTCTTCCTTTGGAGGAGGAACTGAAGGGACCATTGTGAAGTGGGATACTACAATGTTCTTGGGTATATAATCCTATTTTTATTTTAGAGGTACAAAGTTGATTATATGGTTATCCCTTGGTCTTTTATAAGATGGTGGAGGTGGAACCACAACATACATGTCAGGTGATCGAGGGATGATACCCAATTCAAACTTAGGTTCCTCTACTACCTTTGGGGTAGAAGAAACATCCATTGGAGTCACATTAGGCTAAGGAACCTCAGGCGGGATATTACTAAGAGACAACTTGGCTATACGTTTATCTTTAAAATTTTGATATGATATGAAAAAGTGATCTTCACAAGATTTAACATGTTCAATAGGTTAAGGCCAAAAATAATCCATTGAAAAATTTCCACAAGAAGCCAAATGTTTAAACCCACTATGATAATATCTATGTATTTCATCTTCAAATGGAAACTTTATGCACTTATGGATAATAGATGACACCCAGTTCATTGAGCGTAACCATGTATAGCCTAACTTCAAATGAAATTGGTCTAACATTGGGATGATGGTGAATGAAACATCCAATATTTTGGGTCCAACTTTTACTAAGAGAGTGATCAAACCTATCGTAGGATGAACATAACCATCATAATTTTTTAACCATGCATTTGATTGTTTATAGTTATCTTTGTAAAGTTCATTCACAAATAGTAATTACTCAATAATAACATAATCTAGATACATGAGATCAATAAGTATTCCCCTTTTGGGTTTGTCATTAATTTGGCCAATGATATAGAGAGAACCATTAGGTGTATTTATGGATGTATCAATATGTGTGAAATTAATGTCAGGCAAAAAAGTGGTTCAATCCTTACAATGTTTAACTTATATTGTGTTTACCATGTTGGAAACGTCATCATATTCTTCCTCATGATCACTACATTGCACAAATTTTGATGAATGACTTGGTAATGGGTTGGTGAAGATTTGCAAATTTTAGTTAGGTGGTGAGACTAATTTATTTCCTTTGTCATTAATGTCGACCAATTGGATTTGATTAGAATTGATGAGGTCTTGCACTTGGTGCACTTAAGACACATACATAATTTTGTATCATTTCCACATGTACGATTATGCTGACAAAATGATTTTGTGTTAAATTTTGGCTATAAAGGTTTACTTGTGCCAACAAGCCTAATCATAGGTAGTTGAATCATGTTTTTACTTAATAATTATAACATTATCGCATGAAGAGAATCAATAAATTATGAGAATTCTCTATCTCTTGGTCTAAATTGATAATGCATGTTACTTGTAGCAACTACATGTGTATCAATGTTATTGGTGATTTGAGGAGTGTTTTCTTTATGAAGTTTTTATTTTTATTTTTGAATGATGGGTAATTATATTGAGGTATGGCTTCTAATTGACTAGTAGGAGTTGATGAAGGTTTTCCTTCATACTAACTAACCAAAATCTGATAATCATGAAGGGCCAAACATAAGTGTGTAAAGGATGGATACTTCACCAACAAAATATTATCTCGAATACTACCGGTTGAAAGTTTCCTATAAAGACTCTTTGGATGTTAGCGTAAGGAAGACTATAGGAAATTTATGAGTAAATTGATTGATATCATCCTATAAAATATATTATGCTTGCCTCAGGTCCTTTTTTACAATGAACTAAGTCTATTGGCATTACTTGAGGATAATTTTTTCTTGAAAATGTTGGAGAAATAAACTAACAAGTTATGTGAAAGATGTTATTGAGTTGTTTGACAATGAGCAAAACCATTCCAAGGTCACATATTTCAATGTTATAGGGAAGAGTTTTTCTAAGATTGCATCTTCAAAAATGAAATCACTACATAATGTGGTGAAAGTTGATACATGGTTGTTAGGATCTCCTTTACCATTATACTATTTAAATAAGGGTATTTCAATGTTTTGAGGTATGAGAATTTTAAGGATGGAAAATGACAAAGGATTTTGCATGAGATATTGTGGAGATTTACCATTTTAATTTTTATTTAATGTTGAAATTTGTTGTTGAAGTGATGTCATATTTTATAAATTTTGATTTATGACTGGATCACTGGATGACATGTTTTGAGAGTTTGTTGAATATGCTGAACTAGAGTGAGTTACCAATGGGTTACTATGTTGTATGTTGTGAGGGGTGAGGAACAAGGTGGTGTTATGGGTGAGATGAAAAAACTATAAGGATTCATAGTAGGAAACCCTAAGCTTGGATTTAGACCATTGGTATATTGTATTTTTGATACTATGGTTGGAGGTGTAAATGTGGGAATAAAAGGCATGGATACGAGAGAGGAAACTTGTTTTCCTCCTTGGTTTTGAGAATTGGTAAATTCTTAAGTGAAACTACCTACTGTAGGGATGTTAGCATCTACTATGCAAGCTAGACTACACAACACTTCTATTCCTTGAGCATCATTTATCAACTTCCTAAGGTTGTCCAAAATAGGCACATCTCTCCAGCTAAAGGTTCAATACTTAGATCATCTTGAAGACATTCTAAATTCTTGTCCAATTTTTTTAGTTTCTCTTCAAGAACATGGGAAATAAAAAATCTCCAAGTCCACATGAATGGTGGGTTGTGAGGAAGTCATAGGTAATGTATTGTAAGGGATGAAATCCAAAATCAATTAGGTTGAATCCATACCTTGTGTAAAAGAGTTATAGGACTTAGGCTTCACAATGGATGTGGTTACAATGCGAAATGTCATAAGTCTAAAACTATGCCTCACAAGGGTATTAGCAATAGGACATCAGGTCATGAAACTCATATGAGATTCATAACACTTAAGTAAGCCTACTATGAAAGGATATTATAAGACAGTCATAACAAATGTAACAGTTTGTAAAAATAGAAAGAATAGCCACATAGGGAACACAAAGATAGATATGTTGCCCAAATCTGAGCTAACTTTAACATGTCAAGGGTGTGATGTGCCCTAGACCAAAAAGGCATTTTTTCTAATTTCAAATTTTAGATGTGTGCTAGAATGTTTGATTACCCTTTTCTGTGAATGTTCATGTCTAAGAGAAAATAAATTTCAAAAAATGTACATAATTGTGATTTTCCTATGTGAAATATAATTATGAATGCAACTTTTAGAATTATTAAGCAATAAATGTGATCCAAAATGTAATTTTTAGATTGTAAAGTGTAGTAATTGACTGATCCTAACTTAGAAAATCTAGAAATAGAAATATTTCAATGTTTTTGCCACAACAACAATGCACTTTTTCTACTTTTTCACTAAATGCATATGCCTAAATGATTACTTTAAACTCTTTCAATTTTTTTATAGATTTGATATGACCAAATATGGATTTATCAATGCAAGTATGAACTATATCCACTTTATAATAACTAAAATTATCCCTAGATGTCTTTTGGATGTAAAATGAAATGTAATTTTCACTTTTTCAATGGTTTTTATGAGAATATGTATGTCTAAATGATGAATGCAAACAACATAATATCACACTCATATTTTAAAATAATATGCTTCAAATTTCAAAAGATATAAAGTGTTTGAAACGACCAAGTTCACCAAAAATGTTTGATTGGGAAAAGGGATCTAGATCCTAAATCATAGTTCTCCCAATTGGTTAGTGATGGATTAAAAATGATCTCAAAAGCTACTTGACTACAAACTTCAATGGAAGAGTCAGAATGGTGGATTAGGGTTTTAATCCACTATGTATTTGGGGGATGATTGATAATTGGATTGATTGTTAATTGACTAATTTTTATGATGTTCCTAGGTAAAGTATTAAAATACAACAAATTGTTATGATTTCTAAGAAATTGAATGTAGAAAGACAAAAACATAATATATAAAGGTAGAGAGAAGACATAGAGGAACCAAGTGTGTAAATTTGAAGTTGAATTAACTATTCTAGGGTGTGGTGTTCCCTAGACTATCCTCTTGCTTTATGAAATATGAAAACATAGGCCTAAGATCCCTGGTCTATAGCTTCTATTCTCTTGAGGTCACTATCAAAAATTTGTCTATTACTGAGAAATTAGTCTTTATCTCCCTCCAATTAGCTTTAGATTTGAAAACCTACACACATGAAAGAGGGGTAAGGGTTGTGCTATATAGGAGCTTGCCTAAGACAAACCCCGTTTTGGTATTTCTACTTCCACAATGGCTATGATGATGTATGAAGAGAGCTTACCCTTGGTAGGGTAGATGCTAAATAATAAATAAGTAATGAATTGACTAACATTGCAACTCACCACTCAAATCTACATTCCTTGATGGACTAAAGTCAAGTACTCATCACCTTCAAGGAGAATTTTATTGCTTGATTGAATTCCCACAAGTGTTAGTACTCACAAAACAAATGATCAAAAAACATGAAAAAATTTACATAAAAACATGATGGATGATTGACATGATGCTTGACATGAATAAACACTACTAAAATATTGATAATTCTACTCTTGATTTCTCTTGATTGATTTTTAGGATGCTCAATTTGCTCAAATAAAAGTGTTACGATTAAAATGGTGAAAATACTTTATATTTATATTCAATTATTCTAGTTTTCTGAAAATCAAATGTTGATCTAACCTAAAATTAAAATTGGAAATACAAATAATAAAATATTGACACCGATATATTCAAATTGGGGCCAAAAAGAGGTGGTTTAGACTAAACCCATTCTTTTTAGGGCCCAAAGTGTCAAGGGAAAATATTGAATGCATATTTTGTTTCCCTTTATTTGATTTTTTGAATATTTTTTAAAATAGGAATTAAATGCATTATTAGGTCCAAGTACATAGGGGGAGCTAAACGTAGTGTGAAATTGTCAACAGTGATAATTTCAATACTATAATTTGAAAGTAACTTATGAAATTTAAAGAATGGATTATGGTGGGTGAGAATAGATAATATATGGAAGGTTAGGTGCATATTTTGAACCTTGCTTAAACATTGGTTGTCCACAAGGAAGCAGAGAACATAGAATAGTAGACAAGCAATATTTGTACATAACAAACACATCAAGAAGATAAGCTACCTTCTAAATGAATAAAAAATATAGGAATGATGAAGGTAGCAATACCACACCATTATAGAAAAATAGTTAATCCACTAGATAGGTACAAGTCAATCAAATAATAGCCACAACAAGAAGGAAGAGAAAATGTAAGCAAGACCAACCAAAAACACCCAAAAGATCATTGATGATCAACTATAGAAAACTATAGGCAAGGATTGCACCACTGGGATGAGGGAACACTACGACAAGATGAAATAGGGATCTATATAGTGGAAACATCACCAAGAGAGGTATTATACACCACAAGGTCGTTAAATACTCTCAAAACATCAAGATCGCTCATTGTAAATCATAAATGCTCACCACATACAAAGAAAACCACCATGCAAGAGAAGCATGATAGATAATAAGAAAACTAGCCTTTATATGGTAGAAATACAAAAATGAAGAGGGGTGAAAGTTAAAATTTGCGCACAACACTTTTATAAAGGAAAACCAATACCAATCTAATTTTTTTAACTTGAATTACTAGAAAGTGACATGTTTTTTGAATTTTGAGATGATCTAAACTAATTAAATGTATATATTTTAGTGTATTTTATTTTTTATTGTTTTTTAAAAATATAGTTTTTTGTATATTTGGCTCTATAGTTGTTGATAAAATGATAAAAAATAGGTTAAGTGGGACATAACTCTTTATATGGTATAACTTGAAACTTTAGAGTATGTTTTTTTTTTTTCATTTCTATGAATATATATTTTTAAATAAATATTAAAACTTATGTGTAATGAAAACATAATTATTTCTATAGGATATCACATTTTGTCTTAACTATATATCTAAAATTAAAATAATGAAATGGAGAACAAATTATAGAGCAGTGATTGTATCTAATTGGACATAGAATACAATAGTACTTGTGAAAAAAATTGGTTCCTTAGGTGTGTTCTAATTAATGGTGTCCAATAAATGCTACTTTGTAGGGGTTTCTATGAGCTTTCACTAGGGTTTTCTACAAAAAAATTCCTAAACCTAGGCAATGCCATTACCTTTTTTGTTTTAATTGTGTGTTGACTGCCTACCCTAGTTACCTGATGCTTTACCGATCCCATCTCCTAAGATACCATAAGTGTCCTTTATTTTCATGTGTTTTTAAAATCCTTTTGAACCCTCACACTTTGAATGGTCCCACTAGACATGTGGCAACATTTCACATAACCTCTTCATTTCGTAGAAGCATAAAATGTTATTAGGCCTATTTTGTCTTGGTCCCATAGACTGTTTAGTCTTGTGGACGTCATTAAAATCTTTCATTCATTTATTCTCATGAGCCTGTGAAATAATCTTATAAACCCCAATATAAATGACGTGTATGGGTCACAAGCCAATCAAATATTTTGTCTCCTTTTCACATAATGACTTAAGTCCCCCAAGAAAAAGTCTGCTAAGGGTCCCACTTTTGTCCTAGTTGGCGTGCCATGTGTCATCTTCTAGGTAATTCACAAGTTGGTAATATGCTTTGTGAGAGATTTTATTTCTAAGGATTTTTCTTTGCAAACAAGTGAAATGCATTTGTTTTGTGCCTAAAGTGTGGCTAACTCCATTTCATTCAAGCTTTAACCTTTGTAAAGGGAATTTTTTATGAGCTTGTCCTCCCCCCAAGTCCTGAAATCATGCCACGTGTCATACTTAGTTCTTTCTAAGTGTTTCACAAAGGAAAACACTAGGGGGGAAGCCTCTATGATTTTCTTTCTATTTTCACGAGTCCTTGAAATCATGACATGTGTTCGAAAGCTATTCAAAGAAAAGGAGGTTTTATTTTCACATAAGTGATTTCAAATTCTCATGACCACTGTTGATCTACAACACATGTAAGCATGCACAAACACTAATGATGGATTTGATCAGTAAATACCTAATTTTACATGTAAATTAGCTTAATTACTTGCTTCCAAATCATTCAAAGCATAAAGTAAGGTTGTAGAGTGAATTTGTTGTGAATTCTTGGATGAGCTAAGGTTTCAATGCCATTTCTAGGGTTCAGGGAAATTTTCAAATCAACAAGTGATTATAAGCCCTCTTTTTGTAAACTAATTTTAGAAAAGCTTATATTCCTATTAAAAAAGTGATTTAGGGTTTAGAAAGATATAAATTATAGCATTCTAAAAGAAATATTTGTAAATTTTTTTCAAAAACCCTAAAACCATAGTTGAGAAGCCCTAATATCTTATTGAATAAGTAATGGTTGGAATGTCAAGAGGGGTTAAGAGGGGTTTGGATGAGGATATTATGGCATAGTTACCAGGGCCTACAAAATGGCCTAGGGTTGTGTTGGGTGAAAATTATGTAATTAGCTTTTCGATAGATTACACAACTAGGACTTCAACCACAACTATGTGAGATGTAAATCTCTCCTCTCAGAAAGGGGAGGCACCCTTCTTACTGCTGACAGAAGCAATAGTAAAACAAACAAAGTAATTACAAAATGTACAAAATACTTACGAAGTGGGGGGTGTGTTACATTCATCCTTCTCTCTTTTTTCAGAGAAGATGTTTACAATGCTTCACTATTGGAAGTTCTCAATTCACAATAACTCTAAACTAACAATGTGCAATAATGCCAATACCTCTATCTTGTCAAAGAAAAGTGTAGAGGTACCATAAGTGATTAACAATAACTAGTAAAATAAAAGGGAAAACTCATGAAGGCACAAATTCATTCCGTAGCTTTATCAATGGTGGATTTGTGATAGGTGTGTCGTTTGTCATGTTAGAAGCACAAAGTCCTCTTAGACGCAACAATTGCTCAAATAGTATGAACAATTACAAGAAAAAACTCTTGTAGATTATCAAACCAAAGTATTCAAAGAGCATGAATAATTACAAGCACAAAGTCTTGTAGATCATTCAACCAAAAATAAACAAAACACAAATGTAAATCTAAATAAAGGATGTAACACAAAGTTTACACGAATTACTTAGAGTCCTTCAGATTCCATAAGCTAATCACCACCAAATGAGATCAATTCATAGGATTATCAAATCCAACACAAAGTCTGGTTTGCAATCTTCTTCTTTATCGATCAAATTTCATTCACAAAGTATGAACACAAAGTTTCACAATTCTGCTTCAAAAAGGGCAACACTTCGTTGCAAAATACTAAAGGATGAATTTACAATAGAAATCCCTCACATTATATAGAAAGAGGGATGAGCAAAATTAGGAATCTAATTTGAGGAAATCAAGGAAAGTTGGGTGAGTGATTTAAGGAGATCTCACCTAACTTTGACCAAAGTCAAAGTGTAATTTGTTTTCAAAAGATTACATCTTTGAACTTGGTGCAATTACAATTTACAAAAAGACATAAGATGTTAGGAAATATTTACAAGATGCATAAAAGGATGCATTGAAAATGTCTAACACTAGAGATCAGGAACCTTCTTCATGTTTCCTTGCTTTGGGCACAAAAGTCTTCATATTTCTTCCTGGTCTCCTACACGAACTTCTCATCTGGACCAATGGTGTAATCCACAATGGTGTGAATTCTCATGATCGATCTCACAGCAGATGAATGAACCTTCTTGCACCTATCAAGATGTGTTTTCAGGTTATCCAATGTAAGCCTTGTATCACAAATGATGTTCAGAGAGGCTTCTGAAAAGTCTGCATTGTCAATCAACTTCATGATGGCTTCCTTGAAGATATGGGATATTTTTGTGGCCGGAAGGAAGATATGATTCTCCTCAAGAAGTTGACCTGGTAACTCCTTGATACCTTTTTCAAGAATAACACAATGCCCTTTGACATCTTCCTGCAATTGGTGAAGATCTTCCATAAGAGATTCAATTACTTGAATTCGATGTTTCAAGGATTCTCTTACCTCAATGAACTTTTCTTTGTCGGGAATTACCCTGACTTCCACCAATTTACTAAGCTTTACCTGCTTCATCTATGACCATGACAAGAGGCATTTTTCCATATCTCTATGCTCCTGGGAAAGTACACTTTTTTCTTTATCAAGCTTTGTGGTGAGCTTGGCCAACAAAGTAGTTTTCTCATCCACAACAATTATGACCTAAGATCTGTTTTCTATGATCTTCTCAACGAAATCATACAACACCCTACCTTTGGAGGCGAACTTCTCAACTTTCTTGACAGCTAGGTCCTCAATACTTACCACTGTCAGTGGTTGTGCATTAGTTGGAGATCCTGCAAGTCTCTTTACAATAGTGGCATAATGCTCAGCCCTTTGTTTGTACATATTGCAAGCTTGCTCCATTTTATCCAGTCTTCCCGTCAAGATATCCAATGTCACTTGCGTATCTTCTTTTGCACTTTCATTGGTAACCTTGCCAAGCTGGAATTTTGTTACTGTGTGGTCCTCCATATTGACATCTCCTTCTTCTTGCGGTGGTATGCCAATCTCTGCATACTTATGGCCAGTCTTGTCAACATTTAGACTTGAGTATACTTTTTCCTTTTTCTTCCCTTTAGCCTTTGGAGGGACTATCTCTTCAAGGTCGAGCTCCTCTAGAGAGATCATTTGCTTCTTTCGCTTTGACACTTGAGATATCAGCCAAGGGGGAAGGAAGGAGGTGTGAATTCCTAGATTCACTATCAACTCAGTTGTCATTGTCACCTCTGAAGTTACCATGGGTATCGTGACAATAGAAGTGTCTGTCATCATTGCTCCTATAGACTGCACATTGAGCTGATCACACATTGACTCATTCATGAAATGATTGAATTTATTTTCAGAAGTGATATCATATGTCGGTGAAGACAAGCTAGGAATGGATGATGGAGGACTTGACAGTATATCAACTGTATGAATGCTTGTCACCAAGGGAGTATCAAGCAGGGTTGATGCTACATAACTAGTGGATATCTCTACTGTAGGAATGCATGTGGTAGGAATGGGTGATGAGGGAAAAGGAGGTGGAGGAGTTCTTGAATTTGGAGGAGTATGAGGAACACTGGAAATCATAGGTGATGACGTTCTGGGAATTTCCTCATCTACATTCTCAGGTGGAGACATAGTTCTTTCTTGATCATGCCTAGGTTCTTGTTGATCACCCTCTTGTCTCTCTGATTCTGGTTCACCTTTGGAATCACCTTCAAATTCTTCTTTAGAATCTTCTTCAAACTCTTTCCCACTTTCAAAAACCTCTTCTGCATCAGAGTCTACTTCTGTTGAGTCTTCATCTTCAGTGGATTGGTCACTGGAAGTACCTTCTTCGTCAGAATCTATCTCCTTTGGAACAACCTTTTTACCTTTAGAGCGAGATGGATCAGATTTTGTGGTTTCTCCTTATGGGACAAACTGGGTATCTTTCTTGCCAACAATAAACTTGATCCTAGGACCTCTTCGTGAAGAAGTGGGAACAACTACTGATTTATTTTTCATGTAGAGTTCTTGCTGTCGGTGAGCTTCTACTTCAGATTCTTCTCCTTCTAAATCTATTTTGAAACTTTTCATTTCAAAAACATGCTTATGTAACCATTCTATAGTATTGGATAGGATTGGCACTAATCTATCTCTCATGCTAGTACTTTCTTTCCTAGACCATTGAATTGCAAGCAACGACCTTTTAGAAATTGCTTGTTCATCATAGACAACATTCATGATATCGCCAGGATCTGTAAAATCCTCTGGTAGGTCAGCAATATCAAGGTCTCTGATCTGTTGCACAGTCAACCTGTAATAATCCATTTTGTGAATGGCTTCTTCATCTCTGTAATCAACCTAGATGTCTTCAAAATGGTACTTGTGATGATGACCCTTTTGTAATTGCCTTCTGACATCCCGGTAATCAAAATCAAACCTATACCTGTAGGTCTTGATTGTCATGATTTGCATCTCAGCATAAATAGATTTGGCTTTTTGTACAGTTGGGATAGTATATATGTCGATTGTCAGTGGGAACTTGAATCCACGCTTGTGGTTACTTCTTTGTTCTTTATACACTGAAATTAGTTGTCTGCACATCTCCATGAGAACCCACTTGTTCGAAGGATATCGTGGTAGCATGTAAGGGCAGCCAGTGTAGCACCTTACTCTTAATAAGTAAACGTTGGGAATTGAAAAAATAAGCATCCAAATTTACTTACCGCCTTATAGGCCTCATCAGATACCCTTCTCCTCTCGAGAGCTGGATCAAAATTGAAAAGCAAAGGTGTGAAGAAAGCATCAATAACCCGCCTGAAATGATGGAAGCTTTCCTTCAATTTCAGTTGATAGAAGAATTTATACACAGGTACTAGATCTGATTCCCTTCTGTGGATAGACTTGGAAATTTCCTCATTACAGCTGTTGCGTACACCAGGTAAGAAGTCATATAGAATTTCAATGTGGAAGGCGCATTGATCAGCTGCTCATGTATTTCATCACTGATCTACTTGCCCCAGTCAATGTGCACTTTTTGTCTTCTTATAATCCTGATGTATTCATACATCCAATTGTGAAAAGTGGATGATTTAGGAAATCCTTTTACTCTGCTTAAAAATGTGATCATATCTTTGACATCATCTTTGAAATCACTTCGCAGGAGTCCCTTTGGCCATCTGGAAACAGATTGTCTAGGCTTCTTCAACCATTGGGTATTTATTAGGTTTTTAGCCTTGTTCGGATTAGTGTGAAATACTTCTTGGGATTTTTGTATAGAGATGTCAATGTACTTCTTCATTTTAGGAACTTTAAACACAATATCAAATAAGTCAGGGTTGAGTCTTAAAATCTCGTGCCTAGAAGAATCAATCACACTTTTTCTTTCCCTGATGTAGTGAGATGCCACTTGAAGGACAAATTGTGTATTATGTACAATAGTAGGGAACATAGCTACCAAATGCAGGTTACTGTGTACAATTTCTCTCATCGGATCAGGAAGGGGCTTCTTCTCAATTTGCTTTGCAAAATCAACCAAGTCTTGATGGCCAACCTTCGTGTCTTTTATTTCTTCCACCTTGGAGACCACTATAGTTGGCAGATAGACACCTTGATATTTATATTTCAATTTGGATTTTTCTTTTGAAGAAGATGAAAGTTTATTGGCAGCCATCAAGAGCAACTGAATCTTTGATCAATCAACTTTGAAGATCTTGAAAAGAGATTGCAAGATGTAGAGTCAGAAAAAACACTATTCATTAAACAACATGGGAGTGCGTGAGGTGAGCAATGACGATGAGAAAGCATGGAGTGGATTACAAGGCACACAAAATGATGCACAAAGTGGAAGGAATGAGGTTCAGAATGAAACTTGACAAGTTTGAAGTGTTTCAGGGAAAAAATGTGATAAGTGTAAGGGCACACTTTTTTAGTGCTCTTACATTTTGAAAGAAACTGGCTTTGATGCAGGGGCATTGAAAAACAACGCTCCTGCATTTCAATGTTAGGGAAAAATGGCATCATGTCAGGGTGCACTTTTTCAACGCCTTTGCACTTGAAGCATGATTTTGGAAATAAGATGGTATGATGTTTGAAAACAATGCCTTGACTATTTTGAAGCATGGGAATGCTCAAAGACAACACTTAAAAACGTGTATTGAGTTGCACTCAAAATTTATTTCATCGCCATTGTAAATGTGGATAAGAACCAAGCAATTTTACTCACAAAATGTGAGTTTCTTCAATGTTCGCACCAAATCATTGTTGAAAGGGTGACATGGGAAGATACTAAAACAAAAATGTGGGAGTTTGAATGAATGGAAAGAAAAATTCATGGGAGAAGAAATTCACACCAAAACGAGACATGAAAGTTCCATTGTGTGAGGGTGTATCAGGAAAATGCGTGGGTAAGAGGAAGATGCCACAAAAACGTGCCATGGAGAGGAAGCAAGGAAAAACGTGCAAGACCAAGAAACAAAAATGGGGAAAAATGAATATGCGTTTTGCATAACAATAGATTCAAAAAAATCACAAAAAGGAAACACATTGATATATTTTCAACAAGAAAGAATGCGTAAATGAGAAGACAAAGAATAAAAACGTACCTAAAATGGTGAACTAGAAAAACCCTAGCTTGATGCAAAAAGAGGATCTTTGGAAAAACGTGTTTTACAGCTTGAGGAGTGTAGTTGAAAAACACAAACAATGAAAATAAAACAATAGAATCACTTTTAAGTGAAACAAAAACATAAAAACCTAACTAAAGTCGATCAATTAATTGAGGCACAAAAAGTGGCACGATAAGCGAAAAATGTAAAACGCATGAAGAAACGCACCTAGGCAAGAAAATGACTAAGTCTGGACATAAAGTGTAAGAGTGCACTTTTTCAGTGCTCTTACATATTTTGGAAAATCACTTTCATGCAAGGTCGCTAATTTTTGGCGCCCCTGCACTTTCAACACTTAGCCAATTTTTGGCTTGTGAGCAGGGGCACACTTTTTCAATGCAACTGCATAATTCACAGTTTAACTAAGTATGAACAGTGAGACTTCACGAAGGAGCTTGTTTCGAAGGTATTCGTGAGGTGAACATATGGGGATGCTCAAATTGATTGTTTGAGGCTTTGGAACACATTTTGAGGTGGCTTGAAAATCACCTCGTTTTGCTTGTTTGAACTTCACAAACCTAGGAAACAAACAAGTTTCGTAGGGGGGTTATTCGTTGAATGAGTGCTGCTAGATTTTGTGATAACAGGTTGATCAAGGGTCTAAAATTTTGTTAGATAAGAATGATTGTTGCAGAGATGCCATAATTCCCATCCATGACTAAGCTAATCTTGATGATAACCCATGTTCTAATTTTGATGCAAACCCTATCTCTCATCCTAATATTAGCCCTAACCCCAATCCTAACAATATATTAACTCTAACCCTAAACCTAACTATATCTCTAGACCTAACCCTAACCTTAATTGTATCTCTTAACCTTAACCCTAACCTTAACCCTAACTAAATATTTTTTAATAATCCTAACTAAATATTCATGATATAATATTTTTTTATTATAATATTATAAATATATGAAAAATATATTTATAATATTTTAACTTAGCATTTAAATATTAAATTATATATATTATTTTTTAAAATTGAATTACAAATATTATACTATCATATTATAATATATTAATTATTATAATAATTTAATATAAAATATATAAATATAAAAAATAATTTATTTAAGATATTACATGTTGCGTCACGACTGCTACAAGCATATATATATTTAATAATATATATATAAAATACACTGAGAGATAATTTTCTCATACATATATTTAAAATAGGTGCCTCGAGAAGGATATCTCTCAGCGTATTTTATATATATTATTAAATAAATATGCTAGTAGATAGACCAATTTCAAACATCTAGAGGATGGGTTTGGGAAAAATAGTATACCATAATGTGTTTATCAATGTTGACCTAATCAGAGTAGTGGACAGGGCATACAATCCTAGCACCAAGGGTATTGTTAGCAACAAGGGTGTTACCCTATTAACTTTGGACAAATATTTTATTTGTGAAGTTCTCAATTTGGATTTGAATGCTCAATTTCTCATTGACTTAGGGGCCTTGACAAGGGATTAGCAACAACTCATAGATAGTTACAAGGTAAAGTGGCTACCTAGTTTCAGTTCTAGGGGGCCAAATAGAGAAATTCAAAGGTTTACTAATGGAGGCCTTGAGCCCTTTAATTATGATAACTTTGAAGACTACTAGAAGACTTACATTTCTTTGTGTCATGTATTAAGGATTGACTGTAAAACCTAAATATCAGTGAATTTGATGGTTTTGGATGTTGACATCAAGAGTAGGAATGCAAATAGACCTTATGATTATGTAGGATATATTGTTGGGGAACTCCACAAATCCTTAAGCTCTCTTAGAAAGGATTGTAATACTATTTATTTCAAGTGGTATTCCCTACTGTGTCATATGTTGATCTATGTTGGAAGGAAGATTTGGGCATCATAGTTGAAGATCAGAGCCTTCAATGAGCAGGGATATATGCTCCCAATGTAGGAATGAATTTACACATGGGACAACAATTGTGAATCTACAAATTATTGTATCTTTGAGAAATATTTTGCCAGAGGTGTACTTAGAAATTTGGGACATGCTACTTATTGGGGCTTATCAAATGAAATAAGGATATTATTGAGGCCTAAAAGGTTCCAACTAGAAGTAGGGTTTGACCACAATCGGGGAGACTAGTTCTTCCATTTAGATTCCCCTATCATCAGGGTTTATGTCTCCCCAATGGCTCTTCAGATTCTACCCAGATCAGTCCCAAATAGGATTATATATTTGGAAATAATATAGAAATTGAATAAGGCAGATAAAACTCATTTTAGAAATTATAAAAAACATGAAATTCTTCCTTCCACCCTCATTTTTTCAGATTTCATGGTGACATCTAGGGAAGGTTTAGAATTGATTCTAAGTCAATTGTTTTCATATAAAATGAAGTTTGATAAAATTAGAAAGCATGATCCTGAACATTTCATTCATAATGTCAGGATGTAATACAAACTTGCTACATCCATTCATGGATTTGATCCTATTGAGGATCTGATTAGGAATTCCCTTATGTTTCGAAATCAACTAAAATCAAGGATCAATGGGTCAATATTCAAATGGTTGGAGAGAGAAGGAAGGGATTAGATCCTTCTTACAAAGGAGCTTATGCATATATCTAGGATCCAATCCTAAGAATAATGAAAATGTTGGATAATACAACTAGTCTATTGGAAAATATTCCATTAAGAATTCCACAAAGGGATGGGCCTAGTCCCTCTTTGCTTCATATAGTAGAGCAACAAGTGCCAAAGAGCTACTCATTTACAATAGGTGGTTCCTCCTACTAGATCTTTGGTCTACTATCTAGTTGCTACTGATGAGCTCCTAGAGGACTCAAACTTGCTCCAGGCAATGTGCCCCCTAGGAGGGTTGTTCTTGATAGACCATCCACAAATAGGATGTTGATCATTTTTCACATAGTTGATCAAGTGTTGGATGATGTAAGAGTACTTGCATGCTATGAGATTATGGAGGATGAAAAATTCATCACCACAAGGGATTTTAGGGATTTCATCCTAAAGAGAAAATGTGAGGAACTACATTAGACTTTAGATGATCAAAGTCTCATTAAGGACAAGAGGAAAGAAATCATCACTCAATTTTGGGATAAGGTAAATAAAGAAATGGAAGGTATGACACCAAAGAAGGGAAGATATATTGTAAATAAGGGAGGTTTCTTAATACTGTTGGGTTGGGATATATCATCTACAATAGAATTTGATACAATAAGAAGGCAAGAAGTAAATAACCCAATGTTGAAATTAGAAGAATAGGCGGATGCCCTATATTTTGGCTTAGGGTTCAACCCAAGGCATGAAACCCTATCCATTTGGCCAATCTTCCCTGAGACAAACAATCCAAAGGTCATTGAGGATACTAATGAATTGAATGTAAATTTAATTGTCGGGAGAATAAGTGACACACGTGCCCTACAAGTTGCCACATTAACTATGAATACGACTTTATTCATAAAGTTGAGTAAGAAAGCTAGAGGTAGATTTAAATAAGGTCAGTGACCAAAATATGAAGTTATAGGAGCAATTAAATGTTGTTTCTGGATTGTTACCTCCTCCTCAGTCAAGATTGATTGAAAAAGAGGATCAAGATAAGATAGCTCTAAATTTTGAAATCAAGAAACTAAAAAGGGAGCTAAATGATAGGAAGGAAACAAAAGAAAATATAAAGAAATATTAGAAGGAAAAGCTTTATGCAATGGTTGACGACATTTTTGGGCATAGGTTGTCATGTATTTTGGGTCTTATTGATACAACATGGAATGGTTACAATGAAGTAAAATCACCCTATATCACTCAAATTGTCTTGAAATATAGGTTGTAAGGTCTTATTGATACTTGGAGTCCTAGGAAACATATGATTAAAAAGATGGTGTAAAGGGCCAATTTTGACCTATATGGTCTGGGAGAGTTAGAAATCATTTTTGATGTCTTAGAAGATATTGATGATAATATGGTTATACACCAAAGTTTCCAACTAGTTATGAAGAAATTATGACTAGACTTTGATGACCTTAGATATGGTCTAATTAGTGCAGGGGCACCATTTAAAAATGTTTTTCCATTCAAGTTTATAAGGTCTAGATTATAGGTTTTGGATGAATTTTGCATAAAATAAGGTCTTAAAGACCATTTTAGATTGTAATAGGTCATTTTGATGGTATTAGGTGTTTTAGGGGGTTATTTAGTTTGACATTTACAAAAATTACATTTTTGGCAAAAGTTGTCAAACAATTAAGTTGTAAGAGTTGCTTTTGTGGAAGACCATCGGTCTTAAGCTTTCAAAAGGAAGTTGATGGAAATTAGATGGTTAGTTGGAATAGAAAAATTATAAAAAGGATTCAAATACTCGATGGAAGACTGATCTTGAAGACTAGAAAGAAGAAAATCAATAAAAAATTTGATTTTTCAGTGATTTTTTTGAGTTTTCTCTCTTTAGTTGTGATTGTACAGCTCATACAATGTTTCTTTGATTCAATTCCTTTGGATTTTGTAAATTAGACTAGGTTTACTCCCTTTTCTAACCATTTTGAAGCTTTATTATTAATTTTTGTGTATCTAATTGAAAGCTTCCTTAGTTCGGCTAGAAACCGAGCATTTGTGGTTTTGAGGTCTCAAAGATGAAGTAAACCCATTCCATCCATTGTAATCAATGTATCTCAATGGAATTGGTGTGTAATAACTGATTTTGGGTGAATATGAGGTTTGGAAGTGTAGGGGGGTCTGATATGGTGTTGGGTGTGAAGCCCAAGTCTAAAATTTTATGTTCTCCATGTGAATTCTTGTGGTTTTGATGTGTCCAAGTGAGAAAATTGTAGGGGTAGTGTTAATTGATGATGTATTGAGTTTCTATAGATCCAATAAGACCTTTTTTGTGGTGGTTACACAATGTTTTGTGATTGGTGAATGATATTTTCATTAAAACCCTAGTTTCTAGGCTTCAAGAGAGGGTTTCTTGTTTTGGTTGTGTGGAATGAGTGATACCTCAAATAAATTATGAAATAAGTGATTTTAATACCTAATTAGTGCTTCCCAAGAGGTTTTGAAGATTGGTGAGAGGTTTAGTGACAAGTCTCTTTGGAAAAGAGGCCTATTTGAGGCCTAAAAAGAGTGGAATTTCAAGTTCTGAACAAATTGAGACAAAACAACCTATGGAGTTGTGTTGATATGTTGTCAAGCTCAATAATGGGTCACTAAATTGAGTCAGGTTGGGAATTGGAAGAAGGTGTTTGAGAACTTATACCCGATTTAGTGGGTTTGGAATACTACAAGGGAAAAGAGTGAATTTGAGGAAGTGGTGAGTTTTTGATAAGTTTGTGATTTGAAAGTTGTTGTTGTTGCTTAGAATTGTGTTAGGTGTATTTTTAGGACGTCCCCCACTACATCAATGGTATCAGAGTGAGGAATTAGTTCCTTAAAGAAGAAAGTTGCAGATTGGTAGGTGAAGAGGCAAGTTGGGGAGGATGCCTCCAAAAGCCAATGCAATGGCAAAGGAAATAAAATAATTGAAAGAGATTTCACCACAAAATGATAGGCTCTATAGAGAGTCACAAGAGGCCACTATATCCAAGATAGCAACCTTGGAAAAGAACTAGAGAAGAGGAATGGTGAATGAAGACCAGAGTGATAAGGAAGATGAAGGAGAAGAAGGAAATCCTCTAGTTCAGAATGATGAAGATGATTTAGACCTTGATGAAAGGAGAATGATCAATATATTGAAGGAATTGAAGGGTGAAAACACTCCAAAAGTGAAGGTTGATGTGCCAATGTATGAAGGTAAGATGGATAGTGAAGAGGTTTTGGCATGGATCGATGCCTTAGATATTTTTTTTGAATTTGAAGACATCGAGGGCAACAAGAAGGTTAAGTATGCAAAGAAAAAGTTAAAAGGACCACCTCTCACATGGTGGAATTTTGTTCAAGAAGATAGATTCAAGAAAGGTAAGTCTAAAATAAGTTATTGGGATAGGATGGTAGCAAAAGTTAAGGCCTAATTTTTACCAACAAACTATGCTATTCAAACTTTCATGAAATTGCAAGAATTAAAGCAGAGGGAGATGGATGTGATGTCTTATACTGAAGAATTCCATAGATTATGCATAAGGTTAGGTCACCATGAAGATGAGATTGAAAGAATGGCTAGATATTTGAGTGGCTTAAGGTTGAACATAAGAGATGAAATCAAATTGAACCCTCATAAGATAGTAGAAGAACGTTTCCAAATGGCAGTAAGGGCAGAGGATAGAATCAAAAGGAGCCAAGAAAGGAAAGGAAGGGGAATAGGTAACATGAATAGAGGAAGAGGTAGCACCATGAGGGGAAGAGGAAATTTTCCTACTCCAAGGAAAGCAATTGAAAATCAAGGAGAAGAACCAAGCACAAGAGATGAAAAAGTTGTTGATTTCAGAGGTGGATATAGAGACACAAGGGGAAAATTTGGAGGTGGAAGAAACTCTAACACTTTTACAGGTAGATGTTATCATTGTCAAGAATATGGACACCCTTCTTGGAAATTCCCTAAGAAGGCTAGTTCATCAACAAGTGGAGGAGAAAGGAAACTAGATAGAAGAGATCAAATAGTTCAAGAAGATGAAGTTGAAAGTAGTTCAAGTTCAAACAAATTGATTGCAAGGGTTGAAGTTGGTGAAATGATGGTGACGAAGAAACAAATCTTGAAGACCACAAAAGAGGAAGAGCTACTTCAAAGAAAGGTTTTATTAAGGACAACCTGCAAGTGTAGAAACAAGGTATGCAAGGTGATTGCTGATTCAGGTTGTACAAATAATATTGTGTCACATGAGATGGTAGATAAATTTAATTTGCAAAGAGTACCTAGGAAAAGGCCATATAAGGTTTCATGGGTGAGTGAACAAGCAAGGGTTGAGTTTCAAATAGGTCCATATAAAGATGAAGTGCTTTGTGATATAATGACCATGAGTTGTTGTCATTTATTGTTAGGAAGGCCTTGACAGTTTGATAGGTTGGCCTTGCATAATGGTAGAAAAAACATATACACCATAGAGAAGGATCGTAGAGAGTTTGTTTTAACTCCTTTGGTTGAGAATCTAGAAGAGTATGGTGAGGTTATTATGTTTGGGAGAAAATAATGTGTGAATGAAAATGAAATAAAGAACATGAGTATAGCAGAAAATACCATGTTTGGTAGTGATAGGACAGTGAATGCAAGTGGAGAAAATGATTTGAAATCAATTATGAGAGCAAAGGATTTTTTTTGGAGGAAGAAAGTTGAGAATAATGAATTGCAGATTGGTAAAGAACAATATAAGTATGAGGAGCCTTTGGAAAGGCAAGAAATAAGGGACAATGTGGTGGTAGGAACAATAGAGTGCCCTGTAGTAGCAGGGAAACAAATGAAAATACAATCAAGAGGTTTTAGGATTGAGAATGGTAAAATTTTAGGGGTCTATAATGGGGTCGTAATATGGAAAGATGTTGGTAAAGTGGAAGGACAGTATGAAGATGTTAGAGCAAGGCCTTGGAAGGTTGATAAGGTAGTGGGAAAGAGGACAGTGTATTGGGATGGTGAAAGGACAGTAAAACATGATGTGACAAAGAACTGTGGTAAAGAAAGGATAGTGAAAATGATGTGACAGTGAGCCACAAGATTGAAGGGACAAAGAACAAGGAGATAAAGGGTGATACTGATGCTAGGACAATAAATAGAAAAAGTATAGGTTTGAAAGAGGTTGCAAGGACTGATGAAACTGTTGACAGTGGAAAAGTGGCAGATAAGAGGACTCTTGGATAGTGGATGATGCATGAAGGACAAAGTAAAGTGAAGGAAATAAATGGAGGTGAGAGTACAGGTATGGAGGAAGGTAAAACATTAATGTTTGAAATTGGAAATGAAGTGAAACACCCCACAGTGTTGTGTGACAGTGAGAAGCATGAAGTGAGGAAAGACATTCACAAGGATGATAAGGGAAGGGAAAGGAAAAAGATAAACCTGATGGAAAATGCAAGGAGGTAAAAATACATTAGGAATACAAAGGAGGACATGTTAGATTCATCTTTCCAAGGGACTTGGAAAAGCTCAAAGTTGGGGTGTATGGTGCAGGGGCACCATTTAAAAATATTTTTCCATTCAAGTTTATAAGGTCTAGATTATAGGTTTTGGATGAATTTTGCATAAAATAAGGTATTAAACATCATTTTAGATTGTAATAGGTCATTTTTATGGTATTAGGTGTTTTAGGGGGTTATTTAGTTTGACATTTCCAAAAATTGCATTTTTGGCAAAGTTGTCAAACAATTAAGTTGTAAAAGTTACTTTTGTGGAAGACCAGCAGTCTTAAGATTTCAAAAGGAAGTTGATGGAATTTAGATGGTTAGTTGGAATAGAAAAAATATAAAAAGGATGGAAAGACTCGATGGAAGACTAATCTTGAAAATTAGAAAGAAGAAAATAAAAATTCTAATTTTTTAGAGTTCTCCCTCTTTAGCTGTGACTATACGACCCGTAGAGTGTTTCTTTAATTCAATTCCTTTGGATATTGTAAAGTAGACTGGGTTTACTCCATTTTGTAACTATTTTGAAGCTTTATCATTAAGTTTTGTGTATCTAATTAAAAGCTTTCTTAGTTCGGACAAAAATAGAGCATTTGTGGTTTTGAGGTCTCAAAGATGAAGTAAACCCAATCTACCCACTGTAATTAATGCATCTCGGTGGAATGGGTGTGTAATAAATTATTTTGGGTGAATATGAGGTTTTGAAGTGTAGGGGGGTCTGATATGGTGTTGAATGTGAAGCCCAAGTTTGAAATTTTGTGTTCTTCATGTGAATTCTTATGGTTTTGATGCATCCAAGTGAGAAAGTTGTAGGGGAAATGTTAATAGATGATGTATTGAGTTTCTATAGACCCAAAAGACCTATTTGTGGTGTTACATAGTGGTTTGTGATTGGTGAATGAGATTTTCATTAAAACGCTAATTTCTAGACCTCAAAGAGGGTTTCTTGTTTTGGTTGTGTGGAATGAGTGTTACCTCAAATAAATTTGAAAGAAGTGATTTGAATTACTAATTAGTGCTGCCCAAGAGGTTTTGAAGATTTTTGAGAGGTTTATTGAGAAGTCTCTTTGGAAAAGAGGCCTATTTGAGGCCTAAAAAGAGTGGAATTTCAAGTTCTGAAGGAATTGCAACAAAACAACCTATGGAGTTGTGTTGATATGTTGTCAAGCTCAATAATGGGTCCCTGAATTGAGTCAGGTTGGGAATTGGAAGAAGGTGGTTGAGAACTTATACCCGATTTAGTGGGTTTGGAATACTACAAGGGAAAAGAGTAAATTTGAGGAAGTGGTGAGTTTTTGATAAGTTTGTGATTTGAAAGTTGTTGTTGTTTCTTGGAATTGTGTTAGGTGTGTTTGCAAGACCTCCTCCACTGCATCACTAATTCCCAATATCATGAATGAGGAAAGTGAAATAAATGAATATAAAGTATGTAAAGCTGAGTTTAGTAGCATTTTGCCTCCCATCCCAAGCTCTATTTTTCTAGATAGCATTATAAATACTAAAAAGATGAATGCTACTTTAGATAAGTTGATAAAATTGGAAATGGGCTTAAAAAGGTTTGTTAAAGAAATAAAGAAGTGGACTGAGGGTGGATATTCAAATCATTTGCTCCACATCAAATCAATTTTGACACATCCTTGGTCATTAGTAGATATTTTTACTACATGGATGGAAGAGTACAACTAATAAAGTGCACGTGTATTCCCCTTTTGTTTCATCATGGGTATTAGAAAGTATATTTTCATGCAATTTCCACCTCTAGCAATGCATCTTTATGTCCCTTGCTAGTTGGTTGTAATCTTTTGTCTAATCCTAGGACAAGATTCTCAAATGAAAATGTGGCATTTTCCCATGGCTTGAAGCTTGTTGCTCCCTTATTTTTTATAAAAGGGAATTAAGGGCCATGAGGAAGTGATCTTGGATTATTGTAAGCAAAAAGTCTATATTCTAATTCTATATCAGTCTAGTCAAGGTTTTCCAAGGAAGGATTGTAAATGTAACTATTAATTTTGTATAATAGTACTAGTTCTAAACACAGAGCATATTGTGATAATTTCACAATCAATTGAAACCTAAATTGTAAAATTCATTTTACTTATGAATACAAATTGATCAAGGATCATATCTATTCATCTTTACAATTTTTTTGTAAATGAATGTTTCTTCTATAGCTTCTATTCAAGTAATAGATTAAATTGCTATATAAGAAATCTTGAGGGTTTTGAATGTATATAGGGATTTTTAAGAATAATTGATTGTAAATTATATGAAAGGTGTCATTGTAAGGGATTGATATATGAGCTTCATATAATTAGGTTAAAATTTGTTATTCATGATCTAATTACATTTTCTTTGACTTTATTGCCTAGGTTTAAGGCACCAATCTAAATGTAAGTTCTTATTGCATATCCTTGTTTATCAAAATTCAAAATTGAATTTCCCTTCATGTTGTAAGCTATGTAGTAATTTTATTCCAAAGTCCTCAGTACTAGTAAGCAAAAATTTCTAAGAATCTAGCCAATCAAGTTTGTTCTATTTGTCATTCTTGGTCATCTTGAGAGAACATATTTATTTTTAAAGCAATATCCTCATATGAATTGGATGAAATCTCATAAAATATTGTGAAGTACCACCCTCCTAGGTCATACAAAGCCTAAAGTTCAAAGGAGAAAATTGTTAAATCCTCCTCCTGTTCGTTGGTCAACCCCCTAAAATATTTGAGCATAAGAGTTGGCTACTTCTTTAGATAGTTTTAGGAATCAAATGAAATCAATAAAATAAACCAAAAATATATAGAGTTTATGAAAAATATATGTAATAACTGAAACCAAATGGCATACCTTAATCAAGATATACTTAGAGACTATATCTATTCAAATACACACATAAACTAGGTTCTACACATGCAAATGAGTAAATAAAAGAAGTTGCAAAAATTATAAGAGTCTACTTAATAATCTATCAATAAACCTATACATTTATTTATTGATCTTCATAAGATACGTTACAAAATATCTAGAATGATTTTATGGCCTTATGGCCAACCAATTAATAAAAACCCATCATGATAATGCACAAAAAACTCCTAGAGACACTCAAACAATATTAGATCTAATAGTTACACCCACTCTTCAAAGTTATAATGGTTATATTGCATATTCTATACAAACCCACATCAATATAATCTCAAAATAACATTATCTAGAACAAGAAAATGAAACCTTAAGGATCCTTGCAATATTTTCTTCTTCCTAATTATGTAATTGCTAGATTTTTTAATTTTTCCCCTCCAAAATGAAAATATATTTTATTCCTAATACCTTGTTGTGAATAATGTCAAATCTACAATAAATGTCGTATACCTATCAATAACCCAATGTAGAGAATTCCCATACTTGTCTAACATCATTTTTCTAAAAATGTGCCACAAAATGTGCTACAAATTTGTTTGAATGTATCATGAAAGCATGAAGAAATTTTCTCCATAGACCTACAAATGTACTTTCATTTATGGTGCTATTAGATTTGGTATACATGCTAAGAAAGGGTTTATGAAACTAGTTGACATTGTAGTGCCCCTCTTGTTTGTAGCTTGTAGTGTTAGGATCAGTGTTTTAGCTTCACCAAATGTTTCCTTGCGATTCTTGTTGTGATTATATTATAGCTCTAAATGGTGTGTATGAACCATCACATGTTTGATATGAGGTTCCTCAACATGTTAGTTGTTGGTATTTTGTACATTTATATGTTTGGTTTATCATTATGCTTCAGTTTAGTGTTGAGCATTATATATGTTGTGATTAAATGTGAACATAGTTATTAATGTTTAAGGAATGATTTATATGATAGATGCATGGATGCTATTTTATTCTCTATTCTATTGAACCCTGTTGGGTGAATATGTTGTGCTTCAAGTATATACAGTGAGTAGGTACCCTTGATGTGCATTGACTGGTTACATGTATAGGTTATTTGTCCACCTAGCTACAAAGGTTTGAGTTATTATCCAATGGTGGTTAATTTGGAGATGTCACAATGGGCCTCCCTATCTATTCCCCAAATGTACTTGAATTGAGTATGGTAGCTGCCATGTTTGACCTTATCTGAACCTAGATCCAAATCAAAGGCGATTCTATATTTTGTCTATGTTGTGGATGACTAGTGAATGTCTTATTAAATTAATGGTTTAAATTTCATATGTTTCATAAATGAAATGTTAGGAATTCAAAATATTTCTTATATTGATTATTGAAATATTTTTCGTGTTTTGAGAAAGGGAAAAAGTAGAATTAAAATAGAAATGAAGTTAAATTATTATTTAATTATTTTGCAAAAATTGCTTAGGTATCCTATTTGAATTCTATTTGTAATTTAATTCAATTATAGACTTATATGGATTTAAATCATGAATTTAAGCAAATGTTATTTATGAATGGATTTAAATGTTTATTTGTATTTAGGGGAAAATAGTGAGAAATGCAAAATAATGAAATTAGTTAAAAAAAAAAAGATCTAAAGGTAAAAAGGACTTAGCATTTTTATTCATTCATTATTTTAAAATATTTTTTTCTTCCAAAAACTCTCTTGCAAGAAAATCTTGTTTTTTGGAATTGGGAGTGCATTTATGGGTGGAATTGCATGGGATTTGAAGCATTGGAATATGAATGGGAAAAAGAGTGTGCATGGGATTGGATTTCTTCTCTCCCTTGGCATGTTCAGAGCTTGTTGGGTTTGTTTGTTTGGCCAAAAAGTGAGGTAAGTTATTCATTCTTCCTCCATTGCTCATTGTTTTGATTTCCAATAGTTTGTAGGTTATTATTGGAGTATCAAACACTCCTAATAAATTTTCAAATTTTGAAGTTAGAGTAGGATTTAGCTATTTTGGTAAATTTTGAAAAATGTCCAAATAGAGCCATGGTTATGGAAATTTTGTCCCCAAAATGTATGAAATGTGAATTTGACTTAAAAAAAAATTGTTGGGCATATTTAGAGCCAAAGGGTATTTTAAGAATTTTACAATTTGAAATTTATTTTTTCAATCTTTTCCTTAATGGTGAAATTGAGAATTTTATAGTTTTTACTTTGTAATTAATTTTTAAAAATTTGAATTTGGGGGTCACTTGTGATAGGGCATATGGAGAATTGTGTGTGTTTGTATCTCCTAATTTACTTTTTCATGTTGAATCTTTGAATACTCCAAATGAAATATGGAAAAAGATAGAATCTCTTTTTTGTGCACAAGATTCTATGAGGGGTCATATGTTGGAGAATGAACTAATTAGTTTAAATCCAGGAAACTTCAACACAATTCAAGATTTCTTCACCAAAATAAAATCACTAAGGCTACAACTACAACAATGTGGAATTGATAAGAAATATGAACAATTGATTCTAAGTATTCTCTCAAAGCTAAGTTCTGAATATTCAATATTTGTTTCTACCTTCTATGCTATTAAGGATGCACTTGGATCTCAATTCAAGGTGCCATCTTTGGATTATTTTGCTACTTCTCTCAGACAGGATCAGGATAAGCTAATTCATATGGGCACTCTTAAGTCTTCTAAGTCTCATGCCTTGGCTATCAACCTTGGCACAAATGAACAAAGAGGAAAAATTAGTAACAAGGATAAGAAATAAAATAATAACAAAGAGAAAAACAATTAGAAATTGGCTACTCAAAAGCAAGTAATGAGACCTCATCTTCAAAAGGTGACAAGCATGAGAAAGAGAGGATCAAATATGCCTATTGTAAGAAACTTGGTCATGATGAGCACAAATGTTTGAAGAAACATGTTGATCATTTGACACACTTTCTTGAGAAGAATAATCTTAGTGTTCTTGATTCCATCAAACAGAGTTCAAAAAGGGTTCTCACAAGGCCAAAGAGAACAACAAGGGGAAAGGAAAGGGCAAGGCCCTTGTAGCAGTTTCTTCTCGACCATCCACATGTGTTCTTGATTTATGTGCTTCACACCACATGGCTTCAATTGAGGATGAACTTGAATCTATGGAGCCATGTTCTATGCCTTCCATTTTGATGGGTGATGACACTCCACTTGAGGTGTGTGGGACATGGTTTGTTGATATGGGGGATGGAAAATTCTAGGATGTTCTTTGTGTGCCCTCATTATCAACTAATCTCCTATCTATCTATCAAACCACTCACATAGGCACAAACAAGAGAGTTGAGTTTACTCCTAATTCAATGGTGATTGTGAGATGCATAATGATTCTACAGTTGCAATTGGGAGAGCAAATCATCAACCTTGGATTTATTTGTTCTCTCACTTTGTTCTGAATCCTCTTTCAACTATTCTACTCATTCATTCAGATGATATTATTAAATTAAGGCATCAATGATTTGGTCACTTGAACTATCACTACTTGTAGCAGCTCAACAAATAAGACATGGTTACATGATTGCCTACAATTCACTTTTCTAAAGGTGTTTTTCATGGTTGCATTCTTGGAAAGCATCCTAAAGAGAAGTTTGAAAAATGAAAAGCTTGGAGAGCCTCACATATTTTGGAGTTGGTACATAGTGGTTTGGTAGGGCCATTTCCATAACCATCTCTCAGTAGAGATCGATATGTTTTGAGATTCATTGATGATTTCTCCAGGTACACCATTGTGTTCTATCCTAAATAAAAGTCTGAAGTCTTTGATTCATTCTTGAAGTATAAGGCCTTTTCAGAGAAACAAACTAGAAAATCTATCAATTTTTTGTGTACATATAATGGGGGGAATATGTCAACCACAAGTTTGTGTAGTATTGTGCTTCAGAGGGCATTAATTTGCATCATATAGTCCCCCACAGTCCTTAGCAGAATGGGGTTGCAGAATGAAAGAATTGGTCCTCAAAAGAGATGACTAATTGTATGATTTACTCTAGTCTTTGGCACCACCTTTTTGGGAAAAATCTATTAATTGTGCGTGTTATATCCAAAATCATGTTCCCCAGAAAGCTGTGAAGGGGATAACTCCTTTTCAAGATTGGATTGGTTAGAAATCGTCAGTTAAGCACTTTTGAGAGTTTGAATCTAATGCATGGGCTCACATTCCAGTAGACAAACACAAGGCTATGGATCCATAGAGCAAGCCTTGCATATTTGTTGGTAACCTAGATGATGCCAAAGGCTACAAGATTCTTCATCCTACCACACATGAGTTGTTCATTGAGAGGAGTGTTTAATTTGAGGAGAGTTCTTCTAGTCCTTCTCTTGACACTTCTCCTACCACAATCAACTTGGAGTCCTTGTATCATGATGATAGTTCTTCAAAGGTTCATAATACCCTAGATCATGATGAGGAGTCTTCTTCCTCCACTTCAGATGATGACAGTGATCATGAGGATGCACATAGTTTATCTTCAGAGGATGATGATTCTCCTCTAGATTCTCCTCCTTCTCCAGTCGTAGGGCCTCTTTGGGCTTGTTAGACTTTGCAATCAACAAGCAATTGGGTAGGGGATCCTTCAGATCATAGGGGGACAAGATCACAAATTTAGGATGCTCCACATGCCTTCCTTGCTTCATCTTTTGATCGATAGAATTTTTGGGAGCTTCTGGTGTCCTCGAGTGGGATGCAACCATGTAGGAAGAGTTCAATTATTTGGAAAGGAACCACAACTAGGATCTTGTTCCACTTCCAAAGGGAAGAAAACTTGTTTGATGCAAGTGGGTTTATCGAACAAAATGTGCAACAGATGGGTCGATTAAAAATCATTAGGATCACTTGGTTGTCAAAGGATTCTCCCAAGTTCTAATGATTGATTACTTTGAGACTTTTGCACCAATCGCCAAAATGAATTCCATTTGACTTGTTCTTTCCATAGTTGCAGTACATAGATGGGATGTTCATTAGATGGATGTGAAGAGTAATTTTCTTCATGATGATCTTCAAAAGGATATATACAAGGAGTATCCACAGGTGTTCGTTTAGGATTCTTCACTTGTGTGTCATCTTCAAAAGTCTCTCTATGGCCTGAAACAGGCCCCTCGGGCTTGGTATGCCAAGATGGACTCCTTCCTTTTGATAGTGAGGTTCACTCGATGCCATTCTAATCCTAATGTCTACATATTGCAATAGGATTATACTCACTCCTTCTTAGTTCTCTACATTGATGACTCGTTGATCACATGGAATCACTCATCCACCATTCAAGCAATGAAAAATGCCCTTCATGATCAAATTTTAAAATGTTAGACTTGGGATTGTTGCACTACTTCTTGGGGATTGAGATTACTCAGTCTTCCTTGGGTATCACTCTTGAAAAGTCTAAGTACTCCCTTGACATGCTTTAGAGGTTTCACGTGGTTGATTGTAAGCCTGCACCAACTCCATTTTTGTCAGGGGTCAAACTTGGGGCCAAGTGTTCTTCACCCTTGGTTGATGACACTTTGTATTGATAGCTTGTTGGTATTCTCATCTATCTAACTTATACGAGGCCTAACATTTCATATGCAGTAGGTATGGTCTCTCGATTCATGCAGGAGCCACATGAGCTACACTAGAAAGCATCTAAGCGGATTCTTCACTACATCAAGGGTACTCACAATTATGGGATTCATTATGCAGTGGGCATGAATTTTGACTTGGTGGGACACATAGATTTAGATTGGGTAGGCAATTCTTAGGATCACAAGTCTATGCCAGGATATTGCTTCTCCCTTGGTTCCGGTCCAGTTTGTTGGTCAAGCAAGAAGCAATCTACTATTGCTCTTTCATATATAGAGGTTGAGTATCGAGGAGCAGTTAATGTTGCTACTGAGGCCATCTAGCTTTAGAACATTCTCACCAAGTTTGACATTCCATTCTGAAAGATCATAGTCATCCATTGTGACAACCAAAGTGCGATTTAGATCTCTCGCAATCTGATCCATCATCAACAGACCGAGCACATCAAGATCCACATGCACTACATTCAGGAGTTGATTCATTATGAGATCATTGATCTCAAGTACTGTCTGATATCAGATTAGACTACATAAATCTTCACCAAACCCTTCACTGAGAGAAAGTTCCTTCATTTGTGAGATTTTCTTGGGGTGTGGTTAATGTCATCCATTGGGGGGGGGCTACTTAGTCCTTTTCTTTTTTTCATCTCTCTTTTGGGGAGGAGTTTTTTCCCACTGGGTTTTCTCCTTTTCTTTGGGTGTGAGAGATTTCTTTGCATTGAATTTGTACATGGGTACCTAAAATGGCCTAGTAGCCAGGACCCATATTTGCATATTTTCATCATCTTTTACATCCTCCTAAGTTGTGCTTAAGGGGGGGTTTTGGTGTAGGTTTTTATTTTCCTACTGGGTTAATTTATTTTCCCTTAGTCCTAGGTTTTTTCTACACTTAATTAAGCTTTCTTAGGATAATAAAGTGAGTTTATTACTAGGAGATAAGTATGTGGTGTCCTCTTCGTTAAATGGTGGAACCACTTAACACTTTTGGTGGCATCCTCCACTTTTGGTGGTCCATCTCCACTTTTTGTGGTTTATTACTATTGGTTGGATTTGCCACCTACCTCCTCTCCTAAGTTCTATATAAACTCACTACCTAGCTTGTATTTACATCCATTCATGCATATTTGCATTGTATCAAGCAATCTTGGAAGCTCTTAATGCATTATGTCATATTACCATTGCATAATGTCTAAGAGTTTTGGTGTGCATTTTTTATGCTTTTCTATTTTATGTAGCTTTGATTTTCTCTTAAAAAGTTTCTTGGGCTATTCAATCTATTTCAAATTTCTAATAAAGGGTATGGTGGTAACATCAACAAAAAACTATTAGAATATGCCCTCCCATTAGAATATTCCTTGAAGGGCAAAACAATTGCTAGGTTCACCTAAAACCATTATACATTGACTGAAAACCACCTGAAGAGTACTAAAATTTCCTTGGTCATTGGTAAACTATTGTTAATGATGTAAAAAAATGTTGATCATCATTGAAATTTGGAAAAATCAATGGAAACTGCTAGAATGTCTTGCCAAAACATTGAAAAGTTATTGAAACAATGAAAATTATAACCAAAAAGAGTTTCAAGGGTGATATAAATGGTTTTATGATCAACATTTTTACTATCACTAATGGATCTACCACTAGCAATATTGAATGCATTTGTTAGACTTTAAGTAGAGATCTCTAGGGTTTGATAGTAGTGGGAGGATGCTAGAGTTAACACCATTGACAATTTTCCAAAAAATAAACAACACTGGAAAGTAAAACATAGCACTAAAAAATGCCTCAAAAAGAAAAATGACCACCACTACAGTGAAGTAAGTCATTGAAAAATTCAAGCAATTGCTTGACAATTGTGTTGACTATACATAGCGACATGACTACACATGACAACATATAGTTGTATCGATCCATATGTTTAATGAATTTTCTATGTTGAAATCTATACAACCTAAAATATATGCAAAAAACATTGGACTTTGATTTTGGTGTTGGACAATTGATCTTAAGGTTTCTAGGCCTTCTAGACACGACATTGAGCTTCATTTGTTCTAGGATGCATCATTTGATTGTTCAAGGCCAAAAATCTCAAAAAGAAGATAGGGGGTCATAGATCTAGAGCTTTTATAACATGTTGGAGTTAATTCCTCAACTCTATAGCTCTTAAGAATCACCTACAATTAAACACTTGTCATAGAAAGATTAAAAATAATAAGAATTGTTATGGAGGCCAAAGAGACAATTGATCGACAAAAAAATGAATCATTATGAATTGTAAACTCATAATGAATTGATACAATAATGAATCCTTATAAAAGGAAAAAGAAAAAAGAAAAAAACAACCCTAGATGAAACCCTAGGTTAGGATAAAAATAGTTTATGACATGTGTTCCAGTCCTATGACTTGAGATAAAAAAACTCATGACCTAAGTAAGCTTAAGTAGCTAGTGCAAAAATAGACCTAATTAAGTAAATAATTAATTAGGAAAATACCTTTATACTCTAACATGAACAATAATTTTTGGGTGGCAAACACCTTTTTGGGGAAGTTGCACTATCATATTGAGACATAAATGGAGTATTTGGGTTGTATAGGGAGCTAGGTAGCATTTTTTGCTCAAATGACAAAGTTTTGAGACTTTGCATGCTATAGGAGGAAGAAGATAAAAAATGGTCTAAAATCCCAATATTTGGCATGTCAAGATGAAGAAGTCCAAAATCTTAAAATTTGGGATGTGAGGATGAAGAAGTTCAAAATTTAAAAATTTGGGATGCTAGGATGAGCAAGTCTAAAATCCTGAAATGACTTAAAATCACCTAAAGAAAGGCCAAGTTACTAAGTATTGACCACAAAAGTACCCTTTAACAAATTTTACTAAGGATTTTTTTATGAAAACACCTTATGAAGCCTTAGATAATTACTCAACATAGGGAACCCAATTAAAAATTTCTTAAATTAGTTATCAATAGAGGGTGTATAGGGTTAGTTGCAAGACATAAGAACATAACAAAAAGAAATGGGACACATTAAATTGGGTTGCCAACATGATTCACAAAAAACATTAAATTTATGATTGTGTTGATAATGTATAATTGAAAACAACAATCTCCAAACATGTGGACGTGTTAGGATGATAATGTAAATCTAGATTTTTATTAGTTCACCAATTTGAAGTGTTCTTCCTTACAATGTGAATGATATTCCAATGATTACTAGATCTCCAAAATGACTATAACCAAATGTCTTTTAATACAAGTACATAGTGATAAATCATGCAAACATGTGCTGAGTTGGTTCTAGGTGGGAAAGAATGCATAAAAGTCAATAAAAATTTGAACCAAATGTCTTTTAATACAAGTACATAGTGATTAATCATGCAATCATGTGTTGAGTTGGTTCTAGGTGGGAAAGAATGCATAAAAGTCAACCAAAATTTGAATTTGAAGTTCAAAGTTATAGTCAAATCTATAGGTGTGGGATCAATTCTACACATGTGGGACTTATCTACCAAATTATGAGACCAACATCAAATAACTATATTTTAGCCATTGAGTCAAAAAGATGGTAAATCAAGACGAAAATGAAATCTATAAAGATAATGTGTGAATAGAAATAATAAACAAAGAATATATGAAAATATGAATAAATATAAATGAGATACATATTAAAAGAAAAAACTCACTTTTATAAAAGAACACATCTTTTATCAATATACCAATATTTTAAACTATTTCCTAAAAATAAATTGAAAACTAAATAAAATTTAAAATCTATCCACTAATTTATTTATTAAAATATAATAAATACATTCTGTGATTTATTGTTGAACATTAATCCTTTTTTGGAAAATAGAAACCCTAGAGGATGCATAAACCCTAGCTTCGAGCATGGTTGCTTGATATAAATGCATACAATTCATAGTAAAAGAATAGGTCAGAATTAGTTAATAAATCTACCCAGACCTTGCTCTGTTCGGTTATTTGAGTTCCTCAGTAAACGCCGAACGCAAACGAACCTTATGCTTGTACGTACCATCTATTCAATGTGATTTCATTGTTTAACATAAATTGAAACGTGAACCGCAATTACTGTGCACAGACACCGAAAGCAGCAATAAAGTTCAAGCCATTGACTATGACTGATGCAGGCGGTGAGAACGAAAGTTTTCTTTAATGAAATTAATCACTGTTCTGTGCCAACTTCTGATTTAAAGAGTATACCTAACGAGGTGACTTGAGTTTCCTTTTCTCAATCTTTCCTTTTTCTTTTACTGTGCCCCTGGTGTTATTGAAATCTCAGCCCACATCATTACATAAATGTTTATTTATTTATTTTTAATTTTAATATTTGACTGTTTAAACTCGGTCCAAAAGCCTAAACAAATCTTATTGTTCCAATTCAGTTAGCTTTTTTCAAACTAATGGTTATAATATTATAATTATAATCTTTCTTGATTGTTAAGATATGCATAATATTTTATGCTTGCTAGCACATTGAAAACATGTATTCTATAAAAAGCTAGTGATAATGTTTGGATGCATAAAAAGATTTAATAATTTTTTGTTTGGTAATTTGGGAATTTTGGTTTGGTCTGAGTCAGGGGAGGTCACAATGGGAAACCTCATTCCATACAAGAATATATTGCATTCACGTGAAAAATTCAAACTGCAAGCACACTAATCCAGCAGAAGCACAAAACCCATGAGCATGTCGGTCCAACAAAGGTTTGAATCACAATGTCAATGGCTTAACTGCAAATAGCTTCAATGTGAAGTTTCAAACCGGCGAGCACAATAGATCAGCGAGTACATAATGCTCATAATTACAAAAGACCTACATAAATTGAATCTTGTAAATGATGACAACAATATTACATTTTAATTGATACACTATATCATGAAGAATGATTTAACATTTTTGAATATAATTTTTTTTATAATTCAATACAATGATGATAAGACTTTATTACAATTATGATAAGTATCATATAATGATACATTTTCTCCCTATGAAATATGCTTGGACTTTTTTACATTGCAAGTCCATCGCCAACTTGGTACACAAGGAGGATGTTATTTATTTGGGTTGGAATAATTATCACATAAATTTAGTTGACATGGATGAGAACCTTCTGGCTCTGTAGGTTGGTTTGTAATCAAATAATATGGTTATTGCTTGACCAAAACAATAATATTTTTGAACTTGGATCTAAGATTATATAGAATAAAATTTCTCAAGGTTATTATGCTTATTTAACCATAGATTGGTGTTAGGATATACATTTTGCAGGCATGCGACTCAACATTTGATGTGAGACTGCCCTGTAACCTTGTTGGAAGGTTTCTATGCTGCAATATCAAAATTGACACAAATATAATCAGATTTAATATATTCATTTTAAAATAAAATAAGTTAATATGTTTATAATATTGTTTTTGTTTTTTATTTAATTGAAAAGGAAGAAAACTTACAGCCCACAAGTCTCTAGCTTGAACAACAACATTAGAGGAAAGGCCAATATTTTGCCACTGAGCAGTGATAGAAGCTGTTGAACTACTTCTGTTCCACAAGATTACAGCCACTCTTTTGTTGGTCAGTGGCCCAGCCCACACCTAAAATTTGTCAAACATTCATAGATTTAAAAAAGGTAGCCCCTTCTAAAAAAGGATTATATTAAGTGGGCAGAATTGTTGTATACTATTAAACCACAAAAATTCCATACCTCAAGGTTTCCTTGCTGGCTGACTTTCTTCCCCTGAACACCTAGGAAGTCTAGATGCACGCAAAAAGGTTTGGGAATTAAGATATAAGTCAACTTGAAACATATACAGTCAAGTAACTGAAATTGATCAGATGAAATTCAGAACCTTGATTGACATTAATGACTTCTTTGTTGCCCACAATCCCTATAATTTCCTGGCTGGCAGTCCTAACATCACAACCAATCAACAAGGGTGCCTGCAAAAGATAGAAAACTTTATATAACATATATCAAGTGGTAGTTGGTTCACGAGTAAGAATGTTTGAATCACAAAGAATTTATTAATTTTTTTTTTCAATACAAACATCTTACACCACAAGAGATGATCCTAAATAAATAAATAACAAAAAGAAAATAACATGGGTTCTGATCTTTTAACTTCATAAATCCAATACCTTGAGTGTATGAAATTGTAACTATGGAGCCTCAAACAGAGCTTTGCAACTTTGTAGCTCACTAAATTAAGCTGAACTACTTATGAATGGACATTAATTTTTAACCTAAGGTCCAAGCAGGTGTATTAACTAGGTATTCTTGCCTCTCTTAAACTTGCCAAGGGTGTGAATGGAACACTAGAACATCTTAATTCATGATCCTTAATAAAAAGACCAAATAGTAGTCTTTGGCAAAGTGCTCACTTGGCATAACTAATGCCAACAGAAGCAACTTATGTTAGTTACCTTCATTAAAGCCCATATACTGAAATGTGACCTATATTCCTCTATTGTCATCCCACCATTTCCAACCTCCAACATGTCTGGGTCTGGATTTGACAATAGAAGGTCAAGAATAGTTAGAAATACAGTTCTGAATATACAATAGAAAGTAATATAAGAATTTATTAATGGAGAAAGAAACTAACCATTCCATCCACCAGGACCTGCATAAGCAGCCCACTGATTGTTCTGGTCAGCTATAGATATCATGCTGCAATAATGTATACACAAATATATAAGTTCTCAATTCAATCCTTTCTGACAAGAATGGAGTTTGTCTGAATATATCCAGTATATTACCTGTCCCACTTGTCCTGTATGTCTCCAGTAGTTCTCCAGCTGTTTGCTATTTTAGGTGCCCATGTAGCAGGATTCTGGTCACCCCTGCCCATCAAAATAGAAGCCACTAGTATGAATTTTCAGCGGTATTAAACCAAAGCTAGAGAATTCTTACTGTTCAATAAATTTAAAGACCATTGCTCACAATGCCTTCCTACCATTCACACAATGAATATAATATAGGACGGCCCGATTTCATGAGTGCTTCACTCATTGTTGGGTACCTGACCATTTTGTACAAATTCATCAGATTCTGCCAATATGAAGCCTAAATTTAGATCTAGAGATCTTACTGACCGGTATATCAAAATCATTATGTACCTCTGCCGAGGATCAATGCCACCATTGTTGCAGTTATCATATTTCAAGTAGTCTATTCCCTGCCCGTTCATCAAACAATAGTAGATTTTTAGCTACAATGGTGATAGGAGTAAAGACCAAGCTTGATTTCTCATGTTTAATAACAGTTTCATATTAATCTGATCTAATAACAGTATATTCTGGTCACTAGATCAGGGAATTGCACAGATAATGTTATACCCATGAAGCAAATGTGTTAGCATCTTGTTGCTCATGGCCAAAGGAACCTGGCATTGTTTTGCTGCATGTATAAGATCTGGTTGGAAAACCAAACAAAGAAATCAATAATATGAAACAGAGCATTGACATATTTTTATTGTGACCTATCTAAGGCTAGAACAATTTTGATTGATCCTAGAATAGCATGCTCACCCAGCATCAGAATATATTCCAAGTTTGAGACCCTTAGAATGAACATAATCTGCCAAAGCCTTGATCCCTGAAGGAAATGTTGAAGCTTTAGCAACCAGATTGCCCTGCCAATGAATAAGAAGGTTCTGAGTTCCTCTGGGATCTTATTTTCGTTATCAATTAGTTGAATGCTACACGAAAATTAATCAGAAACTGATCAAACTATACAATATATGGAATAGATATCAGGGTGCAAAGATACGAAGAAAGAGTTTAAAAAAAACTATCACCAATGACTTGAGTACTGCTCTATTAGATAACAAGTGAAACATGCATAATGATGTTCTTCTACTATTATTTATTGATTTATCTATAGTAATACAATACCTGAGCATCTCTGTTTTGCTCAGCCCAACAATCATCTGGTAGTTAATAGACAAAACCATTTCTTTTATTAGTATAAGCTATTGGATTAGGAGGGAACGCCTACAGTTCATGCTTAGAGATATAGTAACAGGAATAAATGGAATATATCTTACCTATATTTACATATTCATATCCAACCTTGGATAAACCTGTAGAGATCAGAGCATCAGCTGTATCAAGCAAATTAAACGACGGTCAATGTCAAGGTATATTCGAAAGTTTCACTACCAAATAAAAAATCTTGAACATACATGAAACAATCAAATTAAACAACAAATTTTCTATTTTATATTAGTCTTAACATTCAAAGCACATCATAACTAGTAACTAGAAAAACAGGACCCTGCTTATCCTTCATGGATGATCAACATGAATGCAAGATTTGTCTTGAAACTTATATTGAGCTCTGCCCATCAACTAGGCAAAACCTAATCTAGTCAGTTATAGCTGATTCATGACAAGCAAAATTTGTATCTTACCTGTTCCACGAACAATATTTTCATCAACCGAACATCCAAAATGATTCCAACTGTTCCATCTGGATACAAGAAACAATGACATACATAATGGATTAGTGTGGGTATTATGGTTAACTAGTTATGTTAATCCTTTTTTTGGCTGAAAGTAAAATAATAGTTTCCCATGTATATTACTTAAATAAAATGTGTTAGATCGAAAGATTTTGAGATATTGTATAAACCTCATCTTGAATCTCCTTAACTACTATAAAACTTTGGAATAGCCTATGATCTATCCATCCATTCAATCGGGAAAGTTTTGCGGGGTACATACAAGATTGACCCAAAAAAAAGTCATCACCTAAGCAATGAAGTTCAGCCCACTGAATGCTTGAAAACCACAGGGCGAATTTCAAGCAATGATCTGTTTTTATGTTCTTACTGTTAGTTTGATATTGTCAATAGAAAAATATCAACCTACCCCATTTGAGGCCTCCTCCCAACCCCATTAGAGGCTGCATTGGTCTGATCCCAGAAGACCAAAGCAGAAAGACTTATAAGCAAAAAATGCATCATTTTCATTTTTTCCCAATATATGCGAAGCAGATAGAACAAATCAGGGAGTAATGCCTTCATAAGCTCAACTGGGCTTCTTATTTAAAGAGCGTCATTTACTCTTATCATGAACGACAAATCCCATTTTTTTGGGTTACCTTAATCAGATAAGCATTCCAAATAATATAAATGTCTTGTTACAAGATAATCACACTGATAACTGTTAGCAAATTTTTATTACAATATTGGGTAAAAACCTGATTGAAGGTAAGTCTATAATGTTCAATTTCATAAGTTAAGTATTAATTCTATGTTTTTTCCCTATAAACTACAGTGTGTTTAGTATTAATTTTTTTTTCTTTTCTTATAAACTGCAGTGTGTTTAGTATTAATTCTTTTTTTTCCTTATAAACTGCAGTGTGTCTGTAAATTTTTTTCACATGACTGGTGATGCTGGCAGGGCACGCACTCAGTACCACAGGGATGAATGCTTTAGTCAATTGAACTAGGCCTCCCGCTCTAGTATTAATTCTTTCTTGTTTATTAACTCTTTAGATTCAGTTACAAATCAAATGTTTTTCAACTTTTAGTTTATGTCATTTAAAAATTTCCAATATAAAAGATAACTATAACAGATCATTTTAAGGATATATATAACAGATCACTTTTAGTCCTATGGTAGGCGGGAATTGTATTAATTTCAGACAAAGCTCTTAGCTCAGCTGCAGTCTGAACACATAATGGTAGAAGTCTTTTTAAAGAGGATGAGATAGCTCAGTAGCTTCTAACTGAAGCTGGGCCATCCAAGATGAGTCATAAACATCCTATTTACTTCCATCCAACTTCTGATAAACGTGTTAGGTTTGATAACTTCCACCGCTTTTATCTCGTTTGCTTTTCCCAGTACGAGATAAAAGATTCAAAAGATAGGCGAGCTTGGTGCATCAATATCTGTCATGTATCTTTAAAGATTCCTTCATATAGCCATATTCCTTCTGACGTCATATAAACTGCCAAAAGAACTGGCGCACAATAGTAAGTTGTCATGAAATAACTGTTTTGGATTTAGATGGTGAGTAGGTTCATATGCTTGTCTTGGTGTCGGCTTGCCTACAATATGGTAAAATGGACAATCTGGAAAGACCCATCATTTAACGAAAAGTAGTTGTGAAGCCAGAGCATCACCATATATTAATTACACATGATTTTGATCCTTGGAAATAGCTTTCAGACCTTAATTGTTTGGATTGATGTTTATTCCTTTGGGTTGTGAGTGAATATATTGGATAAATATTACAATCTTTAGAGGTTTTAGATCTGTACTTAATAATGCATTTAGGTAATCTGCAGGAGATCTTGTTGAGTTTCTGACTAACAACCTGTTATTTAGAACTTCTGAAGCTTACATTTATGATAGGTAGATCTATTCTTGTAGGAAGGATGACTTTGATAGAAAAGGTGGGTTTCTCTTTAATTTTAAAAATAAAAATGAAGTAAAATAAAGACACAAAACAAGTAATCTAGACTGCCTGTTTATGATGCATGTTAGGGCCAATAAATTAAATACATGTTCTCCATGTGTTTTTTTTAAACACCTTCGTGATCCATTTTGATTTGTGATACCTGATCGCACCGGCACGTTGTCCCCCACTGTTTACGGCTGCTGGAAAACTGTATTGGTCTAAGACGGTGATTTCTGTAATTTTTCAACTGTTTTGTTTACTCTTTTCTTTCAACTTATTTAATCCAAACTGTCGATTGACCTAGAAGAACAGTGCCCAAGAAGTCATGACAACTATTCAAGATCTCTGACCCATATTCAAAGAACAAATAAACAAAGTTTGAAGATTGAAGTTTATACGAAAAGAAAAGGATGATGCACTTCCAAACGTAATTGTCTATTCAGTGCACTGCTGGAAGGTCCATCAAGTGATGGTGATGTTTTCTATCCTCCTCCACTTTCAAAAGTAGCACAAGTGTGATGGGAATATAGGCTATACCTATCCAAATAATTGATTTGTTGATACTTATAAATAATGGACACTGAATAAAATGGAATCATATTTCAAAGTCATAGGAAAGTTGAAATATTAAATTATCAAACAAATATTAAATTATCAAACAAATATTAAAAAAAAACAAATTTTAAAGGTTTCAATTTAATAGGTTTGAGTTTAATGGTAGGGAGTGAGAAGTTTTACAATATAGATATAAAGTCAATTTTTGGTAGTTGAGCATCTTGTAGTGGTTATGGAGACACTTAGAGATAGGGGCTATATTTCAAAGTATTAAGAAAATTGAAGTATTGGAGTTGGGTGTGTTATTAGAAATTTTTTAGGGGAGATGTTTCTTAGTGGATCTTGTTTGTTCTTTTAGTGCACTAATAATATGATGGAATTTTCTACCTTGATTACGGGTCTTAGGACGACAAGTAGGCTTGGGATTTATAAATTTCTAGTGGAAGGGAATCTTTGTGATAGGGAAAAATTGGGGTATAATATAAAATAGATTTAATGTTTAATAATAAAATTTTAGCTTGGTCTACGTGTCAATCTGGGCGTGTAAACTTGTGAAAGGCATCATGACTATATGTGCAAGGGTTGTAGGTAATGAGGTGAATGTGGATGAAATACGACTATTCTAATGAAAACAAAATCATTATTTGAAATTGCTACAAAAGTTCAAAACAATTTTGTTGCAAGAACTATGCAAGTTGTTGCAACAGTCTGCTATAGCAAACTGCTAAATTGTACATTATGTTAGAGGAATTGTGCATATTGCTAAAATTGTATTCTATGGAAACAACTTGCTACCAAAACTAATTGAAATTGATTTATCATAAAAATAAATGACTAAATAAATCTAAGATATGCTCTTCATACATCAAAAATAAAATCTACAATTTATAATTTAATCACACAATCCTAAAATAAAATAACATAAATATTCAAAATAAAGAAAATAAAAAATAATACCACCATCATTTCTTAGGAGTGGGCCCTCCTCCCATTCTCTGAGGTGACTATAGAAATGCTAATTACTCTTCATAACATTATTTTTTGCAATTTTCCCATGCTATTACATTGCCTTTGCACTATATTTCCATCATTATTTATATGTTATTCTCCCCATTATTATATATTTCTACAACTCTATTTTATAGCATTTTCTCCAATTCTCTTGCCACATCTTATGGCATTATTTATGGCTTGTGGGTTGGAATAAAACTAGCCATAAACAAAGGAGTTTTTTTGCCATGAAAATAGTTATTTTCTTGGTTTATGTCCATCACAACTTTATTAGTTGTAACAAAAAATAATACAAACTATTTCATGTCATATGGGTATGAAAATAAGTCACCAAATTTTTTTTATTAAGGGTAAAATAGGTTTTGAAGGGACCCAAAACCCTTTACAAGCAAGTTTTGATGGGACTTGAAACCCAACCCACATGAAACATTGTCAAAGATAAAACAAAGACAAACAACAACCAACCTATAGTGGAAAATCCATACAACAAATACAGATCCAAAGCTAGGAAAAATCAACAAGCACTAGCCAATAGCTAGATCAAAACATTACAAGTGCTTACAAGGTTGTAGATACCAGAAAGTATCACCATCATTGATCTCAATCCGCACCTCTATAAGAGAAATCAAACCCCTAAAGAAAAAGGATAGAAAAAAATCCCTATCAGCAAAGCCATTAAAACAAGATGGGAATCCCAAATCCCATCACTCAAAAAATAAGGCTCATAACACTCCTTATTTCTCCACATCAATAGGAGAAAAAGGATTCACTTGATGCTGAAGATAGTAAATGCACCCAATTAGCCTATCCATAATCCTCATACAACATTATATGATCCAAATAGCCAACCAAAACTCCACCTCAATAGGAGAGAGCTCCCCTTTATATGAGAAGATGATATGAAAACCCTTTCAGAAAAGCCACAACTCTCCAACAAACTCAAATTCCACCTCAATAGGAATGATCACCACCTCAAAAGGGGCTACATGAGAGAAGACCAACAAAAAAGTAGGGTAAGTGCAAAAAGATGGGGGACCAAAAAGGGGGCTTAAGTGGCCACTTTTTTTATTTGAAATTAGAAAATATTGACTTTGGACGTGCAATTGAGGATAGTTACACTCAAAATTTTGAGATGCAACACAAACAAGGATCGTAGTGCTCTGAGTCTACTTTCTAAACTACTAATTTATTTTGAAAATGGTTGAGATTAAGGGGTTCAAAAGAGTGACCCACAAAAATTGGTGTTGTTTTTGTTAAAAAAACATAACTTTTGTGGGGATGTAGCACGGTGAACTTTTTTTTAGTATTTTTAAAATCGCTTTAGTGATAAATTAGCTAACAATATGTAGTTGATGCATGATTTTTTTGATAATTTTTTAATGAATATTTGGTTTTTTACTAATTTTCAAAGTGGACACTTCCTGAAAAATAGAATTTTGTCCGTGATACCCCTACAAAATTTGGAAACTAATTAATTTTTTTTCTTTTTAAAAATTTGTAGAATGGAGTCTAGTTTCTAAAAAATGTAATATATTTGAAATTTTGATGAACGGTTAATTTATAATGAAAAAAAACACCAAACACTATTTTTTGCCAAAAAAGAGACACAAACAAAAGAAATTATAGATCAAAGGCTTTAACGTTGTCAAAAAGTGAAAAAAAATAAAATTGTTGGATAACTAAGAGAGAGCCTAACATTACCTAGGTCTTCGATTTGTTTGACATTAAAACACGTGCAATCCTGATGGTGATCATGAACTCAATTATGTGAAATATTGTAGAATTTGCAAAAACACATCTCTGGGCATTGGGAAGGCCCTCCAAGTCTTTGGGTTGGTAAGCCTAAGGCTTGGGGATTCCCAAAGTACGATATAACACACTCGCACTATATCCTGGTTTTGACATGGCTTTTTGTGTTTGTGCAGGACATGTCTAGCAAGACATAATGCGGGCATGTTATAACACGCTTGCACTATGTATTGCTTTATGTTGAACGCTACTCTATTGAATGTATGTTTATACATTTGTATGTTTGTATGTACATGTATGCTTGCATGTCATGTATGTATGTATGCATACATACATGCATGCTTGTATGTATGTATGTATGTATGTATGCCTGAATGTATGTATGTATCAATGCATGCATGTATGTATGCCTATATGTATATATGTATTTAAGATTGTATGTACATATGTACATGTATTCTTGTATGTATGTAGGATTATATGTACATATGTATAATTCCTATATTTATGTAAGTACATTCATGTATTTATGTATGTCTTTAGAGGGAGGGAGAAGTTTAAGAGAGAGAGAGAGAGTTGTCTAGGTAGGGTGGGAGTGAGAGAGGGAGAGACTAGAGAGAGAGAGAGATGGGGTGGAAGGGAGAGACTAAGAGTGAGGGAGTGGGAGAGAAGGGGTTGGAGTGAGAGTGTCTTAGCCAGCCAGGTAGGGTGAGAGGGATAAAGAGAGAGAGAGGGGGGTGGGAGAGAGGGAATTAAGAGAGAGAGGGGCGAGAGAGAGAGGGAGAGAAAGAAAGAGTTATGTAGGTAGGGTGCTAGAGGGAGAGAGTTGAGAGTGAGGGGGGGTGAGAGGAGAGACTTGAGAGATAGATAGTGAGAGGAAGGGGAGAGAGAGGGAGTGGAGAGTGAGAGACTTGAGAGAGGGAGAGGGTGTAGGAGGGAGTGACCTGAGAGAAGGAGAGAGAGAGTTACCTAGGTAGGGTGCCAGAGGGAGAGACCTAATTGAGAGAAGGTGGAGGGAGAGACGAGAGAGATAGGGAGAGAGAGGGAGTCAGAGAGAGGAGGATGGAGAGGTAGTGGGAGGGAGATAGAGAGAGATAGATAGAGGGAGGAGAGTGGTATGGAGTGAGAGACGAGAAAGAGGGAGATGGTAGATAGAGACAATTAGAGAGGGTAGGAGAGAGGGATAGAGAGAGGTGAGATAGAGAGAAAGGGATAGGGGTTGGGGGTATAGCTGGGTTGATGGTTTAAGGGGGTGAGGGTATAAGGGATGGGATTAGCATTGAGGGGTGAGGGGCTGAGGGGTCAGGTAGAGGTGGAAAATGTCAGGGCTAGGGGTTGAGGGTTAAGGGGCCGAGGGCAGAGTGGGCTAGGGTAGGTTTTAGGGGCATGGTTGAAGGGACAAGCTGAGGGTCCAAATGTATGGGTAGAGGGCATAGGCTGATGGTTTAGGGTTTAAGCTGAGGGTTGAGGGATTAAGGGTTGATAATTGAGGGTTTTTAATGTATAGGTAGAGGGTTTAAGGGTTTAGGGGTTTAAGGGTTGAGGTTTTAGGATGCCGAGGATTGAGGGTATAGGTGGAGGGCTAGGCGGGGTTTAGGGTATAGAGTTTAATTGGGTACAAAGGTTTAAGGGTTGGAGGGATTAGGAATGAGGGTTGAGGGTAAGGGTTTAATGGGTTTAGGGGTTGAGGGTTTAAGGTTTAGGGTATTGTTTATCAAGGGTTGAGGGTATAGGGCTGAGGGATTAGGGTAGAGAGGGAGGGATGGAGGGAGGAGAGGATGGAGGGGGAGAAGTGAGATAGAGAGGAGAGAAGAGGAGGGAGGGAAAAGATATATGAGGGTTGAGGATCCAATGTATAGGGTGGGTGAGAGTATATGGTTAGGGTTGATGGTTTAGGGTATTGGGGTAGGGTATGGAGGGTCGAGGGGTGGGGTAGAGAGATTTAAGGGTTTAGGATTTAAGGGTTTAGGGTATATGTTTGAGGGTAGATGGGAGAGAGATAGGAGTTAGTGAGTGAGAGAGAGACTTGAGAGAGGGAGAGGGAGTAGGAGGGAGAGACTTGAGAGAGAGAAAAGAGAGAGAGGGGGGAGGGAGTGGGAGAGAGATAGAGGGTAGGGTAGAGGGTAGAGGGTTTAAGGGTAGAGGGTTAAGGGTAGAGGGGAGAGAGATAGGAGTGAGTGAGTAAGAGAGAGAGACTTGATAGAGGGAGATGGGTTAGGAGAGAGAGAGTAGAGGGGATAGACATAGAAGTAGTGAGTGAGAGAGAGAGAGAGGGAGATAGAGGGTAAGGGTTTAAGGGTTTAAGGGTAGAGGGTAGGGGATAAAGGGAAAAAGAGGAAAGAAACATAAAAAATAAACTTTCTCATAATGTGAGCATGTTTTGAAGTAGTAGAGATATGGTCGTTATTTTAGAAAGACATAACGCGCTTGCGTTATATGTTATAACACAAGCGTGTTTTATCTTGCTCTAAAAAATAATTAAAAACACAATATACCCGTAATCTCAAGGTCCACATTCTACATATTCTCCTGGTTTTGCGTGCATTCTAATAAAAAAAAGCTTTTTGATGATTTTGTGAAGTGTGCATGCAAGTTTTTCACATTCCACCACCTTTTTTATGATCTTTCCACCACCTTTGCATGAAACAACAGACTTTTCATGTTGAAAGGCATATAATATCAATTCAAGTTTGAATTCCATTGAAGAGTGATATACAATTGAAGTTTGGAGGGGAACAAGCTTTTGAAAAAGTCAAATTGTTGAGGAGTTTGAGGAAAGAAGAAGCAAAGGCTACATAATTGGGTAGAACTCCTCCATTAGAAACTCTGATTTTTTAGGTATGTGAAGTCTTTACACATTTTCTTTCATTCTATTTTGAATTTCTTTGATTTTGTTATTTTTCATATTCCATGTTAATCATTGTTTGTTAGTCATTATAACCTTAGCTTGTCAATGGACATTTTAAATTACACAATTATTTACACTTGCCAATTACATTGTTAAACCACGTCTCTTTGATGCATTTTGTTAAACAATTGACTTACCTTGTGTATGTTTCCACATTTTGTATACACATATATATGACAAAAGTTATAAGTAAAATAATACATCATTTCTCAATCCTCTACTATGGATGTGCATACCACTCTCCAAAGCTTTCATTTTGGTATAGGCATGGGGGATGTTGGAAAATGTAGTTGAATTTGGTTTTACACCTACAAATTGCATATGCTTGAAAATCTATTTTGTGCATATCCTACAATCATTCTAGTCCACGGGGCATATCTTATTGAGGTATTTTATCAAATAGATATACCAAGCAGCTAATTGCCTTGTCTATGCTACCAAATTTTCCATACATGTCTACCAAAGCATTTTATCAAACATCATAGACAAAGCAATTAGTTGTTTGAAGAAATGCCTCAAAGAAATGGGGTCTCATGGTGACATGCATTTTATCAAACAACTGATTGCATTGTCTATGCTACCAAATTTTCCATACATGTCTCCACAAAATTGGAATATACTCCTCCCACATTGATAGATATTTAAAACTATTTTGGTTTTCATCTCTATTGACAAAAAACTAGCTTGTTAATGCAGTAGGGTTGACAAGGTAGGGGCAGTGTGAGAAAATGCCTCATAGAAATGGGGTCTCATGGTGATGTACAAGGTAGGGGTAGCGTGAGAAAATTCCTCATAGAAATGGGGTCTCACAGTGATGTAAATCACCATGAGACCCCATTTCTATGAGGCATTTTTTCATGCTGCCCCTACCTTGTCAACCCTACCGAATTGGAAACCACATTTTGCATACATGTCTACGAAAAAATTATTGTTGAACATTTCACATGCCTTGTCCATGCTTCCATTTTGAGCCTATCTTGCAATCAAGGCATGCCACATGAACACATTTCTTTAAGGAATTCGATCGAAAAAATCATGTAAGCATTGGTAAGCTAGTGAGCCCACTAGCTTTCCAATGCGGTAGGGTTGACAAGGTAGGGGCTGACAAGGTAGGGGCAGCGTGAGAAAATGCCTCATAGAAATGCTCACATGATTTTTTGGATGGAATTCCCTAAAGAAATGTGGTTATGTGGCATGCCTTAAGTGCAAGATAGGCTCAAAATGGAAGCACAGATAAGGCATGTGAGATTTTTGACAACAATGTTTTTGTAGACATGTATGCAAAATGTGGTAGCATTGGCAAGCTAGTGAGCTCACTAGCTTGCCAATTCTCACATGATTTTTTGGATGGAAGGCCTTAAAGAAATGTGGTAATGTTGCATGCCATGATTGCAAGATAGGCTCAAAATGGAAGCATGGACAAAGATGTGAATTGTCTGAAAATAATGTTTTCGTAGAAATGTATGCAAAATGTGGTAGCATTGACAAGCTAGTGGGGTCACTAGCTTGCTAATGTAATAGGGTTGACAAGGTAGGGGCAGTCTATGCCTCATAGAAATGGGGTCTCACGGTGATGTAAAATGTGGTAGGGTTGACAAGGTAGGGGCAATGTATGCCTGATAGAAATGGGGTCTCATGGTGATGCACATCACCATGAGGGTAGGGGCAGTGTATGCTTGATAGAAATGGGGTCTCATGGTGATGTACATCACCATGAGACCCCATTTCTATCAGGGTACATCACCATGAGACCCCATTTCTATTAGGCATACACTTATTGTCAACCCTAAATTGGCAAGCTAGTGACCTCACTAGCTTGCCAATTCAATAGGGTTGTCAAGGTAGGGGAAACATAAAAAAATGCCTTATAAAAATGGGGTCTCATAGTGATGTACATCACAGTGAGTCCCCATTTCTATGAGGCATTGTTTCACACTACCCCTACCTTGTCAACCCTACCACATTGGCAAGCTAAGGTCACTAGCTTGCCAATACGATAGGGTTGACAAGGTAGAGGCAGCATGAAAAAATTCCTCATAGAAATGGGGACTCATGGTGATGTACAGTAGGATTGACAAGGTAGGGGAAACATGAAAAAATGCCTCATAGAAATGGGGTCTCGTTGTGATGTACATCATTGTGAGTCCCCATTTCTATGAGGCATTTTTTCACGCTGCCCCTACCTTGTCAACCCTACCGCATTGGCAAGCTAGTGACCTCACTAGCTTGCCAATGCTCACATGATTTTTTGGATGGAATGCCTTAAAGAAATGTGGTAATGGGGCATGCTATGATTGCAAGATAGGCTCAAAATGGAAGCATGGACAAGGCATGTGAATTTTTTGACAATAATGTTTTCATAGAAATGTATGCAAAATGTGGTAGCATTGACAAGCTAGTGAGTTACTAGCTTGCCAATGCGGTAGGGTTGAAAAGGTAGGGGAAGCGTATGCCTCATATCACTATGAGACCCCATTTCTATGAGGCATATTCTGCCCCTACCTTGTCAACCCTACCACATTGGAAAGCTAGTGACCTCACCAACTTGCCAATGCGGTAGGATTGACAAGGTAGGGGCAACATGAAAAAATGCTTCATAGAAATGGGGACTAACGGTGATGTAGATCACTGTAAGTCCCCATTTTTATGAGACATTTTTTCACACTACCCCTACCTTGTCAACCCTACCGCATTGTCACTAGCTTGCCAATTCTCACATATTTTTTGGTAATGGGGCATGCCATGATTGCAAGATAGGCTCAAAATGGAAGCATGGACAAGGCATTTGAATTGTTTGACAATAATTTTCATAGAAATGTATGAAAAATGTGGTAGCATTGACAAGCTAGTGAGCTCACTAGCTTGCCAATGTGGTAGGGTTGACAAGATAGGGGCAACGTGTTCCTTATAGAAATGGGGCCTCATGATGATGATGCTGTGAGACCCCATTTCTATAAGGCATACACTGCCACTACCTTATCATCCCTACCACATTGGCAAGCTAGTGAAATCACTAGCTTGTCAATGCTACTACATTTTGCATACATTTCTATAAAAACATTATTGTCAAACAATTCAAATTCCTTCTCCATGCTTCCATTTTGAGCCTATCTTGCAATCATGGCATGCCACATAACCACATTTCTACATGATGATTGCAATTATTTTGTATGAAGCCTTGAATGACATATATTTCATTTATTTGTATGGATTCATTTTTTAGGAACTAATATATGTCTCATTACCATGCTATAGGTAAAATTATCCACCATGCCAAAGAAACAAAGAAGGAATAAACAAACAAACAAAGAGTATGAAACTAATAAAGCAAAAAATAGAGAATGGATGAGGGAATATTGTGAGAAGATGAAATTGGACATGATTGATGAAAACAAACCAATTGAAGAGGAACCTAAACCATCAAAAAGAGAAAAGGCATTGGCGGCACAAAAATAATGAATGTGAAAGCATCGTGCTAAGATAGGTTCAAATACCATGGTTGGAGACACACCCTCTACCGCAAGTGAATACAAATGGACACCATTAAGCACAAGTGAATATGGAGGGACACCATCTATCACAAGTGAATATGGAGGGACATCATCTACCGCAAGTGAATATGGAAGTAAATATGAAGACAATGAAGAGGGAATAAACTATTACTTGTGTCGTTGTGTTGAGCCCAAAAACAAATTGGAGGCCCCAGTTATAGATAGAGAAAACATTGAATACCCTACAAGCTCAATTGTTGTTATTGGAACGTGGCTTAGAAGGTACCCACATCAGAGTGTTAAATATTGGTTGTTTCAGGACTTTGACACACATCAGAAGATTCTTCATTACTTGAACCTTGTCATGGAATCCTATGTTCATTTGACCAAAGATGGGGGTAGACCTTTGAACAAGACCTTGTGGAAGGTGTGTGGGTCTGACCATGAGAAAATACTTGACACAATAAAGAGTAGAGTAGGCCCGGATGGTTCGTTGGATTAATTTGTAAGAATGCATATTGGTTCTTATTAATTTATACTTGTATGCATATTAATTTATATGATACCAGTGCTATGATGCAAAAGCTATCATCTAATGTTTATATCATGTATGTAGGTGATTGATGAAGTTATCCAAATTGCAAATGTAGCACACTTTATGTTTAGAACTGTGGCAACGGATACAGAGTTCAATGGTATTTTATTTTTTCTCAAAAATATGCAAAAAAAATGATGTAGGATATTCTTTATAGATTAGTAAACTAAGTGGAATATTAAATTGTGTTGTTTTTATAATAGGTTACAAGTTTCCAAAAGGTTGGAAATTAATAGTTTGGTTATGTTCTATTCATGTTCTATTCATGAGAGGCTGTTGTGTGCAATAGGTATCTTGGAACTCTCAATGAAGATGTATGGCTAGGAGTGACTAAGTTGAGAGATTGGCATGCCTATCCTCAATGGAAGCATCAAGATTTAAGCCTTGTTGTTCCCGAGTTGGAACCAAATGGTGTGAATTTGTTGTTTGTAAGTTCCTTCCATATATTTTCATTTCATTTCCATTTTGGATGCTCTTTATTTTTCTTCTTTTACTTGTCCTATTTGTAAGTAATCTACTAAAAATTGATTAGTGTCCCCTTGCATAAAATGTTGATTTATGAGCCATCCAAGAGAATCTCAGCCAAAAAAGAAATGCAACATCCTTATTTTAATGATCTTGACAAATCTCAATTATGATTTTAAGCCATTATAAAAGCGTGTGTGAATCTTAGTGAGGGAATTTCAAGTTATTCATTTGAAGTTAACCTCATCATGAGAACCTATGATGTAGAAATTATAAGAGCATCTCGAATTTCAAGTTATTCTATTCATCAGAGGTTGTTGTGTGAAATAGGTATCTTGGAACTCCTAATGAAGATGTATGGCCAGGAGTGACTAAGTTGAGAGACTAGCATGCCTATCCTCAATGGAAGCATCAAGATTTAAGCCTTGTTGTTCCTGAGTCGGAACAAAATGGTGCAGATTTGTTGTTTGTAAGTGCCTTCCATCTATAAGAGAGGGGGACCAACCATGTTCAAGGCCCTAGGTCACAGAGAGCCAAGAGCGGAAGGTTGCCCTAACTTACCTCAGCTTAAAGGAGTGTTTTTGAATGAGGGACAAGAATGATGAGGACTATGAGGTCCTTCGACCACTCTACAAACTTGAGACTTGAGATGGGGCTAGGTGAGATGGTTTTTAGGTCCCGCATTGTACCCCAGGTAGCTCTCTACCTAAGGATGAAAGCGTGACTCCGAAATAACAGCGTGACGCACTGGAGTTTCTTAGTTGCGCTGACATTCGCACGACTAGAGGACCGAAAGTATAGTCATAATTGCCAAAAAATGAGATGAAAACCTAGCTAATTGGTTTCAAAAGGCCAAAATAATGCTATGAAGTAGGAAAAAGTACAAATGAATATGATAAAGTAAATATACCAGAGTTAGGATGACATGAATGATCTCGCAAAGGAACTCGTTTGCCAACTAACTCTAAATGCATGTCCACCTACACACAAGAAAGAGGGAAATTTGGTTGGGGTTGTATAGGGGTCTGCATTAGTCAGACCTCCATTTTGGTGTTTCCACCTCCACAGACAACCAAGTTTGCAATGATGGAGAAATATGTGATAAAGAAAGAAATGAAGTAAAGGACACTAAAACACTACAAAACAGTAATGTGCTACTCAACCAAATAGTAGAGAGGAGTGGAAATATTACCACCTCCACCAAGAGTTTGCTAGCTAATGGAGGAGAAAACGAGAGGAATCAAGCCCTTGCTGCAATAGTGTTGTTCCACACTTGCTCTACTTTGTTGATGGAGTAATGTTGTTTGCTGCTATGGAGTGCAAAGTGTTGCTTAAAATGCTGAAAGTGTAAGAAGTGAATGCTAGAAGACTGATTGAGCTTTCAAAGAAGATATATTGGATGCTTAGAGGATTAAATACATGAAGGAAGAGTGAATTTGAAGGAGAAATGAGAGTAACGACCATATTCGGGTCGGTGGGTCAAAGAGGGGTGTTACAAACCACTCCCAATGGGAAGTGTAATACCTTTGCAAGCTTCAAACATGAGAATCTATCAGGGACGCTGGCACACCACTCAGAAATTTGCACACCATGTGGACATCCATGATAGTTATTCTTTTTCCAACACACAAAATAGGTGCCAAGTGGAACGAAGGAAGTGGGCTTGTGTGAAATTTAGCCTTGAAATTTGGTTTTCTAAAGTGAGGAAGGTTAAAAGGGGAATTTGCATAAGGGGTGCAAATTTGCTCCTATACATTTTTCTCCCACTTTAGCGAACACAAATATTGATGAGTGCTTTGGTAAAGTAAATTGGAGAGTGAATAGAGTTAGAAATACCGTCGAGGAAGTAGACTGCGATTTGGTGAACTTGAGAGTCCAGGACAAGCAAAGAACTTCATAGCCCTACAAAACTATGAAGCTAAAGAATAAAAGTGCCTTACAGGACCATAGACCTACAAGGAGACAACCCCCAAGATTTCTCACATCGAGGAAGCCCCAAGAAGTAAGCACCTCATAGGCCCGCATACCTACAAGGAAGGTATCCTCCAAGATCTTTCGCATGAAGGAAACCCAGAAAAGTGCCTTACAGACCTGCAGACCTATAAGAAGGAGTCACACAAGATTGCTCACATGAGGGAAGCAGAGAAAACACCTTACAGACCCTAAGACCTGCAAGGAAGGTATCCTCCAATATCTCTCACATGGAAGGAAACCTAAAGAAAGCACCCTATAGACCCGTAGACTTGCAAGGGAGTGATCCCCAAGATCTCTCACATGGAGGAAGCCCAAAGGAAGCACCCTATAGGCCTGTGGACCTATAGGGAGGTATCCCCCAAGGTCTATTATATGGAGGAAACCAAAGGAAGGCAGATTTTGCAGAGTTAGAAGCGACTTCATAGGTGCACCTGCAAAGCGGCATGTTTACCCACAGATAAAGCATGTCAGAAAGCGGCCACGCAGGAAAGCAAGTGGATAGTCACATAGACTGTCAACAAGTTGTAAAAATTTCAAAGGGGTCCCTTGGGAACCCAGCGTGAAGAAGGGGTCCACTCAAGGGATGCACTATTCGAAAGCAGATGTCTTCTTTCTTGAATCAGTTCATCATCAAGGAATCCTTTCAAAATATGTTCACTTCATCAAGGAATTCAAAAGGAAGAATATGCTCCCACATGAGGGGATGGTCAAAACCATTCCCACTTTAGAGGGAGGTTCTCAATTTCTTTCTTTGCAAACCCATGATGAAGGAAACACGTTTTGTTAGGGTTTCAAGTTGAGGACACGATTCTTGAAAGAGTTTGCAAGGATTCTCGAGAAAAGATTCATTGGAAACAAATGCATTTTCTAAAAATAAAAATGTTGTAGAAGTGGTGTTGTCACACATGAGAGGGAAAACTCAAGCAAAGAAGAGAGAAAGATAAAGGAAAAGCTAAAAGAGATATTACAAACAAAGGGCATAGGGGTAGCTTCATATTTCAGGGTCAAAACTGCTCACAAATATATAAGTATAGTAATAGTGTATAAAATGAACTGTCATCAACCCCCTACTACATCAGACCATATGAAGAATGCACGAGAAGACAAAGTAAAAATAAAAAAATGGGTCAACATGGAAGGGAAGCCTAAATTCCCCCAACACTTTTCATCGTCCCTAATTTATCAAAAATCAATCACAAACATGGAAGAATGATGACACAAATAGAGGAAGGTTTATGACACAGAAACCATGCTTGTATCCAAGCACCAACGAGGGTGAAAAGAGTCATCCAAGCACATATAGCACATTCACAGGGGAACACATCATGATGCACACATCTAATCTAAAGATAAAGAAGGAGCCTCCCCTAACACTGATCAACCAAGAGGTCATCCACTTACCACTTTAGATCATCATAGGGGGAAGGAGGACAAGCTTGTAGTGGTGTGATGTTAAGGGGAGGAGCTTCCAACCCTCTTGCAACAAGGGCTAAGGAAGAAGGCCCCTCAAGGTCTTCTTCACTCAGCTCTTATGGAGTTAAGGTCAGAGACTTGGTGAAGATGATTGACAAGGCTCAAACTTCATCCACATAGTTAAACATACACTTTAAAGGAGTATTGTGTTTAACTTCAACGAACGGAGAAGGCTGTGCCTAAGATTCACTACTAGGCTCACCGAGTGAGTAGGGAGTGGTGACGAACTTAGGGGAAGCTGAGATAGGTTCTATCACTAGGACATAATAGGTCAACATGGGACCACCTTGCAGAGAAGGTGGGCTTCTCGTACATTCTCTGTTGTTGGAAGAACTACTCTCCACCTTTTGCTTCATTGGGGGACGTGAGCTCCCCACAAACGAGGTAAGAGGCGCAAAAAGAAGAGGAGGAGAAAACTGTAGTAGACACCACCAAAGTGTTTGTCATATCTATGGGTCTCAGAAAAGGCGGGACATCTAGAATGGACATTAAGAAAGGTGGCTTCACCGAAGGAGCGATGAACACCTGCACCTTTTTAGGGTCGAACACATTTGTACTCACAATGAAATCCATAAGCGATACAAAGCTAGATTGAATGAAAGCAGAGGGGAGGAGAGAGGAGGACGTTGTAGGGGGCCCTAAAGTAGGGGAAATCATCTCCTCTTCCTTCCTCTGTAAGGCGACCTATTCAGCCATGAGATCCTTTCATTGACACTTGCACTCATGCGCAAGGCAGTTTCTATGACTCTTTGGATTGGAGGCCAAGGGCCATGAAGGAACGAAGGGCTCCTACTTGGCCATGGGAGTGTCTACTACAACCATTTTTGATGGAGGGATGGACTCCAAAATGGGAGCAAGAGGAGCAGGTTGAGGAACAATAGGGGGAGTCGACTCAAGAGCCTCGGCAGCAGGCCTCTTCTTGCTTGCTACTTAGGAGTAGGAGCGGTAGGAGGCCGTAGAGCCTGAGACATAGAGGACTCTCCAAAGGAGGCTTTCTTCCCGCTATACCAAATAGGCCTAGGATCCGTGGGTAGCACAAGAAGCTTAAATGTGGGACGCTTAGGCTTTTGCTGAGAAGGCACCACAAGATTCTCCCATGGGCATAGAATAGAATCCGATCGCACCATAACGGAGCAAGAGGAAGCATTAGATTGACCAACAGAAGAGGAAGAAGGATGATCCTGAGACCGCTTCTCTTCTTCTCTTGTATGTGCCTTGGTGGCATCACTGTCAACTTTTAGGCAAGCCCTATGTAAAATAGCATAAGCCGATCGGGGGTATCTCACTCTCGACGCTCGGTGCTCTCTCTTATAATACTAATAAGTTTGGTACAAAAGGTCCCTCGTAGGTGGAATAGGACCCATAGGCACAGACCAAGAGTAATCCAAGGAGTAGCTACTATGAGCAACCGGTTGTCTATAACCGGTGTCATGAATTACATGCACGAAACCCTCATGGATAAATTTTAGATATTTATGCACAACTGAGGGTATGAAATTTATAGCCACTAACCAAGGGATACCCAACTTCACTTTGAAAAGCTTAGATCTAGGGATTATGTCAAACAAAAGTTTCACGGATTTAGGTCCAACCAAAACTAATAGGACAATACTACCTAGAGGAGGTACAAAAAGTTCATCATGTGTGTGAATGGTGCTCATGGGTGTATCATATCCATCTTTATGTAAGAAATTGATTAGCATGATCTCCTTAGTTATAATGTTCACTTGAGATGTCGGATCTATGAGAACATTGACTACAATGTTCTCGTTGATTCGCACATGGATGTAGAGAGGATATGGTTCCCTATTGAAACCCATCATCAGGTCCTGTGGAGTGAAGGTTATACCATTATCACTGCTCATAGGCTGCACAAAGGGGATAGGTTGATGCAGGAGAGAAGCCATTGCACACTAAACAATACTTTCACAGAGCCCCCAAAAGGTGACAAAATAGGATAGTGACCCAACTAGGGTTTCATTATGTAATACTTTAGGAACCTTCCAACTATGCCTACTAGGGGTCATAGGTTGGGTTGTGAGGTGAAGAGATTCACAACGCTCACACCTACAATGCTCCTAGAATCAAGATTAAAGGGTCTTTCAGTATCGAAAAACTGAACCAAAATGGTTCATGTCGTGTTCACCAAAAATATAAGAGAGGGGGACTAGCCATGTTCAAGGCCCCAAGTCATGGAGAGCCAAGAGTGGAAGGCTGCCCTAAGTTACCTCAACTTAAAGGAGTGTTTTGGAGTGAGGGATGAGAATGATGAGGACTATGAGGTCCTTTAGCCACTCTATAGACTTGAGACTTGAGATGGGGTTAGGTGAGCCAGTTTTTGGGTCCCACACTATACCTCAGGTAGCTCTCTGCTCAAGGACAAAAGCATGACTCCTAGATGATGGATTGGCATCTGCATGAATAGAGGATCGAAAGTACAGTTAGAACTACCAGAAAATGAGCTGATAGCCTAGCTAATTGCTTTCAAAAGGCCAAAACAATGTTGTGAAGTAGGAAAAGTACAAATGCATATGATAACGTAAATATACCAGAGTTAGGATGGCAAGAATGATCTCGCAAAGGAACCCATTTTCCAGCTAACTCCAAATGCACGTCCACCTACACACAAGAAAGAGGGAAATTTGGTTGGGGCTATATAGTGGTTTTCCTCAATCAGATCCCCATTTTGGTGTTTCCACCTCCATGATAGCCAAGTTTGCAACAATGGAGAAATATGTGATAAATAAATAAATGAAGTAAAGGACACTAAAACACTACAAAATAGTAATGTGATCCTCAACCAAATAGTAGAGGAGAGGAGTAGAAAGATTACCACCTCCACTAAGAGCTCACAAGCTAGTGGAGGAGAAAATAAGAGGGCTCAAGCCCTTGCTGCAATGGTGTTGTTCCACACTTGCTCTACTGAGTTGATGGAGTGATGTTGCTTGCTGCTATGGAGTGCAAAGTGTTGCTTAGAATTTTGAAAGTGCAAGAAGTGAATGCTAGAAGATTGCTTGAGCTTGTGAAGATGGATTGGATGCTTAGAGGATGATATGCATGAAGGAAGAGTGAATTTGAAGGAGAAATGAGAGTAATGGCCATATTCGGGTTGGTGGGTGAAGAGAGGTGTTACAAACCACTCCCAATGCGAAGTGTAACACCTTTGAAAGCTTCAAATGTGGGAATCTATCAGGGACATTAGCACGCCACATAGGCATCTACGACAGTTATTCTTCTACTGACACACAAAAGGGGTGCCAAGTGAGTGGGCTTGTGTGGAATTTAGCCTTTGAATTTGGTTTTCTAAAGTGAGGAAGGGTAAAAGGGGAATTTGCATAAGGGGTGCAAATTTTCTCCTATACACCATCATTTTCATTTCATTTCTATTTTTCATGCTCTTTCTTTTTCTTCTTTTACTTTTCCTATTTATAAGTAAACTACTAAAAATTGATTGGTGTCTTATTGTAGAAAATGCTGATTTATGAGCCATCCAAGAGAAACTTAGCCAAAAAAGAAATGCAACATCCTTATTTTGATGATCTTGACAAATCTCAAATTTGATTTTAAGCCATTATAAAAGAGCGTGAAGCTTAGTGAGGGAATTTCAAGTTATTCATTTGAGGTTAACCTCATCATGAGCACCTATGATGTAGACATTATAAGAGAATCCAAATGTATGAGTGACATTGTAAAAGATATGTGAAAACGGAGTACCTAAGGAATCCTTGAATCGTATTTTTGGTTATTATGAGAGAATCTTATAAGCTAAGTTTGTGTGCATGAAAATGGGGCACATTGATTCAATATTTGATTTAAGTGGGGTGTTGGAATTCATATAGTTTAATTTTTTTGTCATGATTTTGTATTACCACTTGATAGTTTTGAGAAAGCATTGTTCCTACAAGTACAAGCACTTGGGTTTTAGAATGGTGTATGAAGCATATTAGACAATTTTAGCACAAACAAAAGATTTTTTTTTTTATTCAAGGGGTAAACGCTTTTGACCGGAGCTATGAACTGGATACAACCATTCAACAATACCACCCCAATGGGGTTTGAACCTTGGTGGCAAGAACAACAATGCCACCTATAAACCATCATACCATGCCAATACCGGCGAGCACAAACAAAAGAATTAGGACTACTATATATATCTCATTTTATTGTAAACATCATATTATTAATATAGTAAGTGTATAACCATTGATGGTTACCAATCATTCTTTTTCTTCATTTATTCCCTCTCTATTATAACTAGCACCTATTGACTAACTTATTATAAAAAAATCATTTATTAAAACAAATCAACATAATGATTATAAATCAATATCAATATAGCATACCATCTATTCACATAAACATTTGCAATGATATTTATTCAAATTTTGAAATTTATTGCTGCCCTCAAACATTTGTAATTCATGCAATGTAAACCCTTAACAGTCCAAATTACAAAAGGGAAGAAATATTTGACAAAATTTTACCTGGATACCGTGTTAGTTACAGGTATTTCATCTGAGGCATCAATATTATTTAGGGAACCTCTACAATAACCTCTCTCGGTTTTTGTTATTTCAGAGTCATTTTTTCATGGTGTCCAATTTTGACTTGATGGAAAAAATGTCAATTGCAAGCAGTGTAAAGTTGCAATGTTGTGCAACTTTTGTTCTGCAACTTGCGTGACCAAACAAACTATTCTAATGCATCCAAATGGGTATGTTTACACTAGACATAGTCCTCTTTTTCACTCAAACACACTGAATCACTCCGAGCTACGTTCAACCGACTCGATCCCTTAAGGGTCTAAAGTGCAAAATGACTGCAATATTTGACAGGCTATTACTCGGAAACCATGATGCTTACGAACTCTTCATATGAGCCTATAGGATTGCATTGGACCCCTCTACAATAACCTCTCTCAATTTTTGTTATCTCAAATTCATTTTCTCGTGGTGTTTAATTTTCACTTGATGGAAAAAGTGTCAAATGCAAGTAGTGTAAAGTTGCAAAGTGGTGTAACTTTCATTTTGCAACTTGTGTGACCAAAAAAAATGTTCCAACACGTCCAAATAGGTACGTTTACACTAGGAATGTCCTCTTTCACACCCAAACACACCGAATCACTTTGAGCTACGTTCAACTGACTTGATCCCTTAAGGGTCCAAAGAGCAAAATAGCAACAATATTTGACAAGCTACTACTTGGAAACTGTGGAGCTTACAAACTCTCTTTCCAAGTCTATGAGATTGCATTGGGCCCCTCTATAATAACCTCTTTCATTTTTTGTTATTTCAGAGTCATTTTCCTATGGTGTCTAGTTTTCACATGATGGAAAAAGTGTCAAATGCAAGCAGTGTAAAGTTCCAAAGTGGTGCAACTTTTTTTTTGCAACTCGTGTGACCAAACAGACTATTCCAACGTGTCTGGATGGGTATGTTTATGCTAGGCATGGTCCTTTTTTGCACCCAAACATGCCGAATCACACTGAGGTATGTTCAACTAGCTTGATCCCTTAAGGGTCTAAAATGTAAAATGACAACAATCTTTGACGAGAAACTACTAAAAAATAATTATGCTTACAAAATATCTGTCTATGTCTACAGGATCAAGTTAGGCCCTTCTACAATAACCTCTGTCAATTTTTGTTATCTTGGAGTCATTTTCCCATGGTGTCCAATTTTCACTTGATGGAAAATGTGTCAAATGCAAGCAGTGTAAAGTTGCAAAGTGGTGCAATGTTCTACAACTTGTGTGACCAAACGGACTATTCCAATGCATCTGGATGGATATGTTTATGCTAGGAATGGTCCTCTTTTGCACCCAAACATGCCGAATCACTTTGAGCTACGTTCAACTAACTCAATCCCTTAAGGGTCCAAAGTGCAAAAGGGTAGCAATCTTTGACTGACTATTACTTGGAAACTGTGATGCTTACAAAATCTTCATCTATGCCTATGGGATAACATTGGGCCCCTCTCCAATAATCTCTCTTATTTTTTTTTATTCAAAGTCATTTTCCTGTGGTGTCCAGTTTTCACTTGATGGAAAAAGTGTCAAATGCAAGTAATGTAAAATTACAAAGTGGTGCAACTTTTGTTTTGCAACTCGTGTGACCAAACAAACTATTCCAACATGTTCAGATCAATACGTTTATGCTAGGAATGGTCCTCATTCACACCCAACCACATTGAATCACTCTGAGCTACGTTCAACCAGCTCGATCCCTTAAGGGTCCAAAGTGCAAAAGGGCAACAATCTTTGATGAGCTACTACTTGGAAACTGTGAAACTTACAAAATTTCTATTTGCACTTACAAGATCATGTTGGGTCACAATAACCTCTCTTGGTTTTTGTTATCTCAGAGTCATTTTCCTGTGGTGTCCAATTTTCACTTGATGGAAAAAGTGTCAAATGCAAGTAGTGTAAAGTTGCAAAGTGGTGCAACTTTCATTTTGCAACTCGTGTGACCAAAAGAACTATTCCAACACATTTGGATGGGTACATTTACACTAGGCATAATCCTCTTTTGTACCCAAACATGCTGAATCACTCTAAGCTGTGTTCAATTGACTTGATCCCTTAAGGGTCCAAAGTGTAAAATGGATGCAATCTTTGATGGGCTATTACTCAAAAATCATGATGCTTACGAACTCTATGTATGAGCCTAGATGGGATCATGTTGGACTCCTCTACAATAACCTCTCCCAGTTTTTGTTGTCTTAGATTCATTTTCCCATGGTTTCCAGTTTTCACTTGATGGAAAAATGTCAAATGCAAGCAATGTAAAGTTGCAAAGTGGCACAACTTTCATTCTGCAACTCGTGTGACCAAACGAACTATTCCAATTCATCTTGATAGGTACATTTATGCTAGGAATGGTCCTTTTTCACACTCAAATATGTCGAATCACTCTACGCTATGTTCAACCGACTTGGTCCCTTATGATGGCATGCAAAACAATTGAAAAGAGAAACATTCACACGACAGTTAAGAAGTCTAAGTTTTCCACACCAAAAACATATGATCATTCTCAAGTCTAGCAAGTGCAAGAATTTGTTTTAATTATCCTCCTTTCCCTTACAACAATATACAACCAATTGTAAATGTGTACAATGGTGGAACTTGGAAACATTTTATTTTTCCTCAATTAACAACTTATAAGCTAACAGTTCAACATAAATAACTTATAAGCTAACACAAGCTAATAGTTCAACATAAATAACTTATAGAGACATCCACACAACTTGAACAATAAAATATCAAACTACCAAATCACCTAAATTATACTGAGAAACTTATGCATCCATCACCATAAAATATTTATTCACAGATAAACATTCCACAATAATGAAACTAACCAAAAATCTATCATTCCAATAATAGATAATCCATTGGAAAACTACTGAGAAAAAGCAGAATAAATCCACACACCATAACTCAAAGATTACGTATCCATGAACTTCACCATTGTCTTTCTATATTGAAATAACAGAAAAATAGTAAAAATAACAAAGTTGTTTTTGTCTTGATAATGATTTCTTGAAGAAAACCATTTTAGAAATTAAAATAAAAAGTTTTTGAAGTATCAATAGAGCCAAATTAAAGAAAATAACATAAAAACTAAAAACTAATCAGTGGTCCAAGGGCCATCACCAACTCTTTCGCTTCCAGTTATTTCCACCTCTTGCTCCTCCAGTAACGCCTCCTATGCCTTTACTCTTTGCCTGTATTCTTGGTACTTGGTGACAATTGTGGTGATTTTTTTGCTTCCTAGAGTCGTGGTGATTCACAACCTTGTCCTCCATCTTGAAAGTGCACAGTATGACTCAACTAGCATTTCATAGATGTCACTTTCCCCCTTAAATGCACTCACATAGGTCTATAAGTTACTCAATTTTCTAAATGAGTTTCCAGTGGCTGTCTCAGGATCACCTACTTCTCTATGAAACACCTATTTAAATTCCCTTTGTATGTCTGCAAGATCTAGTACATTTTCATCGAACCCATCTATGAGGTCCAGTTCAAGAACATTAAAGTTCTCCTTGATCTTCACGAATATTTCAAAGTATTTTTCTAACACTTTATTGATTTCCTTGATATAATCTTCATATACTGTCAATTTCCACTGCAATGAATCATACCAACTAGAATCAATTTCTCTAGGGTCATCCACCAATTTTTCTCTTATTAACAAAGTGTGCTCCATGGAGGATAATTCTAAAATTTCCCTTGAAAGAAAAAATGTGCTGCTATGTTCTCTCCTGGCCTGGTGGAGATCAGTTACCAATTCCTTTCTTTTATCAGACACATTAACATAGAATTGCCTAAATATAGTAATAAAGAAAACACCATCCTGATAAAGCTTTTCTATCCATTCGCTGGTAGCTTTAGCATAACCTAAATTTTTCTTGATCCATTACATAGTGTTAGAATCAATACCTTGAACATTTGAGCTTGAGGCTTCCTTAGTGGTCAGAGTCACAATTGATGAAATAAAATTTCTTAAAGAAAGAATATGAGATTGTAATTGAAGGTTCTTCTTTTTCTGTTCTTTTGCTCTTTTGATCAACGCATTAATAGAGTAATCAACATGATATACATCACCTTCTAAAGTAGATTTCTCCATATCAACATGACTAACCTTGTAGTCGGCTTTCGTTATCTCATTTTCATTTAGGTCCTTTTTTGGATCAACAATCTCCAACAGTTGATGCCCAGTAGTGGAATCGATGACAATTTGTGACATCCTCTTAGCCTTTTTGGGCTTCTGGTGACCTTGTAGCAACATGGAAGCTGTATCTACTTTAATTGTCATTGTGGGAATATTCTTTCTTTTCTTCTTGACTGCTTTCTTTAACCATGTTGGGGAAGATTTCAGTAATCCAGTGTCTCTACTTTCAACACTTACATTTTTTTTTTCCAGTTGATTGAACAAAAATAGAAGTATCTCATACTAGGGAGAAGGGGGAACTTCAAATAAAGTGGGAAAATAATTATCATCAATTATTTGTTGAAAAACTCCCTTAGAGTTTGTAGGCACTAGCTTTTCTTGACTAGCCTTTTTCTTAGGTACTGAGGGTACACTATCCTGCTCACAAATTGATTTTAGCTTGGCCCCAGTGTCTTTTTGCTTCTCACCATCTCCTCCTGACTATGAGCCAGTGCCAAACAACCTAATTAACTACTTTACAATTGATATATTTATACCAGAGTCCTATACAACCCCTTGCTCTTTTCTCTGCGAAACTCTTTTCTCATGGGGAGAACCCACACTTTGGCACCAATTTCCGTTCAACCAGTCTGAATTTCTTCTCAAAATAGGAGAAGAAAGGACCATTAAGTTTGAAACTTCATCCTCTGACCAATTAATTCTATACAAGGGCTTACTAGTAGGGGCCCTATATTTGGGATCAATGATCACCAAGTATTCTTGTGCATCTTCTAGAATATTGAAAGAAATACCAAAAGCTTGTATTTTCCTTAGGGTCAATCTCATGGAATTTATTATATACATCTTGCTTTCATTTGTAATGTCTTCCCAAAAATCTTCAATATCAGGGCGATGTTCATAGCTGCCAGCTCCATACAAATTTGGCTTAACATAACCCTTGCTATCAAAATTAGTTCTCATGGGAAAACACTGAAAAATGAATTCATTCAAGGCTTTCTCCACACCCCTAGAAATATTATTACTTTTGCAAGAAAATGAAGGCATGGACAATGGAAAAGCATACCCCTTCTTTCCCATGTTTGAATATTTAACATTTACAACAGCCATCTGTCGACAAACTTCAAGAAAAACCAAGAAATCACTTGGGTAATGGAGAAATTTCAATAAAGCCTAATCAAAACCTCCAATTCTAAGATAAGTAAATTTGTTGAACTAAATGTAGAAACTTCCAAACCTCAATACTAGAGTAGCCGCTTCAAGTGAAACCCTAAGCTGAGGTTTTCCATCAAATTTTTTCACAATTTCCATTAAAAATGCATCATTGACGTGACAAAAATTCCTCATTCCAACCTCCTTAGTGACCTGTGGAAAAGTTCTATACATAGGTGTGTCCAACATCAGAGACCTTTGCAGTTCCAACCTTACCCAGACAACCTCTTGACTGGATATAATGTAAACTGAGTATGAGCACATGTGGAAGGGAATAGTTTGCCAAAAATTTATCAATTGCTCATTAAAATGATAACAAATAATCTCAACCCATTCAATGAATTTATTTTCACTACAAATCAACAGAATAAAATGGTACATCCAAAATTCAAAAGAGTTCAAATATGTATTACCAACCACATGATGTAGCAAGGTGATAACATCTTAAATTTCATCATTAAATTGACCCTTTTAAGCTTTAAGGGCAACTGAGACTTACACTTTTTTCTCGGATTTCAACCAATTCTTCGCAATGGAATTTTTGCACCATTCCTCATTCATTTTGAAAAACTCTTCACCAACAACTACAAACATTTCCTCTACAATTTCCCTCTCTAGAATGCTTAATGCGTGGGAATGACTTTAGGAGTAATTCTTGCAATGACTGACCCGTTCACAACTCTAATTTCTCAAGTCTTTGGAATGTAACTCCTTGCACATGAAATCACTAGGTTGACACTTTGTACAGCCTCAGGAAAACCTCTCACATCCACCAAACCTCTTTGCAAAACTTTATCTTCCAGTGCTATTCTCTCCCTTTGCTCTAGGCACACCAAAAACTCCTCCAAATTGACATGCCCAATTTTAGTGTCCCTCAAGCTAGACTAGTCATTTTGAATTCTACGAGCTGCATGAGTGTAAATTTGTGGAGATATAATGTTTGCACTTGAGAATTACTAGAATTGGAAAAGAATGAGAATACAGGCTAAGTTTATGAGTAAAATTTTGCCACCCACTTATGCCATTATTTTGATAGGACATGCATTAAATGCGACATTCAATTTCATTCCTTGAAAAGATAGCCTTTAAACGTGCATGCTTTTTGAAATTCCTAAAAAGACAACTCAAGGTTATTCCATACATAGCATTGAATGAGATGACATTTCCTTTGAAATCCAAGATAAGTCCATAATGTCACGTGGTTGTTGAAACATGGAACCTTAGAACCAACGTTGAAAGTTTTGGAAACCTTCGAGTCACTAACTACAAAAATGAACAACAAATACTTGCAACTCAACAAAGTGAACCAAGTTAGGGAATTGAGAAGTTGTGAAATGTTAGAACTTTGTGACAAGGTTATAAAACTCAGAGGACTAGTGACTAAGGTTAGGAAAAACACCAAAATCTTGACTTTGAGTGATAGTAACCACAACAATGAAACTAACCAAAAATCTATCATTCCAATAATAGATAGTCCATTGGAAAACTACTCAGCAAAAGAATCTTGAATAAATCCACACACCATAACTCAAAGATTACGTATGCATGAACTTCACCATTGTCTTTCTATATTGAAATAACTCTTTCATCCTCCACCGACTACAAAGATGACTAACAAATAGTTGCAACTCAACAAAGTGAACCAAGTCGGGGAATTAGGAAGTTATGAAAATTTAGAACTCCGTGACAAGGTTATAAAACTTAGAGGACTAACGACTAAGGTTAGTAAAAGCACAAAAACTGTGACTTTGAGCATTTTCCAAGAGAAATAAATAGCAAGGCATTGAAAATTAATGAGGTAAAAGACTTGAGAGACCAAAGGAGGGGAAGTTTAAAATAGCTGACACTCGTTTAAAAGTTACGAATAACAAGAAGTATAATGATCTTATTGATGATTGATGAATATAATAAGAGTCAGCAAAAGGTTGTTGGACTTGAAATAGAGCTAGCATTATGGAAACAAGTGGAAATATTAAGGTCTCAAGGACCAACTAGTTCAAATCACCTTATAGTTCATATTTTAATTGTGTTAAAAGTAAAACTTGAAGATGTACTCAACAATTCATCACTCAACTAAATGCTTAATAACATATTAACAATAGTATTAGTAGCATATGCAACAATGAACATCAACAATCATTTAATGTGTATTTAGTAGTTGAAACTACTACTAGACTTTTTCTTCAAATGATAAATTAAACAATATAGATAATTGAACATCAACACATTAGTGAAGTCTAAATTTGAGATTTTTTATTGATTATCACATGAAGGAATACATAGAGGCATTGACAATGCAAAATATTGCTCAAAGAAAACTCTGCACAGAGTTGAGTTGGAACTTGGAAACTCATATTATCAAAAATCAAATCACTGCATCACCTTTTCTAGCAACTGCCATTGTTCAAGTGGTGGAATTGTCATTTGTTCTAACTGATGCTATTTGACTTGAAGATTTGTTAACAATTCATGATTCAAATAGGAACCTATCTTGGATTCTTCAGTCAATTTTGTATTCAAGGTTACCAATGGTTTGATGAAACCCAAATAGTTCACCACATCTGGGTTCTAAGGAAACTAGTCCAAATCAATCTTCCTTGCATCCTCCTTCTTTCTAAAATCATTCTTTCCAATGAATCACTCATTTGTGTCGAAAGCCTCTGGAAAACCAAGATTTATGAAGTTCCTTACCTTTTCATCCACCTTCTTCATCTTGTTTGCAACCAAATTCAAATATTCCTTTGTTTCACACATTCTCAAACACTTTTCAATGATAGATGACAACGTCATTGATGTAGAAAGCCAATTAGTAATCCCTTTTGATTTCAAAACATTGTCACCGGCTTTGTAGACTATTTGTTGAATTTGATTTGCATATTTCTTTTAATGCCAACACATTTTTGTTGTGCACTAAATATTTGTTGAGCTTCTTATGATGTTGTCTGATAACATCAATCAATTGAAACATGTCACAAAAATGATCGATCCTCTGCATTATTTCATCCTAGATATTTTGCTTCATATGCCTCATTGTTTCTCTACAAAATTCAGATAACTTATTGTGACAAGACAATTTCATTTTTTGCTTCCATCAGCTCTACCTCTAATCTTTCATTTCTTTTTCTCTCCTAAACCATTTTTTTTCCTATTGTGCATTTCCATTCACAATGCTTAGTATTAATTTTTCTGACGTGGATTTTTCCTCATCATATTTCTTGTTGCTCTCATCTAGCTTTTGCTTTAGTTCATTCACTTCAGTATCATTTTGCTTATCCTCTTTGTTTGTTGATGTAGAGGTAGATTTTTTATTCTTTTTTCTAATTCATTTCTCTTGTTATCTGTTGCTTTCCTCTTTGCTTTCTCATTTGTTAGGTCTTCTTGTAACTTTTCTATTCGCGTCTACAACCTTTTTTTCTCTCTATCTTGCTTTATCAATGACATGTACACCAATTCATTTTTCTTCTTTGATACATTAATTTTGTTAGTATTTCTGAGTCTAGATAAATCCAATTGAATATTGTTCACCTATAATTCAAATCAAGCCATCTGATTTGTTGGTTTGTTTTACACTATGGGAACAAGAATTGTGTACTCCATGATTTCTTTATTTGTGTCAAATGTGGGTAATACCATGGTTGTTGCAGGCTATGAAGTTACATCAGACACACTCTCCATCAATTGCTTCTTTTCTTTTTTATTCAAGCCTGATTTCTTTTTAAACTCTTCAATGTAATCAAAACCTAGGGACACAAGAACAATGGAATGCTTGAATGGTGAAGGAATAGGAGTACTTTCAATTGCTAATGATGTCACAGCCAAACTAACTGGTAGTGGAGGATTTCCTAGAAATAACTCCTTTGTGGTGGATCCACTAGTAGTGTGACTTGGACCTATCAAAATCCTTTGCCTCTTTTGTATGCCTTGATCACCTAGTGTTTCTGTGGTATATTGTATTGTTGTCCTCTTATGTGTAATTTGTTGTTGTAGCACATGTTGACCACTACTAGTGCTACTACCCATACCATCGTCACTAGAGGCAGTGCCAGTCGCACTAAGCTCTCCATCATGGGCATGCCCTAGCTGTGATTGTATCTAACCATGAGGATGGGGATTTAAAGATCTAACAAATTGAATTGTATTCCCTTGGTCTAATTTTTCACCTCTAAGCCCAAGGCTAGATTTATCAACTGGTTTTCTATGCTCTACATTTGTTACCATTCAAGGGCCTTTCTTTGGGACCCCAAAGGACCACCTTCATAACCCATTTTTTCAGCTATGGCTGCTCCTATAGTATATGCCTTTTTTGTGGCCTCAATTAAACCAAGTTTCAAATTGACATGGATTTCTTCTTCCCTATCATCATTAGATTCATCATCACTAGATCTTTATCTTCTTGTTCATCCGAATTCTTTATATTCCACAATTTTCTAAACTCACGATATTCTTTGTTATCTCCATACTTTGAAAGAGCTCTTGGATCACCTAGCTCCTTCCTCATAGACCAAAAGGAAATAATTTTTTTATCATGACCAATTTTTATCTGTAACTTCCTTCTCTAGAGAATCTATTATTTTTACTCTACTGGATGGTTTATGAATTTTTTCATAAAAAAATGTTGTATCTCCTAATTATCTTTCAATGCAATACCATAATTTCTACTAACAATTGTTCAAAAGAAATACCATTCTTAGTAGAACTTTTCTCCATTGCTATTTTGACCTCATCCCAATAATCATTGTTTCTCAAGTTTTCAAACAAGGGTTTACTTTGATGTTGAATTCTACTTGCAACATTCTTATTGAGCACAATCATTGATTTAATGGTGTCACATGGATCATATTGCTAGTGACAGATAACATCAAAATTAAAAAAATTCAAAAGATTATGAGCCACACTAAATGATTTTCTCTCAAATGTGAACCCTCCACATGAAAAAGGTAAAGAACGAAATAAGGTCTTCTTTTGCTGACTGAGAAAGTGTAGTTTATCAGTACTTTGCATTTTCCTTACATATTCCAATGCAAAAACCCTTTCTGTCACATGTATTGGAAGTTTGTATTGTTGTACTCCCGATCCATAAAATCTTAAAACATTATATTCTTCCATTAAGTACCAATCAGACAATTGTATTTCTTGTCCTAGTTGAATGCAGTTTCTACATGACATAGACAATCTAGACATTGGAGTATTTGTAATTGCTTGATGCAATGGAGCCAAAAAGTAGTCTACAAAATGACTGTAGTTCCTTCAAGAATAATTCATCCTTATCTCAGTGGTCCATTCATATACTAGAGCCATTTTCTTTTCCTTAGCATTACTATAGGGCTGAATTTGAAGCTTGTTGGTCTGAAATATTTCTCTAAATTTGAATAGAAAAATATAGCACAAGTAGGTTGTGAACCTAAATGTCTTGGTGGAACCTCCTTTAATCATTAAAAATTGTTTATGCATGGATCCTACAATGTGATCAATAAAATTATATTTGACATGTGGAACACCATAATGAATATTATATACCATTTCAAGGAGGCTTGCACCCACTTCCAAATTGCTATCCTGTTTGAGGCAAAATGCTAGCATGGAAATAATATCCTGAACCCATGGTCTAAAAATATCCAATTCATAAGGAGGCTTATGATCACCTTTCAATTTGTTTCTATCCTAAACTATTTTATTTAATAAATAAATTTTCTCCATTTCATCCACTACTTCATAATCACTAGCAAGCTTTTCTAGGTCAATGTGGACATTTCCAAATTCTTCGGTTGTAAACCCCAACACTTTTCCAAGTTCTTTTGCATTAATGGATAACAATTCTTCTTTGCTATCTTTATTAAAAATTTCTCTTTTGTTATCATCATAATTTTGGGCACATACCATGATAAATTCTAGGCAAGGGGAAAACCTCATGTAACATCATGCACCTTAATCTAGTTACCCATGGTGCATTGATACTATTAACTTGCATTTTCCTTGCAACCTTATTCTGAGATGAAAATTTAAGTTCTAAGGTATGCCTACCATAGTTTTCAGGATAATGTATTTTTTATCCGACATTGCTCTAGTGGTACTGGTAGAAGACATGCTTATACAATGTGAAATTGTGAATTCCCTATTAGCCCTCCTTAATTTTTCTTATTTTTTAAGTATCTCAACCCTAAACCAAAACTTGAAAGTTTGACCAAATAAGATTTTAAGAAACGTCAAACGATAAAATGTAGCTGCAGTAATTCTTTTACTTGGATTTTGATTCTTGAAATGATTAATGCTGACAGTCATGGAAACTAGGTTACTGGAATGGCTTTGTTGGAAGTGGAACTATGAAACCCAGAACAGGGTGGTGCACTGCAATGAGCAAACTGAAGACTGAAATCTCCCTGTGTGTTGACCCTCTCACCTAAAAATAAAATCACTTAGCAGTAGAAAGTGCTTTTCTTTTGAATATTAAAGTGAATGAAACTAAAATTTCTACGTGTTTCTTCTGTACCTCACAATTAGTACATGGCTGATAGCATTTAAAACAAGCCATTTAGTTTTACATTGACAACAAATTCTAAACCGTTGATCTTTGTAAATCTAATGGTTAAAGGGTAATTCTAGAGGTTTAAGTTTGCAAGCCTAGCACTCTATGCATTTCATTTCAAAATGCAACTACAACCATACATCAAATTTTTATTGAGCGTTTGAGTAATTTATGATATAAATAATAAACATGTGTTTTAAAGTTGTTTTAAACTTTAATGTGCTAGGATTTACATCAAGGCCAAGGGGCTAGTAACTTAATGTTGCAAAGGACTTAATAAAATGAATAATGATGATGGGAACTAGAGGAGAAGGTTAAACACTTGAACTGGAAATCAATAACATTTCAGTAAACCCTAACAAGAGTGATAAATTTTAGTGTTTATACTATTTTTTGTCAATTTGATTTACACTTACTTTTTCATTTTTATTGCTTTATGTTTTACTTTTAAATCTGCATGCAATTATTTCATAAATAGATAATACTTAATTTATTAGAGGAATTTTTTTTGATTTGAATAGATTCATAGACACTGAACTTAGAAAATAACTCTTTACTGTAAATGAATAACAAATAATAACACAACACAACCATTTAATTTTGTTTTATTAAAAGTGAATTACAATGTCACATTATTACATAATCTTTTTAAAGATGAGTAGCTATAGAGCAGGAAAGCTCCTGTTTTGTATAAATAAAATATGCCACTTTACATAGACACAATTTATTCCAAGCTGTTGGTCATGACAGTGGATTACAAATTGATTCCAATTTCCAAGCTTCTGTTGGTGACAATGTAATACAAATGTGACACTAAAAATAAATGCATGATTCCAAACCTTCTGTTGGTGATAATGTAATACAAATGTGGCTTTGAAAATAAACGAAAGGGATTCTCCTGGAAAACCATGCTAGGGAACCGAGAGCTGTGAAGATACAATATGTACTTATCCCCTTTGAGAACCAGAGTCATGCAGAAGATGAGGGGTAGTAAAATTACTCCCATCTTCTACCTGTAGCCTCCATGCATCAAGATAGCACTTGTCGGGTCAACAATACGCTTTGAAAATAAACGCATGGAACTTTCCTGGTAGGCCATGGGCACTCAAAATAAATGACAGGGGTTTTCCTAGCCAGCTATGATGGGGAAAAGGGAGCTGTGAAGATAGAAAATGTACTTATCCCCTTTGAAAACTAGAGTCATGTATAAGATGATGGGTAGTAAAATTGCTCTTATCTTCTACTTGCAACCTCCACGCACTGGAATAACACTTATCTCCATCAGAGCTCCTCATCCTAGTTCAAAACCTCTCTGAGAAGTCAGGTCAACCATATCAACTTCTTTCCAATTCCACCCATTCTAAACTTGAAGGAAATTGGTCTTTTACTTTGTAACTACATAACTAGAGGTAGGAGAATTTAGAGTATCCCCAATAATACCACATCATCTTCTTCCTAAATCCTTATTAACCTTACAAAATGAAAACTTTTATGACAATTCAGAACATTGCACTCAATAGTAAAGCCTTTTATTTAGCCTCTAATGAAAGATTTTAGTTGTGCTCACTATCCTATTTATGGGCCAATAGTGCCACTACTAGTTTGATCCCTGTGTACACCTCACACGTGTCATGTGTGAGGTTGGATATAATCATAATCACGATTCATGCAAACCAAAAAACCAACTTAATCAATTCATGTAACTTAAGCCTTACATTTACAATTTAAATGTTTAATTTGATTGACGTCTAGATTCTGGCAGCCTAGCTACATGCAAACTGTACCTCAATCTGACAAGCTAAAAAACTTTCAATTGTCAAATCACCAGTGCCACTCAAATGATATGAAATCATTACAAATCTTGTTTCACTAGATCACTGGATTATTGACATCATCATCTACAATTCTACAATACATTGTACAATTTTCAATATCAAGCTATCCAATCAATCGCTTTGGATGTTCATATGGAATTAATCTGTGCCACCACCCACAGTACTACAACCACACTTTCTTCAAAAAGATTGATAATTTCAATAGAATAAATGAAAGGTAGAGTAATTCGATGCATTGAAAAGAGAGAATTAAATGTCTTGTTTTACCTTAAATTTTAATCATTATCAATGTCCACTAATAAGTCACAATAAATTTCACCCACTTGTGATCAGAACTATATGTTGATAATTACTATTAGTTTTAAAAGCCAAATTTTTATATTGATGAAAGCAAAAGGGATTTACAAGAATAGAGCCACGAAAAGTATTTTAATTTAAGTAGCGATTGCTAAAGACTGAAGTGCATATTATAATAACCATTACACTGTACAATAAAATATAGACATGTGACACATCACGAATCACACAATTGATTACTAATTTTGTTTGTAACATTAGCTGATGCCATCAATTGGGTGTTTGAGTAGAATGTGAATAAAATTGAACAAACTAACAACATAGAAGAAAAGTGAATCACCCTAAACCTTCCTCCAAAATTTGAGACTCTTTAATGATTCAGCTTTTGTATCACATAGTAGACCCCATCTCATATTAACTAGGGAAAGAGCCTATGCTGTAGAAACATGCAATTCCACTTTCTTGAAGATTCCACCAACATGCGCTAACTCACTTTCAAAATTGTAATGCTCCAATGCCAATTCCAACAAAGAAATAGAGTAAATGAAAGGATGCAAATAACATATTGCCAACATCTTCACCAAATATTTATCGAGCAAAATCTCCATGCAATTGGACAAGAAAGCAAAAGCTACCTCAAATATAGAGTACAAGAGTTGTTTTGAAGCCATTCCCTACCCACAATTATTCTTATAGCATCCTTAACCTGCACACAAGGAATTATAAAAACCATACCCAACTTTCTTGTATTGTATGCATCGCCCCTTCTTTTCTCCCAAAAACATTTGGGTAGCATGACACACCCTGAAGACTCCATAATATCTCAGTTAAATTGAGAATAGAGAAGAAAGAAATGAAAGCCAAATATATTATAAATGATATGAAGAACATCAAGTTGGTGAAGTATATATAGAAGTTAGCACAAACATAATGAGTATGACATCACATCATACACTTATCATTTTTAAATTCACCACTATCATTGATGTGACAACATTTATTTCAACACTTGAATTGTTAAAAATAAGTGCTTAAAAGGTATGTTCACGACAAATGATAAGATGGCTGCATAGTGTACATGCAAATAAGGTTATTTTTAAAATGGGGACATCACTAGGTTGATGAGACTCGACCCTTTGGATTAAAGACTTAAGATTTAAGTCTTTGTCATAAAATATTTCGGTTTGACTTAGGCAATATTAAATGGTAAACAAGAGCACGATGATCCACATACCTAAATAAGTAATAAAATCTCAACCATTGATTTATGAATATCTAACGGTTCTAGTGTTATTCTAGAGGTTTCAATTCGCAAGTCTAGTGGTTCAGAGATTTACTTTCGGAATGCAACTATAAGCGTCCATTGAAAATTCATCGAATGGTCCCTCTTTTAAAAAAAACTTTATGCACGCGCATAATTCTACCACTTAAGTTCTTCTATTGCTCATGAGTCATTTCCAAAATCCTTCAACCCATCAAGTTCATTACCGCGACGAGCCTTGATCTCACCACGTGTCCGCATCTAACAGTTCTAGTGTTATTCCATAGGTTTCAATTCACAAGTCTAGTGCTTCAGAGATTTACTTCCAAAATGCAACTACAACCGTCCATCAAAAAATTCATCAAACGGTTCCTCTTTTAAAACAAACTTTATGCAAATGCATAATTCTATCACTGAAGTTCTTCTATCGCTCATGAGTCATCGCCAAAATCCTTTAACCCATTGGGTTCATTACCGCGATGAGTGATGAGCCTTGATCTCACCATGTGTCCGCATCTAATGGTTCTAGTGTTATTCTAGATGTTTCAATTTGCAAATCTAGTGCTTTAGAGATTTACTTCTAGAATACAACTATATCCGTCCATCAAAAATTCATCGAACAGTACCTCTTTTAAAACAAACATTATGCATGTGCATAATTCTTCCACTTAAGTTCTTCTATCGCTCATGAGTCATTGCCAAAATCGTTCAACCCATCAGGTGCATTACCGCGATGAGTGATGAGCCTTGATCTTTCCATGTGTTTACATTTAATGGTTCTAGTGTTATTCTAGAGGTTTCAATTTGCAAATCTAGTGCTTTAGAGATTTACTTTCAGAATGCAACTACAATTGCCCATCGAAAATTTATTGAACGGTCATGGTTATATTGATTTGCATTCAAATTTCACCACTAAATTTTTTTATTAGTTTGAGATTATGCTAATTCGCCAATGTTTTTTCTTATGCATTTGAAAATAGGTTTAATTCATCAATGAATATATTTTTTTGGTTTGAAAAAAAGTTTTAATTGCCAACAAAATTGTTTTTTCTATTTTGAAAGTAGGTTTAATTCGCGAATGGAAATATTTTCAAGGTTTGAAAATAGATTTTAATTGCTAATGAAAATATTTTATCGGTTAAAGTTTTTTGCAATTTTCTAGGATTTTCCATAGACTTCTACCAATTAGAAAAGATTTGCTAATTGAGATTATTTTTTTCCCGAAAAACAAAAAAATTCGTCACTAAAATTAATATTTTTATCAGGAATTATACAAGATTCGCCAGGATTTTGCACCTTCGCCAAGGGGGGGTTTCTTAAATTTTGTCCCTTCTCACTTCCTTGTCTATGCTATTGCTTACTATTATGCTTTGATATATTTTTTCCAAGCATCCATAGTTTGTTGGAAAGGCGCACCTTTTTTAGGCTTTTAGCCATAGCAGCAAGGAAGTTCAAGTGGTTTGATAAAATGATTTGGTAGACATGTATGGAAAATGTGGTAGAATAGAAAAGGAAGTGAGCTATTTAAAAAAATACCTCAAAGAAATGTGGTCTCGTGGTGATGGAATGTCATTCCATCACCATGAGACTACATTTCTTCAAGAATTTTTTTCAAACTACTCACTGCCTTGTCTATGTTATTACTTACTATTATGCTTTAATAGATTTTTTCCAAGCATCTGTAGTTTTTTGGAAAACACCTAATTTAGGCTTTTAGCCATAGCAGAAAGGAAGTGAGTAGATTGATTAGATGCTTTGGTAGATATGTATGGAAAATGTGGTAGCATAGAAAAGGTGAATGTGGTCTCATGGTGATTCTTCATCTTCAATTGAGACACTTGTTGCTTGCTCCTCTTGCTTCCTCTCTTGAGTGTGCCTGCAAAAGATTGAGAGGGGTGTCAATTAAGAGCTCCAGATATGAGTTATACTACAAGCTCTACCAATAGAAATATAATTCACTCTTCGAAATGCATGTAATCAACTAAAGGAAGGAACATAAATATGAATTGAAAAGAGAAAACATCATCATCATATATTGTTTTTGCTGACATCGTTTGTTTCCTTGTGCAAGTATAGGAAAATTCATGTAGTTGATTGTCTTACGAAGACTAAGCATGTGGGGAAAACGGGCTCCCACAAGGGTAGAGCTCGGCATGTTGCTCCTCAACAATCAATAAGGGGGTCAAGAAAAGATATATTCATTGCTACTAAAGTAAAGGATAAGTCTGAAAGAGTACATTACAACATTACGAAAGCCCAAGTAATCCATCATTCAGGACATCCAAACCCAAATGTAAGAGAATGAAGATCATGAAAAATGAATTACTTAAGAGTTGTAAGCTATGGAGATGAATGATAATAAATAGCCATACATAATGCCTCATCAACTAAAGGAAGGAACATAAATATGAATTGAAAAGAGAAAACATCATCATCATATATTGTTTTTGCTGACATCGTTTGTTTCCTTGTGCAAGTATAGGAAAATTCATGTAGTTGATTGTCTTATGAAGACTAAGCATGTGGGGAAAATGGGCTCCCACAAGGGTAGAGCTCGGCATGTTGCTCCTCAACAATCAATAAGGGGGTCAAGAAAAGATATATTCATTGCTACTAAAGTAAAGGATAAGTCTGAAAGAGTACATTACAACATTATGAAAGCCCAAGTAATCCATCATTCAGGACATCCAAACCCAAATGTAAGAGAATGAAGATCATGAAAAATGAATTACTTAAGAGTTGTAAGCTATGGAGATGAATGATAATAAATAGCCATACATAATGCCTCATCAATAGAGCATTAAAGAAATAATGGACATATCTGGAGTAGCTTCAAGTTCTTATTTTCCTTATTCCATAAGAGTGCTGAGCTGAGAAGCATATTTTTTGAAGCATTCATGTATGTTAAGAAGAATTCCTGACGATTGTGAGTAAAACCAGGAGCCATCATAAGCCACCGGTAGTTAATAAGTCTATAGGGGAAGCATTATATAGGAAAATGGTATTGTTGCATTCAACTTGAAACAATGATAAACTGTGAAGAAGCATATAGAACATCATGACCAATTGTCTCTATTTCAAAATCTACTACTGTTGTTTGAAGAACAAGAGCTGAAGTGCATAAAGTGAATAGGAGTATGCATCGAATGTGATTAGTAATAGTGCTACAATGGCTGAAAGCCAAATGGTGTTTATTGAAGTTATGGAGATGGCCCTCAGAATAAAGTAAAGATTGCAATTTCATTGAAGCTACAACAAAAAAAGATGCAATACAATCATTTTTATTCCTTAAGGAACACATTGATGCTACAACAGTGCCAATGGCAAAGCAAGATTTTCAAGGGAATACAAATGCATGGAGCCTATTTCACCTTTTAGAGCTAACTTCATATGATCCTTCCATAAGGTTTCCAAAAGTATAAAATGGGAGTATGTTCAAGTTCTGAGTTTTCTTCTATTTTTACAAGTACCCATATGATGATTTCAGTTTTAAATGCAGATTATTTCATATCATGGTGTACCCACATGGGGTTTTCAACAAATAAAATAGGAATATACAATTTTCTTCAAAGAATACTGAGTACCCATGTTGGGTTTTTGCATTAAGTACAAAAATAGGTGAATTCCTTTCATTTTCTAGTGAACCCACATGGGGGTTTGATTTTAAATTACAGATTTCTCATTTTTTAGAATATCCATATTGGGGTTTTGAATTCAAAAGAGGATAGTACAATTTTCAAGAGTACCCACATGGAGTTTTTAACATAAACTACAAAAGAAGGAGAGATATCGACATGAGTCGAGCCCAAAAAGCTTCATAATGTTTTTCAAGAATATACATGGCTACAGCTCGGAGGGAGCTTTTGGCTCATTTAAAAGTCCACCATTTCATAAACAAGGAAAACCCATGTTAAGTTTCCATCAAACACCTAAAGCAAATAATAGTTATGGTACAAGAAATTCTTTGAGAAAATCTAGCTTCAAGTCCATATGGCGTGGCTTGGGTATGGCCATGAAATTATAAATGAAGAAATGATCTTTTGTAGATCTTTAAAGCTTTTATAAGCTTTTGTTTTACGAGGAATGCTAACAGAAAAAAAAAAACTTACCATGTGTGCCATAATAGAGCTCTCAACACATGGCCGAGCCTCATAGGAGCTTCAAGATGTAGGGGTCAACCTCCCATAGTGAAGACTCAAAACACAGAGATAAAAGAAAGAGATACAAAGACAAAATATATCATATAATCATCACATAGCCACGGCCTCAAGGCCAGAAAATGGCTCAAAAATACAACAAAGAAGCTCGAAGGAGCTTGAGAATGTTCTTACCATTAGAAGACCATGGAGATTCGATGGAATGGGAGCTCAAATGGAGTTCTCAGACTGAAACCCTAGCTCATACATGGTGGCAGCTCAGAGCATTTCTTTTCCAAAGTCTCCACTTCAAAATGATGCCGAAATGAGTGGAATATCATAGTTTTTTTCATTAGGGTTTACCCAACCCTAATTCAACTCAGGGCATGAATCTTTATGAAGATACCTTTATGTCTACCTTAGGTTAAATTTCAAATGGTCTCCATGTTTTCCTTTTTGCCTAAGGCTTTAGGCTTGTTTGATTAAATATTTTATGGCCTAAGACTTTAGGGATTTATGAAGCATCATTTTTATGCCTTAGTTTTTCATTGATTTTGGAGAAGATCAATTAAAATAAGAATGATAAAATCAGATTTGCCTTGGAGGATAAACTTTCATACTTAGGGTTTATTTTATTTTCAATTGATTTTAAAGAAATCAATTAGGGATATGGATAGGAGATTTCTTTATTATTTTTATGATTTTTTAAGAAAATCAATTTTGTATTGGCAAAATAAGGTTGTGTAATTTTGCAAAAGATTTTCAAAAATATTTAATTGCAAAAATAGGTCAAATTGTGAAAATATAAGATCTGCAAGCTATGTAAAGCAGGAATAAAACAAATTGTTTTATTCTTTGCTATTTTTAGTAGATTTGTGAGAGATGTCTCCTTGGTCAGATTTGAGCTTGTAAATGGAGAGATAAGGTGTTTTTTTCACTTTAAAAGTAGATTTGACCTATTTTGGGAAGCTTTTCAGTATGTACATGCAAAAAGTGAGTTTTTTCCGCTTTTGTGCAAACTTCTTGGGCAATTTTTGATACCTTTCTTGGAGTTTTTCCTTGAGCTCGGATTAGGGTTTTGGAGATTTATCATGAGGAAAACTTAGTGTTTTTTCGAAGTTGAGATTATTGTTTCTTGCTCTGATACACTTTCTGAGAGATTGTAAACTTTTTGTACTTAGTTTAGAAAAATACACTCTTTAAGTTTCAATAAAGCAACAAAATTCTTCTTCCCATTTTTCTAGTCTCAGTTTTGTGATGGCACTTTGATGTCTTTGTGTTTCAAATTTGAATCCTTATATGTTTTGCTGTTGTGAATCTTTGTTCAAAATTTCATGCTTTCAGGTTGCATGTTGTATTTAGTTCTTTTAAATCTTCATGCAAATCACTGATGAAAACATGTGCTAATGAGATTGTGAGGGCTATTGTGATAAAGAAACTATTGTGAGTGATAAAGTCTAAATTTTCATAAGTCTAGTGAATCATCTATTAGTCATAGGTTTTAATTTCAATTATTCTCTAACTCTTTATCTGAAAATCACTTAAAATAGGTTTCATCATTAAGAGAACAAGTTCACTTTGGAGATTCTCTTCTCACATAGATCACCCACATTTGAAAAGAGTTTCCATGTTTCAACAGATAGTCTAATTTTTTGCAAATCTGACAAAGGGTGCATATTTGATTGACAACAATAACTAATATTTAACATAACAAATAATTACCTAAAAAAAAATTAATTGTTGAAATTATTTGTTGTCAATTGTAGTCATGGGCTACAAGAATTTTATTTTCTCTTCCAATAGCATTCTACAATATTAATTTTCCAAGGCTAAAATGATAAAAAATGTTAGTAAATATAATCTAATATTTATTTTATTTTATTTTCTCTAAAAATAATATTAAAATATCCTAATTTTAATTAATCATATGAAATGTAGTGACAATAAATATACATGATATGATATGAAAATGAAATATGAAGGTGGGTAGTAAAGTTTATGTAAAAGGCTAGAATATGGGATAAAATATAGAATGTATATGCAGGTAAGTGCAAAAAGATGGGGGGCCAAAAAGGGGGCTTAAGTGGCCACTTTTTTTCTTCTAAAATCAGGAAATACTGACCTTGGATGTGAAATTGAGGATAGTTACACTCAAAATTTTGAGATGCAACAAAAACAAGGATCGTAGTGCTCTGAGTCTACTTTCTAAACTACTAATTTATTTTGAAAATGGTTGAGATTAATGGGTTCAAAGGAGAGACTCATATAAATTGGTGTTGTTTTTGTCAGAAAAACATAACATAAAAACTTTTGTGGGAATGTAGCTTAGTGAAATTTATTTTTTTTAGTATTTTTAAAATCGTTTCAGTGAGAAATTAGCTAACAGTATGTAGTTGATGCACAATTTTTTTGATAATTTTTTAATGAATATTTTATTTTTTACTAATTTTCAAAGTGGACACTTCCTGAAAAACATAATTTTGGCCATGCTACCCCTAAAATTTTTGGAAACTAATTGTTTTTTTTTTTAAATTTATAGAATGGAGTCTAGTTTCTAAAAATGTAATTTATTTGAAATTTCAATGAATGATTAATTTATAATGAAAAAACACCAAACACTATTTTTTCCAAAAATGAGACACACAAACAAAAGAAATTATAGACCAAAGGCTTTGTTGGTTCCCAAATCAAAAGATACAATGAGTCCTAAAGAGTAGCCACTCTCTCATATTCAGATTCAATGGGTTGATATGGCTAGCGAACAAGATGCTGTTAGAGACTAAAATCTCCTACATTTCTAGCTCTGTTAAACCAGGGAGGGTCATCCCAATTAGTATATTTATAGATACTTGCATGCTAAAGTATCAAATACATTGTAAACAAATATTTCTCCTTCAATTGTTTGAATGACACAGTACCCTAAAGGTTTGGCTGACCTTCATAGCAGTGTTTAATTTGAACTTGAGAGATGTAGAGCATTAAATTCTACACACAAACAAACTAGGACCAAGAAGTAAACTTTATTTAAAAGTTGTAGTTGCTCACAACCAGTTTAAGGAAACTGCAACATTAAGAGACCAATGCTATATCCTAGGGTGGAGACATCTAAACCATGTAATTGAAAACCTAACACATCATTCAATCTGTCATAATCATATCTATTAGATGATGCATTACACCATTGATATTTAACAAGTAAACTAGTTATACTTAGCAATCCTAAGACACTGCTGCATAAACCTTCATTCGTGTTACTACAAATTAACTCATTCTTTGTATGAGAGTAATAACATCAAATAAAAATACAAGGAAAGACAAGGAGTGGAATAAGAACAATCTTTGATCACTCATATTTAGAATTCATGCAAAGTGAACAATGAAGACAATTAGTCTAGAATGATATGTCATCTATATTCAACTATGAATATACTGTAATTACATTCTTCATTCCAAAACTTAGACTACTCCAGAAACTTGAAAACTTGTAATATACATTGAACCCCTATTACAAAAATGTTCCTATGAAATCTAAAAATGTGCAACCTACTTTCTGAAATAGGAAATCTTCACTTAAAGAAAGTGCAAGAACCCTAAATGGAGATCTCCTTATGACACCTGACACACTTATCACCATAGATCTGTAACTCCCTTAGCTTGCTCAAGAATCTTCAACCTGCTCTCTATTTTCTTGCTCCTCACTCCTCTGCCCTGTAACAGAAAAATATTCCCCTTTGTGAAGACTCATCATTTTCCTTTTACTTTCTATAGAAGATATCCATTTAAGTAAGAAACAAAAACCTTTTATGAAATACTTTCACTCTTCATTTCATAGGGCAACAACTATTCTTCTCCCTCGTAGAAATTTTTTACCCTGATGCTATTTTCCTATGCACTCTCAACAATATTATTTTCCACCTTACAAACACTTTATCAAATGTAAATATTTGACATTGAAACTTAGGCCCACGGTGCTGTCATAATAGTGGTTTACAATTCCTGAGAGGAACATATTTTAGCTGAAATCACATATTTTTAGAAAATATAATGATTTAAGCCTTAAAAAGTTCCATTTTAAGGATTCCAATTGAAGAGGGTTTGATCAAATCACCTTAGATGAAACCCCCTTGGATAGAATCTCACTAGTTTTAAACCATACCTATACATGCGTCTCCTTTACACCTATCAAAATGCTGATAAAAAATCACTTTTGATTTAGCTTTTGGGGGATCAAATGAATTCATTTAAAATTTATTTGAAATGATTATGGTATTCCTTAGAACAAGCTATCCAATGAATATAATTTTAATATGTTTTGGTTTTGTTATGTATTTGTTTTTTAAGTTTTATTAAACATAGTTTTTCATCAAAATGAATTTCTTTGTTATTCACATGTGGAAAAATAGAAGATTATCAAAAAAAAATTTGAAAAATATGAGTGCACTAGATATTGAAGTCCTTGATCCAACAAAAAAAATTAAATTAAATTTTGACATATACAAAAAAAGTTACGCATTATACAACACTGTGTCTGAATTGTAATTCATTTGACTTTGAAACTTGATTAAGGAAAAAATATTCAATAAAAACCTATCTAACCAAGTGGAAGCACTAGATATCAAAGTTACAAATCTAAATTTGAAAGAATTAGAATTTTATTCTTTATGGAAAAAAAGTTATGCGTTATACGGTGTGCATCACTTTTAAAAATGTTGTTTTCTAAAAAATCAATTTTTGTGGGAGATGGAAAAAGAAGTGCAATTTGATTCCAAAAATTTTTAAAAAAATATTTTTAGAATCTACATAAAAAATTTGATGAGACTCTAGTTTGCACCATCTTCAAATTCCTCACAGTTTAGCTGCTATAGATGCCCGAATGTGAAGATTTAGTTAAAAATAATAATTTCAGTGTCCAGTTTGGCCAAAAATTGTAAACCACTATTATGGGATCACCCCCCACCAAGTCTTTATTTCAATGCTACCCAATATTTAGCATCACGCATCGCTCATAAGATGAAAAATAAAACACATTAGCGATGCATAGTAACCATTTTGTTCATATGTATCCTTCATTTATTTCCTAGCAATACAAAATATTTTACATAGTGAATAAAATATTCACTTCGGGGAAATAATCTCTTGTGCCCTTTTACTTTTGCATATTACATCTTAAAATATTTTCCATCACAAAAGTTGTTATTCTTATTTTATCGAGCAAAATAAATTTTACCCATGACCCCAATTTGCATACTTTATTTAAAATATTTCCCCCAAGGTAAAATATTTTATTGATATCATTCCATTCACCCCTTCAATGCTTTCATTCACCACCACTTTAAAAATGGAAAATTTTAGGTAAAATAGAATTACCCAAGCCTCTCAATTTTTCACTTTGCATCTTAAATATTAACCTCTCCTCAAATAATGAAAACCCAAATTTTATCGAGCAATATTTCATGTTTTAATGATTTTCCTTTAATCACTTTGATCAGGACCACCATCGGTTTCTCCTCTTCGCACATCACACATCTCTAATTTACTTGGAAAAGTAAATATTAAAATGGCGATGCCCGATAACAACTATGAAACCCATCTCATTGTTGATCACTAATATATTTGGGAATGTAAATATTAATTAGCGATGCCCGATATCATGTTCTCCAGCAAAGAAAATTTAAGTTCACCATTTATTTACTTCATTGTTAAAAAGAACTCATGAAATAATGTCCGTACAAAACTTTTACTCTGCAATCATCGCACATCTTTGATGGAGGACATCAGAGAATATAAAATCAGTGATGGGCGATGAAACCTTGCTCCATCGCTAATTGAAAGTGGAAATAGTGGCATGTATTTGTGATGGGCGATGGACACAACAACCATCACTCATTGCTAATTTGTTTTTGCATTCCAGACTCAAAACCATGATAGTGACTGTCGAGAACTTTGAAAAATTATTAAAAACTTGTCCTTTGCCTCAAAGATTTGATTTAATCCACCCAAATGAAGATTCATCACTAGAAAACATTGCATCTCTAATTGTTTCCTCCAATTTCATTCAAAATTGGTGATGGGTGATGAAATTGCCGTGCAACTCTGAAAGCCGCCTTTGGACCAATCAGAAATAAGAATTAAACTTGCTTGTCCTCCAGAACATTTGAAATGTATTTTATAATTGCCCTAAATGTATTTTTCATATTTACATAATGTTTAAAATATTAAAAAATATTTTAAACATATGTATTTGTAACTTTAGAAAAATGCAAATTTTAATTACGCCTACGATCCAAATGAAGAAATTTCACTACGCACAAATAGTAACCCCTGGAGCCAAGATTTTTTGTGTGCAACCATAATAAATTATTTAGAGAAAACCCATTTCCTCAAATTTATCCTAGCCATTAATAATTAAGTACCTCCTTTGTAAACTGGCCCTTGGGACGTGTTCACCACAATAGAAGTACATTAAAATAATGTATCATATGACCTCTGTTTTTGATGAAAATAGAGATGTAGAGGTTTTAAACCAAAAAAAGAAATGGGCTGTCCTTATATTTTCAAAATTTGAAACTTTTTGGGACACCATTTTTGGCCATGTCACGATCAGAAAGCAATTAAATAACCCATGAGAACTCATCCTAGTGGCGTGAAATTGAACAGGCACATAGAAATTCAACCCAATAATGCAATGCATAATAATGGTTCATAAAAAGAGATCCTGAGGTGAAAGTTATTCAATGTCAAAGTTGCTCAGTCGGCCATTTCTACAACTGCACCTATTCAAAACCAATCAGGGCTCTCAAAGTCACCACTTTGAAAAATATCAAAACAACTTATGGGGGCTGCCATTGGAAAAATAATCTCATCTAGGTACATTGATTATGTGTGCAAAAGGGATTTTCTTTAGTCATTACTCTTCATGAGATATTAGGGGTCAAAGATGACCACCTTGAAACATTGTTTGAAATGCAGATGTAAAACTGAACAAATTGCATTTGCTTTTGATATCAAAAAAATAAAAAATTTAATCCTAAGACTCTAAAATTAGATAGGGGAGTACATGAATGTAAGGAAAATGGAGAGCAACAATCCATTTGGCATGAAAATTAACAGGCTTCAAATTGTGACCCTCCAAAGTAGATCACTCTGACAAATTTTGTAAGTGCACTTCTGAGTGTGCAAAGGAAATTTTGTCAATATGGGCACTTCAAATTTTAAAATTTGAAGGTGCCATCAGTGGCTCCGACTAGGGATGTATTCCCCTTGTGGGCTTATCAAGAATTCAGATCCTTTGGAGAAGCAGACCAAGTGCCTTATCCATTGGGCATTTTAAATTGCTCCTTTATGTAACATAGGAACTCATTTTTCAAACTTCATTTGGGGGCCTCAGGCCCCCAAAAAAGAAGTACCAATCCTTACTTCTATCAAACACCCTGTTCTTTGCTATTTGTATTAGGCCAAGTTTGAAGACACTTCCATGAACTACCCACAAACTAACCTTGTCACTAGCATTTCCATTGACCGTCACTACCACATGTCTGAACTTACCACTGTCACCATTATCCTTGTCAATTTTCAATATGCAATTAGACAATAACTAAAAATATTTATCATCACATGACACGTGTGTGTTATATTCATAACATGAAACATGCTCATACTAAAAATAACATTCCTTGTTATTCATCTCATTGTCATGCTCCATCAAGATGCCTCCCAACTGAACCAGAAACTGAAAGCATTCATACTCTTGCAGGTAGTTGGCATATTGTAAGACATTCATAAGCAATGCCCTTAAGGAGCTCATCAACGTGTTGTTTTGTTTGCTCAAGACCACATTTTGATCCTATTTCAGATGCATCATTAGAATCCTCAATAAAGAGTGGATTATCTCTCCACCAATTAGGATCATTATTTCTCATCTCTGGTGAAGATGGAAACTCATCAAATAATGGGTTTTCCCTTACATTCATCTTTGAAATAAATATTTCTACCTCCTCCACATGGAGATTTGAATCTTCCATATTAGCAATGTATTCTAAATCATTACAATCACTGGAAAAGCATATAGATAGATTTTCAACTTCATTTTTATCTTCAGTGGTTGACATCTCTGACTCATTCTAAAAACCCTTCATAAGAAGAACATTGTTCTTTCTCAAACAAACATGCAATCCCATCATTATCAATATATTTCTCATCTTCATCAAATGATTCTATCTCTTCTTCATGAGGACAATCACATTCAATAGGGATTTGACCATACCCCAAGCCATCATCATTACTGCAACAAGAGGATCCATTAATATTGCAACTATGTTCAAAACTTTCAGACTGAATGCTCAGTCTTATGTCATTCATAGGAGCATAGGTAGTGGATTCTTCAACAAAACTAAACTACACCCTTCATTTGCTTCATTGAGGTATACATTTTCAACCTTTGCTCTGCTCTCTTCTTCTCCATGTGATATCTCACTACTTGACTCAAACAAAGCAATAAAATTATTATCATTGCAATTTGAAAACATGATAGTTTCTTGGCGATCATCTCTAATCTTTTCAAAAAAATAAAATTACTCACACACTTGATCAAGCCTAACAGGCTTCAACTCCTTTGGTAGAGTACTCAAACTTGGTTCATAAGATTCATAAAATAAATCAATGCACACTGAATTTTCAGGTCCGTGACACTCAAGAATTGCAGCCAGAGTATCCATAAACCTTGCATAGAGATCATATGATGATTCTCCTTCATGTTTCCTTATGAGAGAAAGGGCTTGAATAGAGACTGTATGATCACAAATTTGAATGCAACTTCTTGACAATGTGTTTGGGGTTCTATGTGATCAGCATTATGGAATGATGTGTAAGTTGAAACAATGGGGGTGTAAGTGTTCTGACCTTCACTTTGAATTTCTGACTTACACTTTTCATCAACATTTGGTGCCTTAGGGCAGCAAACATTGTAGAAACATAAATCCTTTGCATTCCATATTTCAAGTTGTTTTCAATGTTCATGGCTATCCCATTGGCATGATGTAAGGTTTTAGGATCCTTATCTCTCAGCAGATAGCTCATCTTATCATAAAAAGATCCCAAATAAACAACCAAACACACTACATCACTTAGCCCCAAAATCTTAGGAACATCCTTCAATGTTTTAGAAAATATTCAGTTGAATGTTGGGACCAACTCGTCCTCTTCTTTCTCAATGTTCATAAATTTATTGAGCATAGAACTATCATTGATTCTTTCACCAAATTTCTCCATGAACATTGCTTTGAACTCTACCCAAGAATAGATAGAGCATGTTGGTAAATTAGAGAACCAATCTCTTGAATCTCCTTTCAGAGACTGAAGAAATAACATCATGATCACATCCTCACGATCAACTTCATAATCATCCATCAAATTATTGAATTCTTGCAGATGCCTACTTGCTGATTCAGATTTTTCATCATATAATTTTGGTAACCTATCTCTAATGTTAGATGGAATATTATTTGGGTAACCATTAATGCCATTGAAATCAATGGGTCTATATCTTTTAGTGTTAAAAATTCTCTTATTACATGAAAAGGGCTGAGCACTATGCATTGTTACATTTGGGTCCACACAGGGATGCATAGGTTGATGATACATTTACTTAAACCCTTACAAGCCTTTTCCTATTAGCTTTGTAGATACACAAGGAAACTTAGACTTCTTTTACAACATAATCTTAAGCTTTTACAATACAAATCTCTATCTCAACATGCTTAAGATCCTCTACATGAGTTTCTTTAAAAACATTGCATACATCACTTCATAATAGATACTACAATCTAGTAATACAAAAGTATGCAAGCCTATCACTACTATTCCCTTCCTTAGTGCTCAATCACTCAATAGGGAATCAAATTTTCAAGTCTTACAAATATGGTTTTCATATACATGTTTATGATTCTTGAAAACCAAAAATTGAGGAATACTTGGAAATGTGCAGTTGCAAGTTCTTCTTTATGACTGGAAACCTGTGCAAAATTTGAAATGTTCTTCACATCTTCATCAGGTTCGTTGATAGATTTGCCACCCCTTTTCACAGAGGATTGAACTTCAAGCAATATGAAGCTCCTTTAAAGATGAACGTCCTTTTGGGTATTCTCCCATTGCAGGGTCACAAATAAACCTTTTGAAACTTGTTCAATAGAAACATTTCTAGGTCTGAGAATTGCTCAGTATCTGAACTAGATGTTTAGATTCACCAATTTCTTGACTCTGATAGTCTACCACTAGAGATTCATAGTGTCGCCAATGTAGTCACGATTATGTTGGTTCCCAAAACAATAGATGCAATGAGTCCTAAAGAGTAGCCACTCTCTCATATTTAGACTCAACGGGTTGATATGGCCAATGAACAAGATGCAATTAGGGACTCGAATCTCCTACACTTCTGGCTTTGTTAAACCAGGGAGGGTAATCCCAATCAGTATAATTATAGATACTTGTGTGCTAAAGTATCAAATACATTGTAAACAGATGTTTCTCCTTCAATTGTTTGAATGACACAATACCCTAAAGGTTTAGCTGACCTTCATAGCACTGTTTAATTCAAACCTAAGAGATGTAGAGCATTAAATTCTACACACAAACAAACTACAAACAAGAAGTAAATTTGATTTAAAAGTTGAAGTTGCTCACAACCAGTTTTAGGAAATTGCAACATTAAGAGACCAATGCTATATCCCAGGGTGGAGTCATTTAAACCATGTAATTGAAAACCTAACACATCATTCAATCTGTCATAATGATATCTATCAGATGATGCATTACACCATTGATATTCAACAACTAAACTAGTTATACTTAGAAATCCTAGCACACTTCTACATAAACCTTCATTTGTGTTACTACAAATTAACCCATTCTTTATATGAGAACAATACCATCAAATAAACATATAGGGAAAGACAAGAAGCTAAATAATAACAACCTTTGATCACTCATATTCAAAATTCATGCAAAATGAACAATGGAGACAACTAGTCCAAAATGATGTCATCTATATTCAACTATGAATATACTGTAATTACATTCTTCATTCCAAAACTTAGACTACTATAGAAACTTGAAAACTAGAAATATACATTAAACCCTTGTTACAAAAATGTTCCCATGAAAACTAAAAATGTGCAACCTACTTTCTGAAATAGGAAATCTACACTTAAAGAAAGTGCAAGAGCCCTAAATGGAGATCTCCCGATGACACTTGGCACACTCATCACCATAGATCTGTAACTGCCTTAGCTTGCTCAAGAATCTTCAACCTGCTCTTGGTTTTCTTGCTCCTAACTCCATTGCCCTGCAATAGAAAAATATTCCCCTTTGTGAAGACTCGTCATTTTCCTTTTACTTGCTATAGAAGATATCCATTTAAGAAACACAAACCTTCCATGAAATATTTTCACTCTTCATTTCACAAGGCAACAAATATTCTTCTCTCCCATAGAAAACTTTTACCCTACTGCTATTTTCTTGTGCACTCTCAGCATATTATTTTCCACCTTACAAACACTTTGTCAAATGTTAATATTTGACACTGAAACTCAGGCCCACCAAGTCTTTATTTCAATGCTACCCAATATTTAGCATTGCACATCGCTCATAAGATGAAGAAAAATAAAACACATTAGCGATGCATAGTAACCATTCTGTTCATATGTATCCTTCATTTATTTCCCAACAATAAAAAAATATTTTACATAGTGAATAAATATTCAATTTGGGGAAATAATCTCCTGTTCCCTTTTAATTTTGCATATTACATTTTAAAATATTTGCTAGCATAAAAGTTTTTATTCTTATTTTTATCAGGAAAAATAAATTTTACCCATGACCCCAATTTGCATACTTTATTTAAAATATTTTCCCCCAGGCTGATATCATCCCATTCACCCCTTTAATGCTTTCATTCACCACCACTTTAAAAATGGAAAATTTTAGGTAAAATAGAATTACCCAAGCCTCTCAATTTTTCACTTTGCATCTTAAATATTAACCTCTCCTCAAATAATGAAAACCCAAAATTTATGGGGCGACATTTCATGTTTTAATGCTTTTCGTTTAATCACTTTGATCAGGCCCACCATTGGCTTCTCCTCTTCACACATCGCACATCTCTAATTTACTTAGAAAAGTAAATATTAAAATGGCGATGCCCGATAACGAAAGAAAATTTTAAGTTCACCATTTATTTACTTCACTGTTAAAAATAACTCATGAAATAATGCCCAGATTGATCCTCCGTACAAAACTTTTACCCTGCAACCATCATTGCACATCTCCGATTGAGGACAAAATACAATATAAAATCAATGATGGGCGATGAAACCTTTCTTCATTGCTGATTGAAAGTGGAAATGGTGGCATGTATTAGCGATGGGCGATGGACACAACAACCATCACTCATCGCTAATTTGTATTTGCATTTTGGACTTAAAGGTCTGCGATAGCAATGTCGAGAACTTTGAAAAATTATTAAAAACTTGTCCTTTGCATCAAAGCTTTGATTTAATCCACCCAAATGAAGATTCATGACTAGAAAACATTGCATCTTTGATTGCTTCCTCCAATGCAATTGTGAAAGCCGTGAAAGCTGCCTTTGGACCAATCGAAAGTAAGAATTAAACTTGCTTGTCCTCCAAAATATTTGAAATGTATTTTATAATATTTGAAAGCCGTGAAAGCTGCCTTTGGACCAATCGAAAGTAAGAATTAAACTTGCTTGTCCTCCAAAATATTTGAAATGTATTTTATAATTTCCCTAAATGCATTTTTCATATTTACATAATGTTTAAAATATTCAAAAATATTTTAAACATAAGTATTTGTAACTTTAGAAAAATGCAAATTTTAATTACGCTTGTGGCCCAAATGGAGAAATTTCACTGTGCACAAATGGTGACCCCTGGAGCTAAGATATTTTGTGTATAGCCATAATCAATTATTTAGAGAAAACCCATTTCCTCAAATTTCACCTAGCCATCAAGAATTAGGTATCTCATTGGTAAACTAGCCTCGAGACGTGTTCGCCACAACAAAAGTACTTTAAAATAATGTATCATATGACCTTTTTTTTTATGAAAATGGAGATGTAGAGGTTTTAGACCAAAAAAAGAAATGGGTTGTCCTTAGATTTTCAAAATTTGAAACTTTTTGGGACACCATTTTTGACCATGTCGCGATTAGAAAGTAATTAAATAACCCATTAGAACTTATCTTGGAGGCGCAAAATTGAACATAAATGTACAAATTCAACCCAATAATGTAATTCAACATACGGTTCGACAAAATTGATCATGAGGTGAAATTTATTCAATGTCAAAGTTTCTTAATCGTCCATTTTCGCAACTACACCTATTCAAAACCAATTAGGGCTCTCAAAGTCACCACTTTGAAAAATATCAAAAAATATTATGGGGGAATGCCACTGGAAACATAATCTCATCTAGGTACACTGCATGTGTGTGCAAAAGAGATTTTCTTCAGTCATTACTCTTCACGAGATATTAGGGGTAAAAGATGACCACCTTGAAACATTGCCAGAAATGCAGATGTAAAACTGAACAAACTGCATTTGCTTTTGCTCTCAAAAAAATAGAAAATCTGATCCTAAGAATTTGAAATCAAACAGGGGAGTACATCAGGCATGAAAATCATCAGGCTTCGAATTGGCATGAAAATCATCAGGCTTCGAATTGTGACCCTCCAAAGTAGGTCACTTAGGAAGATTTTGTAGGTGCACTTTTGAGTGTGCAAAGGAAAATTTTTCAATATGGGCATTTCAAATTTGAAAGTTTGAAGGTGCCATCAAGCTTAACATTTTCAAAAAGTGGAAAAATTACATTGTTGGATAACTAAGAGAGAGCCTAACATTACCTAGGTGTTTGATTTGTTTGATAGTGAAATACGTGCAATCCTAATGGTGAGCACGAACCCGATTATGTGAAATATTGTAGAATTTTTAAAAACACGTCTTTGGTTGTTGGGAAGGCCCTCCAAGCCTTTGGGTTGGTATTCCAAGGCAAATACCAAGCCTAAGGCTTGGGGATTCCCAAAGCAAGATATAACACGAGCGCATTATAACACATTGATGTTATATCTTAGTTCTAACATGGTTTTTTGCATTTGTGCGGGACATGTCTTGCAAGCCATAACACAAGCATGTTATAATGCACTCACATTATTTCTTGATTTATGTTAAATTCTACTCTATTGAATGTATGTTTATATATATGTATGTTTGTATATACATGTATGCTTGTATGTCATGTATGTATGCCTGTATGCCTGTATGTATGTATGCATGTATGTATCAGTGCATGTATATTGTATGTATGCCTATATGCATGTATAATTGTATTTACACATGTACATGTATGCTTGTATGTATGTAGGATTGTATGTACATATGTATTATCCTTGTATGTATGTAGGTATATATGTATTTATGTATGTCTTTAGAGGGAGGGAGAAGTTTAAGAGAGAGAGAGAGAGTTGTCTAGGTAGGGTAGGAGGAAGAGAGGGAGGGAGAGACCTGAGAGAGAGAGAGATGGGATGGAAGGGAGAGAAAAAAAGAGAGAGGGAGTGGGAGAGAAGGGGTTGGAGTGAGAGAGTCTGAACTAGGTAGGGTAGGAGGGATAGAGGGAGAGAGAGAGGGGGTGTGGGAGAGAGGGAATTGAGAGAGAGAGAGAGGGAGAGAAAGAGAGAGTTATGTAGGTAGGGTGCACAAGGGAGAGACTTGAGAGTGTGAGGGGGTTTAGAGGGAGAGACTTGAGAGATAGGTAGTGAGAGGGAGTGCAAGAGATAGGGAGTGGGATAGAGGGAGTGTGAGAGTGAGTACTTGAGAGAGGGAGAGGGTGTGGGAGGGAGTGACTTGAGAGAGGGGGGGAGAGAGAGGTGGGAGTGAGAGGGACTTATCTAGGTAGTGTGGGAGGGATAGATAGAGAGAGGGGGGAGAGAGTTACCAAGGTAGGTTGTCAAAGGGAGAGACCTGTTAGAGGGTGTCATTTGCCATTTTGGGCGAATGAGTCCCTTTAGGTGGGACCCATTCACCCAGGGTGGCTAATGAGTTCCCTTTAACTCAAAATTCAAATTTAATTTAAAATTATGGAAGGTTTTTATTCTCCAAGATCTAAGGTCAGCCTGTGATGTTGTAATTTCAAGAATTATTGCATAATTGAGTATAAATACAAGCTTCTTTCTCTCATTTTCATACCTAGCATTCAAGTATTCATGCATATAGTTTACAAGAAAATTTGAGCATTCACAAGAGCATTCAAGGCATTTCAAGAGTAGATTATCAAGCATTCAAGAGCATTTTCAAGTGTCTTCTATCATGTCAAATATTGTTTGCATCATGTTGTTTTAGAGCTAACAATTGTGGTGTAGGATTTGTAAGCATTGTATTCAAGATCTATCAACATCAAGCTAGAGTTCAAATCCACACCCATTAGAGCTATTACTTACATGTTTGTAGTAGTTTATTGCAAGGGTCTGGTGAGTTGTATCATTTTTTTTGTTCATCATTCTCTTTCCATATTTCACTCTATTTCAAGGGTTTAATTACCAACAAGAGGTTTGACCAAGGGAAACCCCTATTCACTAACCCCACAACATTAACCCCTCTTCTTGTGTGTGATTTGTAGGGATAGATTGCAGATTTACCAAGAAGTTAAGATTGGAAAAGTGATCAAAGCAAGTCAAAGTTATCAAAGCCCTAGGAGAAGCTTGGAGAAGATCTATAGGTTGAATCTTGTAGTTTCAAACTCAGTTTGAATCAAGAGTAGAAAAGAAAACTGAGGGATATAGTTTCTTGTTTTGAACTTCTATAAATCTAGAGGTGGACTAATTTTCCACTATTTGTGAATGAGTCCCACTACCCAGGCCTAAACATGAATTTTGTAGATCTGAGTACCCATTTGTCTAAAACTTTGTTTTAGCACACTCTTCCCAAAACTAGACTAATTCGCCCAGCTTGGCATATGAGTCCCAGTTGGCATCAATGGTGAATTATTTAGGATTCCAAAGCTCCATCCCACCTTCTTCAACTTCCCAGGTGCACATTTTTAGTTTCATAATTTTCTGTTACATTCTACTTGCATTTCTAGGTCTTTTTGAATATCACATTGTGTTTTCAAACATTTTGTATTTTTCAAGTTTACGCTTGGTGGTGAACCCATTTCTTGTCTCATTTATCTCCAAGGATATATTATAGTCAGATCTCTCACATCCTTCATTGGGTTGAGATCTCTAAGGTATTCTTGAATGTGAACATTGTGAAATTGGATGCCTCTCCTATCCATTTTGTGGACAAGGAAGTGAAACATCCATTTCTGGTGTCCACATTTTAGTGAACCTAACTTTCAAATAACTTCTTTTCTGATTTGGAGTCCATCATCATCCTAGACTTAGCTTGCATTAACATTGCATTGCATTTTGCATCAGTTAATTTTTATTCTAGGGTTTCAAATTTTTGCATTAGTGAAAGTGCATATAGTTTGCATTTTTACATCTCAAATCATTGAAAATCATATAAAATACACATTTGAATTTAGTCTTCAGGTCATACAACATAAAAAGCATCAAAACCAATTGAAAATTTCTAAATTTTTTGAAAAAAACCCTAACTGGGACTCATTCGCCATTTTGGGCAAATCGGTCCCAATCTAGATTTTAAACTATTTGTTATAGCATCAAAAAAATATTTCTATGCTTCCTAAGCTCCTTGGTAACATATACTATAAGTCTAGAAAGTTTTGGGAGTATTTTTTTATGCATGTAGGTCAAAAACATCAATTTATGGTAGTCATTTTTGAAATCATTTCAATTACAATTATCATTAGATCTGAAAATGCTAACATTTTTGAAACTTTGCATCACATGGATAAAGGTACTTTTCAATTTTGCATATATAATGTTTATACTCATAAATTTTTTCATAATTTTGATAAAGTGCTTTCAATTTGGGATATAAATTGTTTTCCTTCTTAAAACTTTGCATACTTTGGATAAAAGTATTTTGCATATTTGGATATACATTGTTTACATTGCTGAAACATTACATGAAATGGTTACAAGTTCTTTTCATTTTTGTTCAAAAAATGTTAGTGTCTTACATATCTAGGCATGCTAAGAAAAAGTTCATATCCCCTCCCCATGAGAGTGTTTTAGTGAAAGAGAATACAACCTTGGAAATTCCTAACAATCATATTTGTTCTTCTCCTAATATCTCTCCTATTGACGAAGAAGATATAAATTGGTGCTAGAAGAACCAATCAATGAGAGTTTTGAGAATCCAAGTTGTTTCTCTCCTCTTACCTCTCTTACTAGGAAAAACAATACTAAACAAGAGGTCATAACAATAAGCAATCATGACGATGACACAACTCAACACGAGACCATTGAAACATACCCATGTTCATCTCCCCACTTCTTCTCCTCTTGTGATAGTGATGAGGATATATTGGTGTTAGATAAGCAAACCTTCAAGATCTATGATAACCCTCTTTATGTGTCTTCCCCTACCTCTCCTATTTTGGAAAACATTATGGGACAAAGGAATGAAGCTATGGACCATCATGACAATAATATTTTTTTCTCCCCTAGTATGTCTCATATCTATGAAGAAGATATTTCAATACATCAATTTCATGAGAATCTTAGTTTTCCGCCTTCACCTAGGGAAACCCTTATTGAACAATACAATTCAACCATTGATCATTCCCCTACTCGTGATTAAGTAATTTTAGAAGAACCAACCTTTGAATGTCAACAACATTTGGTTTGCAGTTCTCTTCAAAACTCTCACCCTAGGGAGGATATCGTTGTGCAAGATAATCTGAACATTGACACATATAATAAGGATTCCTTAGGTGAAGTGACATTAGAATCCACTTCACTAACAAATCATGCAAATAAAGGCAATATTTTTGAGGTTCTAATGACACAAATTGGATCTCCTTTAATTAGTGTACTTCCTAAGTCACCTCCCATTAGCGAATCACATAAGAAACTAATAGATTTCTTGAAATCTATGATGCAATCTAATAATGTTTTGCAACAACCAAGATATAACACAGCTGCTCAAACATGTAGGGGACCACAAATAGCTCCTACAACATCACCATCACCTCAACATATTTTTTCTAGTGCTCCTTGTTCACCTTTTCATAATATAGTTGAAGATCTTAGGAAGAACATTGATAATATATCCATATGGAAACTTATTCAACTATCAGCTACATACAAGTGTCTATTTCAAGAACTATTACAACTAAAGTAGAAGGAGATCCAAGATTCCATGAAATCGAATAATAAAAAACCCTCCTTTCATCCCACACAAGTCACACAATTAGAAATCACATTCCATAAACATGAATTACCCTCACTTGAGATTCAAAACAAGAATGACCCCTTGATGATAAAGGTTGTCATTAATGAAACTGCAATTAGGTGCACTCTCATAGACTTGATGGAGCAGAAATTAATGTTTGTAGCATTGATCTCCTAGAAAAAATTTTCATGGAAAAAAAGCTCATTCAACTTAATGATGTTCATGTTCATGGATTTGAAAATGTCAATAAGAAACCACTAGGGATGATCACATTACCTATTGAGGTTAGACTTGTAGTGTTGCCTACCTCTATCCATATCATGCAAGGACCCCTTCCATATAATCTTCTCCTAGGGAGACCATGGATTCATGCTATGAAAGGAGTCCCCTCTACCCTTCACTATACAATGAAATTTGAGTATAATAACAACATATACACAGTTGACCCAGATGAACGAAGCTATGAATCAAATGATCACAACATTTCCAACTCCCCCAATACTTTCATTCCAAGATCAAAAGTTGGGCCTATACAATTGATGCTACTCCACCTACAACAAAAATATTTTGTGATAATTGGGGGTCATTATATTTTATGCCTCTTTTCAATAAGGAAACCAAGATCTCACCCTCATGGTCCAAAGGGTCATATACAAATGATTCATTTTCAGATACAAGTTCTAGTACCGATGGGGATTTCACACCTTCCTTTATGGGAGATTGTGAAATCTCACAACCTAAACTAGAACAACCTTGTATTTTATATGCTCAACTTGGTTCTACATCAACAACATTAGCCATTGGTGGTGATGGGGGATATTTAACTCCCATCCCTGATGGGGGGATAACACATAACTTTCAAAAGGATTTGTGTTCTCGTGAAGAAGCCAATCCTTCTTAGAAGCATAAACCCCCTTTATCAGACTTGGAAGATTGTTGTGGTATCAGATACAATCTCCCTCCTTCACATAGATACAATGAACAAACGAAGCAAACCAACATATCATACTCTTTTAAGAAAGATCTAGGGTTATCTCCCTTATCACCATTTTCATATAAGGCTTTAAGCAACAAAATTCAACATCTCAAGGAGTGTGGTGCTCTTCCTTGTGTTGAAGCACCTAATTCCTCTAACTGATACTTAATTTCATCCTATACAACTCACCCTTATCCTACAGTAAGTGGGGGAAAGGGGTTAGTTAGTCTTGTCCTCGTATGTCACTTGTTCCCTCTTTTAGCTATTTTCTCACCTTTTATGAACATATAAGAGAAATCTTGGGATGTGGATGACATTCCTTAAATTTGCTCGCATGTGACATGCTACATTTTTCATGAGGCAACTTATTGGAAACATATGACTTGGCATAAGGGATTTCCAAGTTGCCTCTCATGTATTCTTTCTAGTTGGCATTTATCATTTGCTACTTTAAAGTAATTGCTCACAACAAGGTGTTTAGAAATTTCTTTAAAGTGGGGGCATACATTGGCATTATTATTTTGTGTTTTCCCTTTTTCCCCGTTATTAGTGCAACCTTATTACTTCATACGATGCGTTTGTCACTTTGTGGATGACATTGGGTATAATTTCCTTCACGACCGTGATCTATCTTAGCATATTACATTCCTCTTGGTGGCTTGATGCAACACACTGCATCCCCTAAGTTTTGAATCTTCTATTCTTTGATTGGTCCTCTCTTGGAGACATTAGGCACAATGTTCCCTAAGTTAAAGACATCACATGAACTAAGAAAAACTCCTTTGAACATTCTTTTTATGTTGCATTTTTCATTTGTTATATGGCCACCTTGCATAACACAACTTGCATGCATGTGGTGCCATTGTGTTTGTTCATGAGCTCCAAGCATATGAAGTTTTTCTTGTCTCATGAAGCTCGAAAAGTCATTTTATTTTGTGGCGCCTTATTAAAGTTATTAGGAGGCATAACTTTGTTATGGTTGAGAGGGAAGCCCATTCCGAGGCATGACTTTCCCCATAGCCACCTGCATGTGTGTGAGTGCATACTATCCATGAGTGTATGTATCTCACCTTTTAGGCCTTCTCACCCAGCAAAAAATGATGAGTTCCGTTGCCTCAGAGTGAGTATACGTTTTTTGAAAAAACAACCTAGATCTAATCCACATGGTGTTGGACAAATGGTCAAAACTTGATCCAATTATTTCTTTCATTTTCCTTTTCTCTTTTTCATCTTTGGAATTGTATGCTTGTGCCTTGTTTTTATTGATATCATTTTCATCTGTGTTCCCTTGTGCTTATGTTGGTTTTTCATGGGATCCTAATCCTGGAGGATTGATCACCCCTCTCGATTGTTTTCATCCCATCTTGATTATAGTTTTCATCCCATCTTGCTAGCATTGGTTCATTGGAACCCCTCTTGATGTGTGTTGGTCTACTTTAGTGTGATTTTGAAGTAGGTTTATCCTCTCACTAAAGTGGGGGCTAAATGTGGACACTGAAAAAGTAACCCTTCTACTTTTTTTGTCTCGTTTGGGACCTCCTTGTGATTTTTGCTTAATTTTGCCTTGATTTAATGTTGTAATATGGATAACACATTCACATTAGGTCTTGGGCCCTTCTGAACTAAAAGGATTCAAGTGGTACCTTACTTAAGTGTTGTAACATACTTTCACACTTTTCTAGGGTCTTGAACTAATAAAATAACCTCTTTTCATCAAGTACCAAGCCTTGTTTCAAAGTGTTGTAAAGTTTTGTAACACTTTCACATTTTTCTAGGCTTATAATTAATAATTGGGATTTCTTATGCTTTAATTGGCCCCATTTTGCATCCTTATGCCTTACTTATGTGTGTTTTTGAAAATAATCCCAACAAATATCATTTAAAGCATTAAAATCTTGAAACCCACCTTAAATGCCTAAGGTGTGACTCATTAGCCATTTTGGGCGAATGAGTCCCCTTAGGTGGGACCCATTCACCCACGGTGGTGAATGAGTTCCCTTTAACTCAAAATTATGGTGAATTTTTATTCTCCAAGATCTAAGGTTGCTTGTGATGTAATTTTGAGAATTATTGCATAATTGAGTACAAATACAAGCTTCTTTCTCTCATTTTCATACCTAACATTCAAGTATTCATGCATATAGTTTACAAGAGAATTTGAGCATTCACAAGAGCATTCAAGGAATTTCATGAGAAGATTATCAAGCATTCAAGAGCATTTTCAAGTGTCTTCTATCATGTCAAAGATTGTTTGCATCATGTTGTTTTAGAGCTAATGATTGTGGTGTAGGATTTGCAAGCATTGTATTCAAGATCTATCAACATCAAGCTAAAGTTCAAGTCCACATCCATTGGAGTCATTACTTACACGTTTACAATAGTTTATTGCAAGGGTTTGGTGAGTTTTAACATTTATTTTTTTCATCATTCTCTTTCCATATTTCATTCTATTTCTAGGGTTTAATTACCAACAAGGGGTTTGAACAAGGAAAACCCCTATTCACTAACCCCACAAAATTTTCCCCTCTTCTTGTGTGTGATTTGTAGGGCTAGATTGTAGTTTTACCAAGAAGTCAAGATTGGAAAAGAGGTCAAAGCAAGTCAAAGTTATCAAAGCCCTAGGAAAAGCTTGGAGAAGATCTATAGGTTGAATCTTGCAGTTTTGGACCTAGATCTGAATCAGGAGTAGAAAAGTAGACTAATTGCTACAGTTTCTTATTTTAAATTTATAGAAATCCAGAGGTGGAATAATTTTCCACTATTGGTGAATGAGTCCCATTGCCCAGGCCTAAATATGAAATTTGCAGATTTGAGTACCCATTTGTCTGAAACCTATTTCAACACACTCTTCCCGAAATTGGACTAATTCACCCAGCTTGGTGTATGAGTCCCAGTTGGCATCAACAATGAATTCTTTAGGATTCCAAAGCTCCATCCTACCTTCTTCAACTTCCCAAGTGCACATTTTCAATTTCATAATTTTTTGTTACATTCTACTTACATTTCTAGGTCTTTTTACATATCACACTATTTTTTCAAACATTTTGTATTTTCCAAGTTTACACTTGGTGGCGAACCCCTTTCTTGTCTCATTCATCTCCAAGGATATCTTATAGTCAAATCTCTTACATCCTTCATTGGGTTGAGATATCTAAGGTATTCTTGAATGTGAACATTGTGAAATTAGATCCCTCTCCTTCTATCATCTTGTGGACAAGGAAGTGAAGCATCCGTTTTCGGTGTCCACATAACCAAATAGCCATGTAGGCACACATCAATATATGTTGATATAAGTATAAAATATAAAAAAAATAGCCATATAGGCTTACAAGAATTCCATATAGGCATACAATGTGAAATTTATGTAATACAAAATATGTATAAAAATGCCATATAGGCATACAAAAAAGGGCTCTAGAATAAAAAGTCATTGCTCTCCATGCTCTCGAAATAAACTCTTTCCATTTTCTTGTCTATCAGATGGTGATAGGTCTATCACTCATTTATTCTGAGGTTGAGGAGTGCTCTTGGTGCTCCTCCTAGGGTTTAGTTCTTGGTCAAGCCTTATCTGTTACAATAACAAGTAAAAACATTAATATATAGAAATTACATTATAAAAAATGATATATTTAACAAAATAATCACTTACCGCCACTAGACAATCACTATCCTCAAGGGAAAGGTTCGCGTTCCCATGCTAAGGCGTGCCGAAGCCTTGTAGAAACCATCCATAGAGAAATTAAACTATGAATCAATAATGGTTTGATTTTTCACTAACACTATAACAACAAATGTAAATTGAAATTTAGTAATCTGCCTCATACCTCTATGAGAGGCATCGAGGAGTCTATAGTAGATGAAACACCAAGCTCCATTTCCCTATGAACATTTGGAGGTGTATCCACTTCCAACATCTAAAAATAAAACAACAAATTATTCAATCATGAAAACTACAATAGTGATGCACATCATGGCTTATAATGTATGAGATAATGAACAAAATTTTGAGTACTTATTAAATTATATATTTCTGACTATCATGCTTACTATTTTCCCTATCCATAGCTTGTTTGAAAGCACCTATTTTTAGGCTTTTATCCATAGCAGCAAGGTGGTGAATCATTTGATAAAATTCTTTTGTAGACATGTACGATAACTGTGGTAGCATAGAGAAGGCAGTGGACCATTTGAAAAAGCGCCTCAAAGAAATGGGGTCTCATGGTGATGGAATGCCATTACAAACAAATGTGTCATTGCATTCCATCACCATGAGACCACATTTCTTAAAGGAATTTTTTCAAACTAGATTCACTACCTTGACTATGATATTGCTTACTATTATGCTTTAATAGATTTTTTCTGAGCATCCATAGTTTGTTGGAAAGCACCTATTTTAGGATTTTAGCCATAGCAGCAAGGAAGTGAGTGGTTTGATAAAATTCATTGGTAGACATGTATACAAAATGTGGTAGCATAGAAAAGGCAGTGAGATTTTTGAAAAAATGCCTCAAAGAAATGTGGTCTCATGGTGATGGAATGACATTCCATCACCATGAGACCACATTTCTTTGAGGCATTTTTCAAACTACCCACTGCCTTGTCTATGATATTGCTTACTATTATGATTTGATAAATTTTTTCCAAGCATCCATAGTTTGTTGGAAAGCACCTTTTTTAGGATTTTAGCCATAGTAGCAAGGAAGTTCAAGTAGTTTGATAAAAGGATTTGGTAGACATGTATGGAAAATGTGGTAGCATAGAAAAGGTAGTGAGTTATTTGAAAAAAGAACCTCAAAGAAATGTTGTCTCATGGTGATGGAATGGGATTCCATCACCATGAGACCACATTTCTTTAAGGAAAATTTTCAAACTACTCACTACCTTGTCTATGTTATTGCTTACTATTATGCTTTGATAGATTTTTTCCAAGCATCCATAATTTGTTGGAAAACACCTAATTTAGTCTTTTAGCTATAACAACAAGGAAGTGAGTATATTGATTAAATTATTTGGTAGACGTGTATGGAAAATGTGGTAGCATAGAAAATGCGATGAGTTGTTTGAAAAAATTCCTTAAGAAAATGTGGTCTTATGGTGATGGAATGACATTCCATCACCATGAGATCACATTTCTTCAAGGAGAATTTTCAAACTACTCACTACCTTGTCTATGCTATTGCTTACTATTAGGTTTTGATAGATTTTTTCCAAGCATCCATAGTTTATTGGAAAACACCTTTTTTAGGCTTTTATCCATAGCAGTAAGGAAGTTCAAGTAGTTTGATAAAACACTTTGGTAGAAATGTATGGAAATGTGGTAGCATAGAAAAGGTAGTAAGCTATTTGAAAAAATACATCTAAGAAATGTGGTCTCATGGTGATGTAATGGAATTCCATCACCATGAGACCACATTTCTTTGAGGCAATTTTTCAAACTACTATTTTTCTATGCTATTGCTTACTATTATTATTTGATAATTTTTTTCCAAGAACCCATAGTTTGTTGGAAAACACCTTTTTTAAGGCTTTTAGCCATAATAGCAAGGAAGTGAACAGTTTGATAAAATGCTTTGGTAGACATAGATGGAAAATGTGGTAGCATAGAAAAGGCGATGAGCTGTTTGAAAAAATGCCTCAAAGAAATTGGGTCTCATGGTGATGGAAATCACAATGAGACCACATTTCTTTGAGGCATTTTTTCAAACAACTCATTTCCTTGTCTATGCTATTGATTACTATTATTCTTTCATATATTTCTTCCAAGCATCCATAGCATAGACATGACAATGAACTATTTGAAAAGATGCCTCAATAAAAAGTGGTCGCACGGAATACCATGACAAGCAAATGCAATTGGTAGCTGCTCCTAGTTATTACTTATTCTATGTGAAGTAATTACATCACTACTTATGTTGAATTTCTAAAAAACTATATTGTAGTTTAAATTTTGTCATCTATCAACATCTAGTTATTAGTTATGGAATGTGAAGTAATGATTTGAGTTTGAAAGATGTGCAATGCAATGTAATAAATGATATGAATATAAGCTACACAAATCTATTAAGTAAAATTCATTAGTTAAACTCTTTATTCTATTACTTGCATGAAGGTTTATCTAACTCCATTGGAATTGGGAGGTGTTCCCATGAAAACTCCAATATTATCCTATTCAACATCCAAAATAAAATATTAGAATACCATTCATATAACAATGCTATTAACATGTAATAATTATAATTGTTTACTAGTTACATACCTCAACGATAGATGCAGTGGAGTAATAAGTAGGTGTAGGGCTGGTTTATCTAGTATCAACACTGTGACCTTGAAATTTTATTAAAATAATAAAACTAAATTAGTTAATCTTGAATTTCAAAATTGAAAGTTAATAAATTAAATTGAATTAACATGCTAACATTTACCAGAGTATCTATGCCATAAGCCTCATTCAAAATGTTAGCTACCCTAGCCACCTCCATAGTTGCAAACATATCCTACGTAGTAGCCTCCTAAGTGTCAGTGGGCTCCTATGAACAAGTTTCCTTGCAAGCCTGACACGAATGGGATGGAAGCCTACCACTCAGAGACTCCCCTAGATGGCACTGTAGTATAGGAATTGCATGCTGGATGACACTCTAGGTCAAAGAGGTGATAGGCTGCAAAATGTCTACCTTGACATTCTCCTTCATTTTGGAAGGGATAACAATGTGCTCATGATTCGACCTAGTGAGAGCTCATATCGCTTTCCACTTAGGATCCTGTCGTGCACCGGGTCTATCTTGAGCTGACCCCCCACCTCTCCCTTGGAAATACCTCATATCAAAATAATTTAGGAATTTGTTTAGGATGAACTCACAGTATAGTTTCCTTAGGAAATATTGTGGGTCTTTGGAATTGTTGCATGGTGGGTAATCAAAAACCATGTACCACCTATTCCAAAAATATTTCCTAATCCTTGGGTAAAAGCACAAAGTTGTGTTACACTTTCAACCAACTTATCAACACAACTAAATTTAAGTATTTCTAACTAAAAATTAATTTTGGTCAAACATATGATCTAGTAAGATTCATTCTAGCTAAGTTAGATACCCACAATTTTTTCAACTAAAATTGTTGGCTAAAAATATATGGAGCTCCACTTTGAATCCAATTTACCAAAAAATTTAAAATTATTTGAAAAAATTGAAGTTTCAATAAATCCTACTAATGTAAATAATATTTTTAAAAAAAATATAAAAATACCCTTTTGTATCCATAAGTGTAGTTTTCAAATATATGCTTATTTTAATATTTTAATTATCATTTATATTTTATTTTTTATTTTTACTAAAATTAGGTTATCAGCATAAAATACTAGGTTGATTACCATGCCAAGGAAAAATACTAAAACTTATTAAAAAAATATAAAAAATATGATTCACTAGATAAAAGAATCTATTTCACTTAGATGGCATATTTTTTTCTATTTTAGATAAATATTGAATATGAAAGTTGACGTCAAATGGAAATAGGTGCTTTTTGATTCACACACATTTTAAGATTTATTTAAAAATATATATTTATCAAAATTGGAAAAAATATATCCATGCACTAAAGTTTCAAGTTATAAATACACAATTTTTTTGAAAAAGTAAAAATAAAATTTACTATAAAAAGTTTGACATCTCGTGCAACTTCATTTTTCAACATTTTATTAGCAACTAAATTATAGTGTTAATTCATTAAAAAATAGTATAATATATATATATTTTTTAAAAATACAAACATAAAATATATTAAATAATACATATTTTACTTGTTTACATCATTTCAAAATTCAAAACATATATGCCACTTTTTAGTGATTCAAGTTTAAAAGTTGGATCAGTGTTGACCGTTTCTTTTATGAAGTGTGACACATATTTGTGCTTTTACCCCCCTTGGTGGTGGCACCAATTGATAGGAAACCTCTTCACATTGAGGTCAAGATTTTGATTTGTGTGTGGGTCGGTGAATAATGAGTACAAATCTAATTTTGTAATCTTTTCATCTTTTACTTCTTTATATGATAATTTATCCTAGTAAAAATTCCTAGCCACTTGCCTTTTATCTTTCCAACCACTTAATTGTTTTTTGATTGCATCTACATGTTTTAACATTTATTTAAGTGAATTTACAAGTTTTCTTCTTCCCATTGTTGAACCTACTAGATCGTTCAACCTTGTGATTAACTTTGTTTTTTATTGTTTTCAATTACCCCCATTAAATTTTGTTGAGTGCTAGGAGGATGTTGAGGGATTGGTGGACGAGATTGTTATTGTGGTTGTTGAAATTGAGGATTTTGTTCATGTTGTTATTGCTCTAGTTGTTGAGGATTTTCAGGATGGTTTTCAAGAGGGTTTCCAGGATCATTATCATTTCCTAAAAATTCAACAAATGAATATAAAAAACAACCTAAAACTAATAAATTCACAAAAAATCACAACAAAAATAAACAGTCCTTACCTCTTCGACCTCCCCGTTGATGTGGTGGCATCCTGGTGACGAAATAGCAAAAAATTGATGAAAAAGATGCAAGATTATCTCCTCCTAAAACACGAGCGCACAAGAGAAGGGTTTTTGTTTGCGAGCAACAAAAAAATAGTAAACATAAAAATGAATTCAATTTGCTTTTTTTTTTTTGTTTTAATAACTTATAATGCACTCGCGTTATAATGCAAGAATGAAATAGGATTGATGTGGCCAAGCCTTAGGCTCAGTCACACTAAGCCATAACACAAGTGCTTTACAATGCGCTCACATTATAGTCTATTAGAAGTTTTTTTAAATTTTGGCCACAATTTTCCCCCACTTTTTTGCACCTACCCATGCCTCTCATCACCTTGGATTATTATTAGGGGATGAATCAAGGAAATACTAGAAATTAAAAACTTAATAATTTCACACTATTTTTGATCCTTGGTCAAGCTTAGTTGTTGATTGGCTAGCTAGTTATAGGATTTTATCAAGATCCTTGTTTTTTTAAGATTAGTGGGGATGTTTCCTCTTGGAAAAGAATTGAGGCTCTCTTGGATATAGATAGGGTGTTTTATTGGTCTTGGCTTAAAAATAAAGAGACCAAAAGAGAGAATGTTATGCCCTTAATCTTAGCGTATGAATAGAGTTATGAATAGTCGGCTTATGGCTACCCTAACTCTTGTTTAAGTTATATCATTATTATTATATTCTTATTTAGTTATTTAGGTTGGCTTGGGGATTATATGTTGCTATCTATGTTGGTATGGGTGATACCCTAGGCATAAGTAGGGTATATATAGGAGGTAGTGAGTCTCATTTAATCATAATATTATGAATTATGTTCTCATTAGAAATATTTGGAGGTTTCTCCCTTCAAAATGGCTTGTAGTTCTTAGTTTTTATCAAGCATTTAGAGAATATTTAATATCATATTCCTCATTTGGGAAATTTATTTCACTATGTAAGTGGTATTAGAGCATGATCTTGGCATCGTGAATGCAAGGCATTTTTTTCAATTTTGGAGGTCATTTTTGGAAGCACATATTTTTTTAGATTTTAAAACATTTTCCCCAATTGTTTAAGGGTTTTTCAAGGACACATTAAACCATATATAGTCCAAATTTTAGTGAAATTGGAGAAAAATGAAATGATTTATTGCAAAATTAGGGTTTCCACTAAATTTATTTGGGAGATGCATATCTCTCAAATTTTTGTGAATTTTTTCTTGAGTTTTGGAGGTTATTTCAAGAATGCATTGAAGTGTCTATAATCCAAATTTTAGAGGAATTAGTCATGAATTAAGTGATTTATCAAATAGAATTAGGGTTTCTAAAAAAATCACTCTCAAGGTTACAAATCAATAAAATTCTTGCAGATTTTTCTAGTAAAGTGTAGACTACACCTTGGTAACTTACAAAAAAAGTTTTAGATCATTTTTATTCATGAGGGGCCTACAACAAGAGGTGATACAAAATTTGTCACACTTGGAAAGTCTCCAAATAAGGATGAGGTAGTAATTGAGGATATTAATCCTAATGATGAAATCAATATGGTTAAGGAATGCATTCATTAGTGAATAAAAAGATGAGGAAGGATATGCATTTATTGATAAGAGATATACATCACCTAAAAAGAGATATATCAAACATGAAAATCATGTTGGATAATATAAATGTTTTTATACAAAAAATTCAAGATCACACATGGTCTCAAGCAACCATGATGGATCATCAAGACCATCTAATCTATATCCAAATCCTAATATTCACATAGGATCTAGGAATGTATTGCCAAAGGTGAATATGTGTAAGTTTGATGGAAAGGATCCACTAACTTGGATAAATAAAATGGATAATTTTTTGGATGTACATCAAATCCCAAGTGGACAAAATATGGCAATGACTTCCCCACATCTAGAACAAGATAAATTCAATTAGTATCAACAACTATGTGCTCAATGATATAAAAAGGGAATCATTGTCTCATGGTTGGTCCTTACAAAGGAGTTACAATCATAGTATAGCGATAGTGTGGCTGAAAAATTTATCAACTAGCTTGCTAAACTTCAAAAAATAGGATTAGTCAAGGACTACATTCAACAATTCCAAAATATATCCTTGAGGGTGGATATAATAATAAAGGAGAACTTGAATGACTTATTTTTTGGGGGTCTAAAGGATCACATCCAACATAAGGTACACATGTTTAGTCCTACCTCTATACATGAGTATTTTATCTTAGCACATAAGATAGAGAAGTATTTAATTTATGGAAGGAATGGTATTAATGTGATAATAGAGAAAGACTTCTCAACATTTTCACTTCCTCCACCTACTAGATTGACACCACAATAAATTGAGGATAAATGAGAAAAAGGGTTATTTTTTATTGTGATAGAAAATAAGTAGAGGAAATAAATGAAACTAGAATGCATTATTTTATATCGAAGTTACAAGTTAGGAAGAGGAGGAGAAACTATTAGAGGGTGACAAAGAGTTAGAGGAGGAATCTCATAATCCTCATCCAATAATTTCTTTTCATGCACTCTTAGTTTTTAACACCCAAAAATTCTCAAGGTAGTGGGTTTCTTAAAGAAAGAGAGAGTAATTGTATTGATAGACTTGGGAAGCACTCATAATTTCATGAACAAAAAATAGGCTAGTCATCTAAATTATTTTGTATATTGAGCTCCAAAATTTCAAGTTTTGATTACAGATGGGACACTATTAGTTTTTCTAAGAAATTTCATAACATTAAATTATTAATGGGAGATTATCATCTTGATTGTCTAATATTTTTTATCTCCATGGGTGAAACAAATATTATTTTGGGAGTATGATGGCTTACTACTTTGGGAACAATTGAGATTTCACTCAAAAGGAAAGATAGCATAGCTAAGAGATTTGTGTGTTAGGTCTCCACAAATGGTAAGCTCTCATCAAATATAAAAGTCTCTTAAGAAAGAAGCTGATGGATATGTGGCCCAATTATTTTCATTAGAAGCCTATAAATCAAATTCTCCTACCCATCAAGATTTATAAGCAATCATTGATCCTTGCTCAGTGGCTTTTGGAGATATTCTTGAAGGAATACCTCACAAGAGGTATCATGATCATGGCATACAAATAGTTCTAGGAAACCACACACCCAACATTAGGCATTATAAGTACCCATATATAAAAAACCATGAGATTAAAAAGGTTGTTTAGGAGATGCTAGAGGCAGAAATTATTAGGCATAACCAAAGTGCTTACTCCTTACTCATAGTGATGGTGCATAAGAAGGATCAAACTTGGCACATGTGCCCAAACTACAGAGTGCTCAATATGTATACCATCAAAGATAAGTTTCCTCTTCCATTTATTGATGATTTACTAGATGAATTAAATAGATAAACATTTTCTTAAAAGTTAGATCTTAAAATCAAGTTATGATCAAATTGAAATTAAGGAATAAGATATTCCCAAGATAAAATTTAGGACTCATGAGGCTCATTATGAGTTTTTGGTGATGTCATTTGGTCTTACTAATGCACCATCTACATTTCATAGTTTGATGTGTAGACACTAAAATTTTTCCTAGGGCGCCCACGACTCTTAATTTCTTCATAATTCTTCCCCTTTTCCTTTTCATTCTTCATAATTAAATAATTTTAATTATTTAATTATTTCCTAAGGTTATGCGTCCTCTATTAATTAAATAATTTTAATTATTTAATTAATTCATTTCTATCTTTATTCCCCCTTGATTGATTAAATAAATTATTATTATTTAATCACGTTAGTAATATCTTCGACCTCTATAATTAAATAAATCTATATTTATTTAGATTAAATAATTATGACAATTATTTAATTATTCATTTTAGCATCTTCCGACACAAATTAATTAAATTTTTATTTAATTAAATGACTTGCCTTTTTGCTCACCTTTTTGAATTAAATTTCTATTTAATAAAAAAATGAACTCGCTTTTTCCTCTTTCAATGAGATAATGCTTCCATTATTTCAAAATGCAATTTCCCTCTTTGAACTAATTGAATTTATCAAAAAAATTAGTTAATTTCCTCTTCCTCTTTCACTTCCAATCTTATCTCATCCCATCTCAATTAATTACAACCATTGATTGAAATAAAAATATTCTGATCTCAATTGTCCATTTTCCCATTCATCTCTCTATAAATACCATCATCATTTATTATTTTGATGATCTAGATTTAATATGTTGTAGTGCCAATGAGATTAAAACCTTCAATATTTTCCTTTGTCATTATCATTAGGCCATAGTTGCATACTTCAGAGAAATTAGAGAGAAATTATTATGTTACAAAAAAATGGAGAAGTGCAATGAAGGTGATTCATGGAATGCTTGAGAGTTTTGGTGAGATATTTCATTTGTTTATGCTTTCATTTGTTTCATTGTGCTTCATTGTTAGCTAGGGTTTAGTTTGGTTATGGTTTGTATTGCTAACCTTGATTTTTCCCTAGTTACATTTGGTGAACCCAACGCGAATCTTACTATTTTGCAAACAAATCCATTTGTTTTCTTGTTTGCTTTTGTTGTTTTGTAGGTTACAACCAAGAATTCACATAAAATATTGTCATCTTCTTTTCAGTATAAAAAAATGTGTGTGAAATATTAAAAAAATAATTATCTAGGTTTTGTAGGCCTCACTCTTAGCTTTCCTGAACTTCAAATGGTTTAAAATTTCGTTAATATTTTAGAAAGTTATGGCTGTTTTAGTATGTGTTGCTTTTTAAGTTTATCTTTTAAAACCCGTGTTTTCTTTTGCCTATAACAATTTTTTCATGTAAAATCTTGGAAAAATACTTTTTGGGTTTTAAAGGTTTGAGTTTCAACTTTCCATAGATTCAAATGCTTTAAAATTTTGTTAGGTTTTGAGAAGGTTATCACTATTTTAATTTTCTGTTTTCAGTCAATTTTTTAGGTTATTGATGTTTTGTTTTCAATGTGTAGCTTTCATCAAGGAGATCTAACTTGTGGTTTTGCATGATTTTTGGCTTGTTTTGGATAAGAAATATTATGTGTGTTTTTAAGCACACTTTTTTGAAGAGCTAAAATTGCATTTCATTCATTAGTTTTAAAATTTACAACAAATTGCATTTACACTCATGAGGATAAAATGAACAACCACAACTCAAATTTCACAATCATGACTTAAAATGAATTGCATGTACATTCATGGGCTTTAAAAAGAACACAATTTTCATCTACACTCATCAGGGTTAAAATATACTTTCTTTTCATAACATTGGATTAAAAAGAACCTTATTTTTGAGCAACAAACAAACAAAAATTGCAACTTGCATTTCACATTCATGGCTTAAAATGAATGGTATGTACATTCATTGGGTTTAGAAAGAACACAACTTGAATCTACACTCATCAAGGTTAAAATGTACTTGCATTCTCATGGCATTGGGTTGAACCTTGTTTGTTTCACAATAAGCTGGGTTAAAATTTACAATTGTTTGGCATGTTTTGTGGTATGGTAGTGATTTATTAGTCTGTATATACTTCTCTTGTGCCTCACAGAGATTTGGAGAGTTAAAGGCACTTAGGGATTATTTCTTTTCCACCCACACATTTTGGATTTGGGCTTAAAATGAACACCATGTGAGTGTGAGGAAAAGGTGTTGTGTATGCACTCTCCTTGTGCTTAGTGTGATTTGGGATGACCAAAAACAATGTACTTCCTTGCTTTTGTTTACCCTTTTAGAAGGTCTACCTTGGTGGGAAAAAGTACTCACCCCAAGGGAATGACCCAAGTGGTAACAAGCTAAAGCCAAGCTCTTCCAATCCACTATAAATAAAAGTGCTCTTTGACGAAAGTCATTTAGCAATAAATGTGGATGTGTCATACCGAAAAGTGTTTCCCTTAGTAGCCCTGCGAGCTACGTAAAAATCCTTCCTTAGAGAAAGGACTGAGAGGCCTCTTGACTCGCCATGGTCTTGAGCTAATCTTTCCGCATGTATGGCCACCTTGAACAGATGCCCATACTAGAAACCAATTTGTTTTAGTGGCCAAAATCCTTTTTTGTACACTCATTAATCACAGGAGGCCAAACATCTGAAGCTGCCACACATTCTCACTATTCATGTGTAGAGGCAGAAATTCCTCTTTGGGGAATTGAGACTTGGTGATCTTGAGAAGCAAGTGCACTATAAGGGGGAGCATGTGCCACCAAGTCTCTATTTGTTTTCCTTAAATAAGAGTGGCTAGAGAAATCCAAGTGGGGATATCAACTAGTGGTTTCCTTGCCAACCATAGGGTATTGTGCATGTTGTCTATGTGTGTTTTCATTTGAAACAAAACTTTTCACATTCAGACAAGACCCAAAAAAAGTGTTTTTAGAGTGTTTACATTGTTTTTCAAAATCAGACTTCACATTATCACCTCAAACTTTTGACAAAATTCAACCAAAATTCAAACCAGTACACAGTAAACCGTAACTGACTATCTTGAACCGCAATCGCAATTGTTGTAAACCACAATTAGAAAATCTGAGCTGGAATCGCCAATTCTGTAAACCAAAATTGACTGTCCCGAACCACAATTGCTTGAGACAAAAATATGAGTCCAAAAATAAAACAAAACCCCTCTCTGATTAGTCCTAAGCATAACTAGAGTATTCACTTGCAAACTTGCAAACCTATCATTCAACATTCAGTCATTTAGTTACCATTGCATACCTTGCATCCATCATAGATAAAGCATTGGCTTAACTTTTAGCTTACATAGACCCTGGTAGAAGCCCTATCAAACTTAAGATCAGTCCATAGAGACCAAATTAAATTTTCCCTGATTTCATCATCCTCCATCATTTTAGTCCTTTTGTCACCTAGGTTGTCCCTCAACTCCCAAGGCTAGTTTGAAGGCCACCTTTTGTCAAAATTTGTCACTTAGTCACCATTACCATTGAAGTCTTTACAACCCAAATTGAAATATTTGGTCCTCTTGGTTTAGTTAAGCAATCTTACCTTTGGTTTCCTCATAGGGTAGTTTATGGTCATACCTTTAGTCCCATTTCTAGGTCATTTCCATTACACTTGCATTTTACTTTCATTGGCATTACCACACTTTGGACCTCATTGTGACACTTACATTTGAGATCTTGAAATTTTGTCACCTTGAATCCATAGTTGCATTACATTTAGGCATTCCTATATATTAAAAACTCCAAAAACATAGCTTAGGTTGCATACCTTAGGCTTAAGTCATACCTTTGCATTGTCATTTTCTAGACTTCACCTCACCACCATGTCTTCCCTTCACCTTGATATGCTTTCTAGTCAAGTTGAATACCAATTAATCTGTAACGGTCAAGCTCAACAAGCCATAGACTTCAAAAGACAATTCATCCAATCCAAATACCAATCAACCACAACCCATAGTCAACCACCCATCTATCCCTCTTACCAACAACTCATAAAAACTAGTCCTCTATCCACCTACCCTCACTATCAAGAGTCTCTTAGCACAATCCATGCCATTAATCTACAGAAAACGTCTACTTATCACCCTTATCCTAACCTTGACAAGGGAAATCAACTTTCCACTAATCCCTTCCAAGCCTCCACATCTTATTCTACTCCATCATTCAATTCTCCATTCCAAGTCTCCACATTCTCTTGCATTCCTTCATCCACTAATCCACTCCTATTCACTCCATCCCAAGCTACATTTAGTGATGAAAATAATATCCTTGTCCAAAGTCACATCCTATTATCTACACTTGAGGATACATGTCAAGAGGAAAACCCAAGGCATGGCATCATGACTTCATCTTCATGTCAAGATTGAAGTAGTCCATCTCATGACCCCATCCTTAAGTCCATCCAAGAAGTACTTCTAGATAATCATGGAATCCAAAATACACATATCCTTGATCAAGATCCCATCTCCAATCATGTCATCCAAGACAAACCCATCTTTGACCAAGACATTACCATTGATCAATAAATCCAAAATGATCCACTCATCGACCTTTATGCCATTCATGACAAAACATTTGAACTTGATTCTATCCAAAATCCAAATGAGACACTTGCCTCCATGGGATAGATAGATGATCTTCCTCTAGAACAAGATTCTCCTACTCTAGACAGGTGTTGTCATAATAGTGGTTTACAATTCCTGAGAGGAACAAATTTTAGCTGAAATCACATATTTTTAGAAAATATAATGATTTAAGCCTTAAAAAGTTCCATTTTAAGGATTCCAATTGAAGAGGGTTTGATCAAATCACCTTAGATCAAACCCCTTGGATAGAACCTCGCTAGTTTTAAACCATACCTATAAAAGTGTCTTCTTTACATCTATCAAAATGTTGATAAAAAATCACTTTTGATTTAGATTTTGGGGATCAAATGAATTCCTTTAAAATTTATTTGAAATGATTATGGTATTCCTTAGAACAAGCTATCCAATGAATATAATTTTAATATGTTTTGGTTTTGTTATGTATTTGTTTTTAAGTTTTATTAAACATAGGTTTTTCATCGAAAATGAATTTCTTTGTTCTTCACATGTGAAAAAATAGCAAATTATCAAAAAAAAAATTGAAAAATATGAGTGCACCAGATATTGAAGTCCTTGATCCAACAAAAATAAATTAAATTTTGACATATACAAAAAGCGTTATCGTTATACGTCGTATGTCTAAATTGTAATTCGTTTGACTTTGAAACTTGATTAAGGAAAAAATATTCAATAAAAACTATCTAACCAAGTGGAAGCACTAGATATTAGAGTTAAAAATCTAAATTTGAAAGAATTATAATTTTATCCTTCATGGAAAAAAAAGTTATGCTTATACGGTGTGCATCACTTTTTAAAAATGTTGTTTTCTGAAAAAAATCTATTTTCGTGGGAGATGGAAAAAGAAGTGCAATTTGATTCCAAAAATTTTGAAAAAAATATTTTTAGAATCTACAGACTAAATTTGATGAGACTCTAGTTTACACCATCTTCAAATTCCTCACAATTTAGCCGCTATAGGTGCCCGAATGTGAAGATTTAGTTAAAAATAATAATTTCAGTGTCCAGTTTGGCCAAAAATTGTAAACCACTATTATGGGATCACCTAGTCTACATATTTGAAAATGATCAAGCTATAGCTGAATTCACTGGACTTGATGTAGGAGAATCCTTGGTTCTTGGCGATCTTGCATCAACCATTTTTTTTTCTTTTAGTTCTTGTTTTGTTCTTGCTTATTTCATGTTGGTGGATTCATCTTCTTTCCTCACTAGACCCTGTGGATCTTTTGTACATTGTGGACATGTTCATTTTCATTATTCCAATATTTGAGCACAAATGGATCTTTTTCTGACAAGTTATCGCTTTCGGATTTCATGGAAATTTCTTGAACCAACACCGAAATAATTTCAAACTTTTCGGCTAGTTCAATTTTTGTGGAGCATTCCCATGACTTGTGAATCTTAACAGTGTGATTTCAATTGTTCCATGGAGTATCCCCAACCTTCATTATAGGTCCACTCTTCATCTTATTCACCCGTGGAAAAGTAATTCAAACTTTAGGCCAACCTATTCATGCATATTTTATTTCATTGGAGAATGTAATGGTCTTTGGTCGACTCAGATATTTCCAGAATTGTGGATATGATATAAAGCTTGTAATCGATCATTAGAGTAGTAGTAATGAGGTAGTAGTAGATTGAGTAGATCGAGATAGATTTGATTTATAATATTCAACTCGCTTATAGGAGCATGTTAGAATGTTGTATTTTTGAGCATGTTGTATCAGGCCTATGAGTCAAATCTATAAGTCCAGATGTTTCTGGCCAAATGTAACTGAGATTTTGTTAATAAGAGAATTCACATTTGCATTTTCCTCCATATTCTATGTTGCTTTCGTTGTGTTACTCTTGCTGCACGGTCCAGATCGTTCTCTTTGAGGACCCTCCTACTGTGGCTACACCAGGAATCTATGATAATGACCCTAAAGATGGTTTTGAAATTGACTTGGAAGCACCAATAGAATCATCTAAATTTGATATGTCACAAAATCAGACCAAATATGTCAATCAAAAATATATCCAACATGATAATGAAGCTACGACATCTCATCAACTAGGATCATCTACCTTTGTCAAAGTAGGATTTCTTATAGATGAGAAAACATTGAGTAATGATCTCCACATACACAATGATGGGATTGCATCTTGTTTCCAGAATAACAAATACCCCATCACAAATAGAAGCTGTCAAAGCATGTAGTATCAAGGAAGAGGACTAGGATGACATGAGCAAGGAATTCTAGAACCAATATAGTTTCATGAAAATCCTAGACATTAGGGTCTTGGCTATTCTTCAATTAGAAAATCAAATGATGTTAGTGATACCTCCAAAATATTGGGGGAAACTTTATTTGATACAAACATCAAAATGGAGGCCATGAGTAGTCCTTGTGATAAGGTTGTTGCTAGCACTCCTTCCATCCATACCATAAACTATCATTCCAACACGAATAAACCTTCCATTTGGAACCAAAAAAAAGAAAATTATTACAAATCCAAAGTTCAAAATTAAAAGTCAAAGGCCATTGAATCAAACAAAAATCCAAGTGGACAAATGAAGTTAAAATGGATCCCAAAGAAGAATGGATCAAACAAAGAAAATATTCCAAATCTAAAAGTCAATCAAAACGTGGAGCAAAAAGAAAAGAGGACTCCCACATATAAAAAAATGTCCACCTCCTTCAAAATGGTCATCAAGCAAGGCATACAAAAGTGTTGGTTCCAAATTCTATCCCAATCAAAATTCCAAACTCCTCCATCTAGCATCCCAAGTTTAGAAAATAAAAAGTGATTCATCCAAACTTCCAAACAATCCTTCCACATCTACCATCATCCGTCATTCCAAAAATTATACCTCACAAATCCATTGCATCTTGGCAACAACTCTTTATCATAAGGAATCTCATGGAACTCTATCACGATGTGTGTATTTTGATAAGGCCAACTCTAGTATCAAGAAGGATCACAATGACATCGATTAGTTATATGCAAGCGCTATGATACCAACAAGGAAACTACTCCATCAAGGTAATTATTGGCATATCATGGCACCAGTCTCTGCATCAACACCATCAATGGATTTATCACAATCAGTGATCATGTAAAATATCAAGTTGTAGAAAAAATACAAAAAGATGAGGAAAAGGTCTTGAAAAAAATACAAAAAAAATTGAAAAATAAAAAAAATCATTACCTAGATGAAAACTTGGCAAACAGGCATCTTGGTAATACCAAAAAAATCAATAAAATAGTAAGGAGAAAAAATTTCATCCAATAGTGAAAACCATTTTTATGGCACTTTGGATAAGTACCATGATGGAAACCCGACAAATAGGCATCATGTGTAAAATAAATTATCTATGTGGACCATTACATTTGGGGGAAAGTTGTCTCATCTCCCTTACCCTTCGTATGAAATTTCTTATGACAACATCTATCCATCTAAGCCCTATCATTTGCATCCATTTTCCCACCTACTTTGATCTCGATAAGGACTGGGGTAGAAACATAAATCATGCCTTGGGAAAAGTCTTGACATGTCCATCTTGGAAAACTCGACATGTCCATCCTTTGGTCATACATTATTTGTGAAATATTATGTCATTACCTTCATAGCTTCATTATCCTTATGCAACATTGTCCTTGGAGACCAAATGATAATTCTTCCAACCAATAATCCTCATGTCTCCTATCCTTTACCAAAAAACCACCCATCATCCTTTCACACATATCACCTGTTTGGGTTTTCCCTTGTCAATGGTCTAAGGATCTTCCATTGTCCCATCTAGTCCTAACCAACTCATTCTAAATGCAATAAGCCTAATCCATAAAATCTTGCTATGCAACCTCATACATCATCCAAAACATTCATTGGCTTTGTTCCTAGCCTTGTTGCAGACCTCAATCCTTTAGTCACATTATCGTCATCCTCACATTGTTTCACGATGTGTCGTTCCCATGTCAAACAATGTCGTCATCATCATCATCACCTATCAATTGGTATTCGACTTGACTAGGGGCAAGATCATGTTTGTCCTTGGATTCTTGTGTGTGCTTGCTCACTTGCTTGTTGGTATCATTCACATGCATTTGTCATGATCCTCAACAAAAAAATTGAAAAAGAAAAAAAATATCATAAAATGTCCTAAAATAATCCAAAATAATCATAAAATGTCTTGAAAAAATCCAAAAAAATCATAAAATGTCTTGAAATAATCCAAAAACATCATAAAACCTCAAAAAGAAAGAAATAAAACATGTCAAAAACCCAAAAACATCTAAATAATTTTTCAAAATCCCAAAAATAGAGTCAGAGTCAATCGTATCAGTCAGTCCATGTCACGTCGAACTACGTTGCCTCTGTGATTGGGTGTAGGCAAAGCTATCTGTCAATGTGCCCTCGAGGCATTAGGTCAGTCCTTTTAGGTTTGTGAAAATAAAATCATGACTTAGTCCTTTGTCAATAAAAAATATTCAATGGTCATGTCAAACTATGAGGTCTCTGCGCATTGTTATGTAGGAAAGGCCACCTGTAGATGAGCCCTTGAGGCCACTTAGGTTAGTCCTTTAAGGTTTGTCATGTTAGTCAAATAAGTTGGACATTGTTGTCAAAACACCAAATAGTCATAAAAACATCAAGAAAAAGTTATGCATCAATAGGATAAACAAGCCAACAAAGTCATCAAGTCAAATCATTTTTTTTTTCAAAATAGTCAAATCATCAAAATAATTGACCTATGTCTTATACAAGATGTGTCTTTCTTGAAATTAGACATTGTCATTTAGTCAAACATTGTCATTTTCCTCATGTAGGTGGTCACATAATTGAAACTAGACTCAACATCTTATACGATATGTGTTTTTCCTGAAACCAGGATTCATCAAACAATCAACTCGTCAATCCCCTAGTCACTTAAACATCAAACAATCAAATTTTGGCAAACACTCTTACTGGCTATTGACATTGTGGCTTATTTTGTCTTATCTTTTTCTTTTGGATTTTTCTTTGAGTCAGGTTACTAGCTTCCTCAAGGATTTCCCATGAAGGATTTAGAGGAGTGATGATGTCTTAGGACTCTTTTCTTTGATTGTTGTTTGTGGATTTCCATGGCAAAAGACTGGGGTAACTTTTCCTTTAGTATACATCAAGACATTCCTTGTTTGTGACTATGTGTCTTGTAAATAGATGACCTTGCACACCTTGGTTTATCTCATATCATGGTGTTTGTTACCCATTTGTATCATTTTAACTCCCAATGATGATTAATGCAAGGCCTATTATATTTTTGGCAAAATATTGAAGTCATTCTAATGCTAACATCCAGGTTTTCTGCTCTAACATTTCTTCTACTCTACATCTTCATCATTCTTATCTATTTCTCTTTGTCCTTTTGTCCTTCATCTTCTAGTATTCTCATCCATTTTGAGAGCACAATCATGTTCTTTGAACCCACCTGTCCTCTCGAGGGGGCATACCACTACCTCCTCATCATCCTTCCTCATCCTGCTTACACTGGTGCATGTTTGACTCAAATTTCTTTGACACAATACAATAAATTGCATTGTATCAAAGAGGGGGAAAATATAGACACTAAAAATTGTCCTAGGCCTACGACTCTTAATTTCTTCATAATTCTTCTCCTTTTCCCTTTCATTCTTCATAATTAAATAATTTTAATTATTTAATTAATTCATTTCTATCTTTAGCCCCCCTTGATTGATTAAATAAATTATTATTTATTTAATCATGTCAGTAATTCCTTCGAACTCTATAATTAAATAATTATGAAAATTATTTAATTATTAATTTTAGCCTCTTCTGGCACAAATTAATAAAATGACTTTCCTTTTTGCTCACCTTTTAGAATTAAATTTATATTTAATCAAAAAGTGAACTTTCTTTTCCTCTTGCAATGGGATAATGTTTCCATTATTTAAAAATGCAATTTCCCTCTTCGAACTAATTGATTTGATAAAAAAATCAGTTAATTTCCTCTTCCTCTTTCACTTCCGATATTATCTTGTCCCTTTTCGATTAATTACGACCATTGATTGAAATAAAAATTTTCTGATCTCAACTGTCCATTTTCCCATTCATCTCTCTATAAATACCATCGTCATTTATTATTTTGATGATATAGATTTAATGTGTAGTAGTGCTGTTGAGATTAAAACCTTCAATACTTTGCTTTGTCATTATCATTAGGCCATAGTTGCATACTTAAGAGAAATATGAGGGAAACTATTATGTTATAGAAAAATGGAGAAGTGCAATGAAGGTGATTAATAGAATGCTTTCATTTGTTCCATTGTGCTTCATTGTTAGCTAGGTTTAGTTTGGTTATTCTTTGTATTGCTAACCTGAATTTTTCCCTAGTTATAGATGAACTCCATCTTCAAGAAGATTTTGAGGAATTTTGTATTAGTGCTATTTGATGATATATTGACTTATATCAAGATATGGGAGGAACATTTGTAGCATGAAGATCTAGAATTCAAAGTTCTCAAAGATCACTGGCTCTATGCTAAGCCTTCCAATTTTTTTTTTTGGTCTCAAAGAGGTTGAGTACTTTAGACACATAGTTTTACATGGAGTAAAGGTGGATCCTAACAAAATTAAGGCTACCATGGAATGACTTGTTTCTAAAACCATCAAGAAATTGAGGGGGTTCTTGGGATTAACTACATATTATAAAAGACTCATGGAGAACTATAGTTGTATAGTATTACCCCTCATAACTCTATTGAAGTTTGATTCTTTTCAATGGAATGAGCTAGATATACATCATCAAACTATGTGTACTATTCTAGTTCTCACTACTTCGGACTTGACCAACGATTTAATTGTAAAATGTGATGCTTTAGGTAATGGTATAAGAGAAATTTTCATGCAAGATGGTTGGGCCATTGATTTTGCGAATCTTCAATTAAAGAGTAAGAATCAACTCAAACCTATTTGTGAGAAGGAAATGGTAACTATTCTTCATGCAATAAAATAATGGAATCCATATCTAATGGGAAAAAACATCAAAGTTAAGACAAATTGTATATGCATAAAATTGGTCATGTCTAATCCTAGCATTTAATTAAATATTTTATTATTTAATTAATTTCTCCAAAGTCTTCTACATATGATTAAATTTAATTAATTTAATTATATTGTTCATTCACTTTATTCTTCTATCATGATTAAATAAATCAATTTTATTTAATTATTTCACATGTCTACTTAATTAATTAAATAAATACTCTTTATTTATTTTAATTAATTATCACCTTTTTGAATTTAATTAAGTCTTTTGATTTAATTAAATTTAAATATTTCTTTTCTCCTATTCAAAAATTTCTTCTAATTAATTAAATATTTTATTTAATTAATCCACGTCATTTCTTAAACAATTTAATTAAATATTTTTATTTAATTAAATATATTTCATATCTTTTCAAATCATAATTAAAGATTTTATTTAATTATGAAATCCTCCATTATTATCGAAATCTTAACTGAATATCTTATTTGATTAAGAAAATCTTCCATGTCACCAATAAATGAATAATGAATTTGATAATTCATTATTTATCTTCGAAATCTTTCCAAAATCTTACAAAAAGATGATTTTTACAATTCATCTTTATCATCTCATCTTATCTCTTCTACAAAAAAGGAAACAAATCTTGCTTTATGGTTTTCTTCTATTTTTCTCTCCAGCCTTATCCATCTTCGACCATTCGATTTGCTAAGAATTTTCATAGCCGTTGATCACATCAGCGAATCAAAATCTTTTGAAACCTCTATAAATACCCCTGTGAATCCAAGCATTGGTTACAACACATGCACATTAGAACTTAATTGCATTCTAGCATTCTAGCATTGTCTTTATCATCTTTAGCTTTCATAATCTCATAATCTTTCACTTTAGCAATCATGTTTAGTATCAGCATAATCATATCCTAGCATAGCATTGCATGCATTCATATTCAATCTTGTTCTCTAGGAAGACTATTTGTTGAGCCTAGCACACAATTTGAGAGCAAGCTGGAATCGACAAAAACACTGGAGATAGAGGACAATGGAATGTCTTTGAAGCATAAATGGAGTTTTCATTTCTTTTCTTTATTTTATGCTTTGATTTAAATTTTCATTGGTGTGTTTGATTTGTTGTTTTAAATCCACATTTATTTATTTCATACACTTAAAAATCAATCACACATTTCTAGCACCCACCGTGGGGCCTTGCCCCATTTTTAACATCCACTTGTAGGTTTTCTGATAGGGTTTTACCATCTAGAATTCGGCTTTCTGATGAAAATTAGTGTTTTAGTGCATACATGGGTTTCTGTAGTGCATCCAGGATATCTTTCAGCACTTTTGCAGGTCTTTTGGCGCATTCAAGAACTGTTTCAACACATATAAGGAACATAATGGCGCATATAGGGAATAGAATAGTGCATTCTTTGGCTTAATTTACTTAAATTGTAAAATTTTGCATTCTTAGATTAGCGCATCTAGGATTTATTTTAGCACATTTAAGGTTTTCTTCAGTGCATTTACTGTCTATTTTAGCGCATTAACTATTTGTTTTAGCGCATATGTAGGATCGTTTAGTGCTTATAGGTTGTAACTAAGTAAAGTTCTGAGTTTGACGCTTTCTGCAGACATAGCTTTTTCTGGCTTAAAAAAAACTAATCTAGGATAGTCACATCTGGTTTTAAAAAGAAGCAACCCTAGGGTAGACATGGATTAAGATGAAGCAATCCTAGGGTAGTCACCACAGATTGATTTTGCGGTTAAAATGAATCCCATGCTTGTTATGAAGAAACATCTTCACATAGATTAAATCATTGTCATTTAGGCTCTAAAAAGAACATTGTTTGCTTTGTCTGTGGCAATAGGTCTATGGTCTCCCCTTAACTGGGTGATTAGAATACTAGACTTGCCTTTTCAATTCATGAAATTTTAATGCTTTATTACATGCTTTAGAGGTCCCGCTCTTGTGGGAAAAAGTACTCACCCAAGAGGAACGACCCAAGTGGGTTCAAACCAAAGCTAGGTTATTCCACCCCACTATAAAATTTAAAGAAAATATGTGGAAACCCACTTTTTCCGGTAGTGTGCAAGATAACCATCCCCAAAGCCTTTGTTCTAAAGGTTGGGAGGTCTCCTGAGGGAGTTTATTATTGCCGCACCAAATGGAAACCCTTACTACGAACCTAATGTAGTAGCCAACCATGTTAGTTTCCAAACATCCTAATAATCATAGTGCAAGGGGAGGGAAGAATATGCTCCCAAGACACTCACCATATAACTACTAAGGACCATTTTCTTAGGGGATCTAGTATCCACTTCTATCACTTTGAGTATGCGCCTGGAAAAGATAAAAAAATGGGCACCCCTTCGGGAGTGACATGGCTATGTGAGTCAACGTAGTTCTAAGATGTGGGCTGTGGTTATTATGATGACCTACTTGAGTACTAAGAGTGAGTTTTCCTGAAATTGTCTATTCTGTGCAAAAACTTGTAAAAACACTTTTTGAAAAACATTTTGAACATACACTTGATGTTTAGTATAGGGATTAAAAACAACTATTTTCAGAGTGTTTGTTGTGTTTTCAATCACATTAATTCAGATAAAAGATCATCCGAGATGAACATGCAAAAATTTAGCTGAAATTATTCAAAGACTGTTTGAAAAATCACTTTGGAAAACTGTTTTAGCACATATAGTACACAAAGTAGTGCATATAAGGTTTGTTCTAGCGCATTCACTAGTTCAACGCTTTTAGAGCCTATTTTTGAGCATAGAATGAATATTTTGTAAATAGTTTTTGTCACTGTCAAAGCATTTTTCTGTAGCACATATAGGATACAAAGTAGCACATCTAAGGTCTATTATAGCACATTTGATGATTTCTCTAGTGCATATGCCTATTTCTGTAGCACATATAGGGTATAGAGTAGCACATCTGTCACTTTTCTAGAATTATTACTTTTTGACAGATCTGAGTTTGTAACATCTTCGGTCTAGTAGCATCTCAAAATTTTTTCTCATGCTTAGAGAGTGGAAATCAACCAAATTTTTTAGGAAGTCGATTGCCAATAGGATCAAGAAACCTAAGAAAAATTTAGGTTACAAGAAAACCTTGCAACAAAGGAAGTTTTTGTATAAAAGTTGAAACGTCTTGCTCCATTACCGTGAGTTCATCCATAGGTACCAATATTTTTCTAGGGGATTTACCAACGAGTACAATGTAGAGCCTTTATATTCACGAGCTTATTTCTAGAGAAGAGATCTATCACAACATAATCACAATCAACCTCTCAACTTCAATTATCTACCACAACCTTCTATTGAATATCCAACACATCCAAGTCAAATCCTTCAGTGAGTTTAATTAGGCTATTTGATATACTTCAAAAACAAGGATCAAATCTTAAAAGTGCACCTTTCAAACAAATTTATGATTATTGATTCAACTTCCCCAATAGGATTTTGATATCCTTTATCATTGGAAGCCATAATCAAGAATTAGGAATGTCTTTTGATCATATCATAAGAATTTCATCTTATCGGATCAAGACATCATCATTTTTTTGCACTTATCAAATTATGATCTAAGTCTAGAAGAACATTTCAAAATCATATGCCTATTTTTACAAGATCTCAATATAATAAGATGAAAGAGGATATTCAACAAGAAGATCATACCCAAAGAACTCAAGAAGAAGGTGAGAATCGTAATCCCCTTTATAGTGTGAGTTGAAATCCTCTCTTTAATGACAACATGGGTGAAAGAGAAAAAAATTCGTTCCCTTCCAATAGAGACATGAGCAGAACTCCTATAGATAGTGATGATGAACAAGATGAAGAACATCACCTTAGAGAAGCTAAGCAAGATACTAAATTTCACAAAGCTTTAGAAAAGATCTTAGAGTGCAACAAAGAGAAATATTTCTTGTATTTGGCTGACAAAGGAGCTAAATTGCCTCATGATTTTGATACTGAGAACTTAAAGAAAAGTCTTGATGACACACCCTTGTCTGATATTAGTGCATTGTATCAACAGGTTAAGGCACTTCAAGGAAAAATTAAATACCTACAAGGGGGAACCACAACAAAGACATATGCTCTTGATGACATCTATCCTTATCCTTTTGATCGACATCTCAACATGATTCCATTTCCCAAACATTGTGAAATCCCAAAGTTTGATCATTATAATGGGAAATTGGATCCAATCAATCATATCAGAGACTTCTGAAATATGACTTTAGAGTTTGCTCATGAGGACACACTTGATGCTTTTATTTCCTAGGATTCTTGGAAGCCAATCTATGGAATGGCTATCGAAAATCACACCACCTGTGAAGAAATTTGAGGAATTGACTAACAAATTCATATCATAATATTCCTACAATATACAACACCAAATAACCATGATTGATTTCTGCAAGGCTAAACAGAAAATTGGTGAGCCTTTTATTACATTTCTTCAGAGATGGAGAAGATTGTTTTCTAGATATCTGTGTCATGTTCCTAAAAAGTAAAATATCACCACTTTCATAAATAGCCTGGATCAAGAGATGAGCTATCATCTTAATATTTATTGTCCTCCCTCTTTTTAATAATTGATTGAAAATTCCATCACCATTGAAAGTGAATTGGTCCAAAGAGGGATAATAAAACTTGACAAGGACAATCCTAGCTCATCGAATCACCACAATGAAAAATATAAGTTTTGGACTCGCAACAAAAATATGGTGAATGATGGTGTTGTAGATGAAAATCATGTCCCAACCAAGCTATTTGTTCTTGGTGCTTCAAGTGCTCCTCGCAACAATAATTATAGCAATTTCAACTCAGTCACAAATCAGGGAAACAATCCTCCTCCCTCGAGGAATAACATGAATCAAAATTTTACTCACAATCAAGGGAATGCCAATAATCAAGGTTACCATGGAAACAATAATAATGACAATACCTTAGGAAATACCCTGAATACAAATCCACAATGATCTTCATTCTTCTCTAGTAGAAGAAATTTTGCTCCATTGGGTCAATCCTTAGAATCTGCATTCAAAGAATTGATGGCTAAAAATGCTCTTACTTTGCCACCCCAACACAATTTTGAACCAATGTGGAACCTCCATCATGGAATGATGCATACTATTGTGATTATCATCCGTGCAAGGGCCATCGGACAAATAATTGTCAAGCCTTGAAAAATAAAGTCCAAGACTTAATCGAAAATGGCACCGTCACAATAGAAGGACACCAACAATCAAACGAAGACCACCAAGAATTTCACAACCCTTTGCCCAACTATCAAAAGAATGAGTCTTCTTGAAAAAGTGTGAATCATATCAATGACAATATAATCAATCATATCTACACTAATGACGAGTAGGTCAATGTTATAAAATTTAAGGAAAAGATGGAATATAGAGAAGTCAACGCAACAACAAGGGCACAAGATAAAGTTTTCTTAAAGGGCGCTTCTTCAAAATCCACTGTGCCCCTACCTCAACATCAATATGACTTAGTCAATCAACTTGGAAAAAATCTTGCTCAGATTTCTATCTTAGAACTCCTAAAAATTTCCCCAACACACAAGGAAATTCTAGAGAAGGCCCTCATTGAAAAAACTGTATCTATTGATCTAGATGTGTACTGATTTCAAGCCATGGTGGGACACTTGTCCTCACCCACATGCCTCTCATTCTCCAAAAAAGGTGGTGTTTCCATGACTCATCCCCATAACTCATCACTATACCTAGAAGTGATGATCCACAAGTTTCGTGTCAGATGTGTACTAATAGATGGAGGAGCTAGCTTGAACATATGTACCATGAAGTTAGTTTAGGCTTTAGGATTTTCTACGGACTCCATTGATCCTAGAAGAAAGATCACTATTAAAGCCTAGAATGATGAGGAAAGAGCATCCAAGGGTTTAATCATGCTGCCAATCAGAGTGGGACCTGTCATCAAGAATACTTTCTGTTAAGTATTAGATCTTGATCTTGCATACAACATCTTGTTGGGTCATCCTTGGATCCACGACATGCAAGCTATCCCATCCACATATCATCAATGTCTTAAGTTTCCTTATGACAGACAGGAGATCACAATACTAACTGATAATTTGAATAATTAGACTTGTGCCAACATCAAAGCTAGTCAAGATAGTTTGGTTCCCAACAATCGAGAGGCTCCTATTAATACTTCTCTCAAAGTTGATACACAAATCAGTCAGTTAGCCAAAAGCTTTGACAAGCAACTATGGTTCAAGGACAATGGAGTAGGGGAGTACTCTCTTTGTCTTGCTAATCTACCTATATCACTTTAGTCACATGGACAACCTTCTATCACGCAACATCAGATATATGTAGCATCAACATCAAGGCAACCACCAATAGAGCCAAATACAAAGTTTAATGGACGATTTATCAAAGAAAAATTACCCATGGAAGATTTTAAGGATAGAGAAGTTTTAAGTTGGATCTATAAAGATGAAGATGAAACAGTTCTTAATGTAAAACTACCAATCGATCAATATGGTAAAGGATATTCAATCATGCAAAAGATGGGCTACGATGGTAATGGTCCTATCGGAAAGAGAAAAGGAGTAGTTGAGCCTATTCACCTTCCAGGACTTGCTACAAAAGATAAAACATGACTAGGCTATGATACTAACTCAAAATAAATATCATCTAAGTAGTTACATGATACTATCCTCACATTGCAAGAAGGGTTTGATACAACGGAAACCTATTTGACAACAATTCAAAATTTCATGAATAATAACTTTGACAAAAATTCTGGTGAATATGAATGGGACAACATCTACAATGATGAGTTTTGGAGGGAAAAAAAGGTTGATGTGGTACACAAGTACACCCCAACTCTAATCGAAGGTGAAGGGTTAGGGTCCCAACCACAAGGATCTGAACTACAAAGTGACTATGATTCTAGTGATACAGAGTCAGATTTAATCGAACAAGACTATCATGATAACAATACCATTTTTGATCTACCTAATACCTTAGATCCTACAGAAAACTCCATTATGACCATAACCATAGCCAATTTCATGCAACTTGATGATCCACTACCTTTGATCCATCCTGATCTCATTGACTGGGATTCTTCTAGACCTATCAATCTACCTATGTCTCTAAGTGACAAATCTATCGTAAACTTCCTTTCCATAGATAACACAAATAATTGTTCCACTGGTGATTTTCGGCATAGAGTCTTTAATCAAGAGAGTGTCAAGTCTCCTAGCTATTAAAATAAAAGTAAAAAAGAAAGATCTAATGGTGAAAACCAGAATTCAACAGTATTAGATCAAAAAGAAGATAAAACAAAGAGCGTATCAGATGGTGAAAACCTTTTTAAGGCACCAAATGATGGGATACTTGACACTCTCCCAAAGCATTATCATGAGCAATCACCCATCTTGATGGAGCCTACAAAAGTAGTTAATCTTGAAACTACAGAAAAACCAAGGATCCTACAGTTAGCTGCATCAATGATAGATAAAAAAGTACCCAAGTTCATGGAATTTCTTAGAAAAAATCAAGTCAACTTTGTCTAGTCTTATGCAGACATGCTAGGTCTTGATCCTGATCTTATAATGCATCACTTGTCCACCAAACTAGGAGTTAAACTTGTGAAAAAAAACTCAGAAAGATGCATCCTCATGTTGCACTATTGGTTAAAGAAGAACTCAGAAAACTCCTTGATGTGGGATTTATAAGATCGATCGACTATGCAGAATGGATCTCCAACATTGTTCCTATGTCCAAGCCCGACAAAAGTGTTAGAGTGTGCAAAAATTTTAGAGATCTTAATAAAGCATGTCCTAAGGATGAATTCCCACTTCCAAGAATTGATACTATAGTTGATCTAACAGTTGGCCATGCCATGTATTCACTAATGGATGGGTTTTTTGGTTACAACCAAATCAAAATTGCACTTGAAGACTAGGACAAAACAACATTTACATGTCCATGGGGGATTTACTATTGGAATGTCATGCCTTTCAGTCTGAAGAATGGCGAGGCTACTTACCAAAGAGCTATGACTACAATTTTTCATGACATGACGCACACATTCATGGAAGATTATGTAGATGACATATTGGCAAAGTCATACACAAGAGAAGGACATCTCGAAGTGTTATCCAAAATATTTGTAAGGTTGGAAAAGTTCAAAGTTCACCTCAACCCCAAGAAATGTGTTTTTGGGGTCACATTTGGAAAACTCTTGGGATACATAGTATCAACAAAATGAATTGAAGTAGATCCTGCCAAGGTACAAGCAATCATGGAGATGCCTCCACCAAGGAATACCAATCAGTTGAGATCATTACAGGGACAACTTCAATCTATATGAAGGTTCATTGCACAACTGGCAGATAAGAGTCTACCTTTCACACATCTATTTCATAAGAATGTTCCTTTCAAATGGGATGATAAGTGTGAGATGGCCTTTCAGCAGATCAATCAGTACTTAATGAACCCACTAGTTCTAGTACCACCAAATCTAGACAAACCTCTAATTTTATATATTTCCACAACAAAGACATCTTTGGGGGAATTATTAGCACAAGAGGACTCTATAGGAAAGGAACGAGCAATTTATTACATTAGTCGAATGCTTACAAGTCATGAACTCAACTACACTTTCATCAAGAAGGCTTGTCTTGTAGTAGTCTTTGTATCACAGAAGTTTTGACACTACATGTTAACTCACACAATCAATCTTGTTGCAAAGATTGATCCACTCAAGTATCTACTAAGCAAGGCTACATTGACAGGAAGGTTAGAAAAATGGGTTATGATCCTGAGCGAGTTTGACATCCATTATGTTGATCACAAAGCAATCAAAGGACAAGTTATCACTGATCAACTGGCCAAAGAACTATTACAAGCAGAGCATCCCATGCACATTGAATTTCCAGATGCTGATGTCTTCACTGCAGAATCCAAACAACCATGGTCATTATATTTTGATGGATCTTTAACTCAACATGGATCAGGGGCAGGCATACTCTTTGTCACCCCTCAAGGTAATACCATTCCTCGGTCATATAGGCTAATGTTTCCATGCAATAACAACATAGCCGATTATGAAGCTTTAATCACTGGGCTCAAGATAGCATTGGAATGGAGGATCATAGAACTACAAGTCTATGGTGACTCCTAGTTAGTCATTAATCAGATGAATGATGAGTATCAGACCAAAGATGATAAACTATTGCCATATAAGAAGATGGTTGATGATTTCAAGAAATACTTTGTAGATATCAAGTTCATACATATTCCAAGACTTGATAACAAGGAAATCAACACCATGGCCACGATCGCATCATTGCTACAACTCCCAGAAAATTAGACTCGCTATGAATTTCTAGTGGAACATCATTTACACCTACCTATGACACACCTGAAAGCCAAAAAATCTATCACTTAGTAGGATCCGATTCACCTTGGTATGGAAAAATTTATGCCTACCTAAGAGATGACATCTTACCACTCGAGCTATCTCATAAAGAAAAGTGCAACTTTATTTACCAATCCTCTCACTATAATCTTATCGCTGTCATCCTTTATCGCCACAGTCTTGATGGTACTTTACTTCGATGTCTTGAATGTGATGAATCTGACAAGGATTTACAAGAAGTTCATGGTGGAATTTGTGGCACTCATTCAAGTGGGCTGACCTTATCCAAGAAATTAATTAGAATGGGTTACTACTAGCCGACTATGGAGAGAGAATCATTCACTTTTATGAAGAAGTGTTCTAAATGCTAGATTCATGGGAATCTTATTCATGCACCTGTACAAGAACTTCAACTATTCACAGCAACTTGGCCATTTTCTTAATGGGGGTTAGATCTAGTTGGAAAGATTCATCCTTCATCATCGAATGAACACAAGTTTATCATCACAATTATAAAATACTTTACCAAGTGGATTGAGGCAGTACCTCTCACTAAGGTTACTGGGAAACAAATCTCATCATTCATACTCAACTATCTCATTTGTCGGTATGGAATTCCCAATTCCATTATCACAGATAATGGATGACCATTCAAGAATCAAGATGTTGATAAAATTTGTGAGAGATTCCATATCCAACATAGATATTCAACACCTTATTATCCGAAAGGGAATGGCCAAGCAGAGGCCTCAAACAAAACAATACTAAAAATCCTGAAGAAGATTGTGAATGATGCAGGGAAAGATTGGCATTTTCAACTAAATCTCACATTATGGGCCTATAGAACTAGTATCTGAATGCCAATAGGAGCAACACCGTTTTCTCTTATCTATGGAGCAGAAGCCATTTTTCCACTAGAGGTTGAGATTCCATCACTAAGGGTATCCTTAAAGGGTCTCACAAAAGATGATGAATATAGAGTTTCCAGACTACAAGAATTGGAACTCCTCGATGAGAAGAGACAACGAGCAGCTGATCATTTGAAAGCATATCAATAGAAGATGTCTTGTAGCTATAATCATAGAGTCAAGCCACATACCATTAAGGTTGGTGACCTTTTTTTTAAGGAAAACCCATGCAATCAGCAAGACAAAGAGAAGAAAGGTAAGTTTGAACCAAATTGGCTGGGTCTTTATGTGGTCATAGTAGTATACGGTTTAGGAGCATACAAGCTATTAATGCCAGAAGGGGACTTGTTTGATGAACCCATCAACAACATGCACTTGAAAAAGTATTATGCCTGAAGCAGTTATCCTCATCCATAAAAGGTCTTGAAAAAATACAAAAACAACAAAAAAAGTCCTAAAAAAATACAAAAACAATAGAAAAAGTCCTTAAAAAAGTACTAAAACAACATAAAAAATCCTTAAAAAAATACAAAAACAACATAAAAGTCCTAAAAAAATCTATAAAATCATAAAATGTCCTAAAATAAAAAATAAAATAAAAAAAATCATCATCATAGGGTGAAAACGGCAAATCTATTGACAAGAAAAAATAAAAAAAAAAAAAAATTAGAAAAATGCAATAAACACAAATAGTGAAAATCTGGCAAATAGACGCTATTTGTAGCTCTCCATCTATTAGCTCATGTTTTGCAATTATCTTCATAGCCTTCATTTCATCCATCATCCTAGGGTCATAATAGCATCGTACTGCCATCATTTTACTAGAACAATAATGTCTTACCATGGCTTGATTGTTGTACATATTCATTTTAGCAAGTTGTGCCAATACTGGGGGAAAATGTTGACATACTGGGGACAATCAACTTTCAAAGTTTACTGAAACAACTAAACAATGATGTAACATCTGATCATTTGAACAAACAATCAAATCACATGAATAACTACTCAATCATTTATCCATCTCATAGTTTTCAACAAATTTCATATCATGACTCATATCTGGATGATCTAAAATCTGAATAATGTTTGGAATAGTTGTATTATATTTTGAACAATGGTTGTTTGATTTTTATTATCATTCCTCTGGAGCACACTCGATGATGTACTAAACTAGAGTAGCGAGGAAAGAGAATAATTTTTCTTTGTCTTTTGTCTTGAGATTAACTATCAATTTTGTGCAAATATGTCGTGAGACATGATTTTCAAAGCATATCATTAATGACAATTCCAAAATTGCATTAGAAAGTGGTTAATCTTTTTCTATGTATGCAAGAAATGCTCAAGTCATCTTGGTTCAATTGTACCTTGATGCTTGTGTTCACTTGCTATATCAAAAATCATGAAAGTTGTACTCAGGTCATCATTGGTGCTAATTTCCCCTCTGATGCTTGTACATACTTCCAACATTTTAAAACACTCTGATGATTCAAGAAAGCTAACAAAAGGCTCAACAAATGTTTGGTTTCATTTCGTTGCATTTCATTTAGATCATTTCATATATCTGCATATTGGATTTGCATTAGAGTTTTGAAAGGCTGCACAAAAACTTCAACGGTTGTGATGTCTCTTTGGACTATTTGTGGAGGACATTCAGACATTTGTTTCATTATCATCTTTTATCTTCATCATCATTTCCTTAATCAATATCATTTCATCTAGGTACTCTACATATCATATAGTTTATCTTTTATCATTTATTTTCATATCATTTAGATCCTTTATCATTTATTTATCCTTCATGACGCATTGCCATTTTATTTATCACTTTTCATATCATTCCATTGCATATCATTGATCATTCTCATTTTTATCATCTTTGTTTTATTACATATCATTGAGATCCGCTATCATTTCATATCATTCATTTATTCATTAGGTATTTCATATCATTTTCATATTATCTATCATCTTCATCTCATTAACATCTTCTCATTTTTATATAGTTGCATACAATCTTCATCATTTCATTGCCATCTTTTATCATTTTGTCATTATCATTTCATATCATTATTCCTATTTCATTGTCATGTTTTATCATTTTTTCATTATCATATCATTTTGTCTCAATTCATCATCATATCATTTTATTATTTTCATTTATCATAACATTTTGTCTCAATTCATCATCATATCATTTTATCATTTTCATTACATTTTATCATTATCATTTCATTTTATCATTATCATTTATCATTTATCATTATCTCATATCATTTTCATAACATTTCATCATCTTTTCTCAGTATCATTATTATTTTTACATTTCATTATATCATACATTTCATACCATCATTGCACTCATCTCTCATTTTCATATCATCTAGTCTCAAGGATGATGGCCTGCCACTAGTCCCTACATCAAGATCTTGTCGTGGCCCTGTGACCCCTCTGCTATGTGTAGTTGCCCGTGATCTGCTCCTGTTCCTACTATGGGATCGAGGGTAATGCTCTCTGTGGTTGGGAGGACACAACTCCTCACGTCTCACTCTGTAGTACTCGATCTCCCTAGCAATCTCAAACCCCTCTGTGATGACCTCTCATAAAGATGCACTTTCAATAGTTCCCATGAGTCTCTATACAACACCCTTTGCCTCCACTGCCCTCCATTTGAAAGAATCCCTTTCTGCTATCAACTGGGCTACTTGTGGGTCTGGGGTAGGAAGATGTACTTGTACCTATACCTATGCCTGTGCTTGTGCCTGTGCCTATGCCTGTGCAAGCTGTGCCTGTAACTATACTGCCAAACCCTGAGCCTAAGCCAACTGGCTCTGCAACTGCACCTATTTCCCCTGAAGTGTCTGTACCTGGGTCTATAGCACATCTATTTGTGCCTGCTATGCTATAGAGGTGACCCTGATCATTGTCTGCCATTTGGTATCACTCCTCAACCTTTGCATGCCCTGGGCACTGCCCAAGATATCATTCCTCTATCTCACTAGCCCCTGCTCTTCCCCTCCGCCATCTCCGTTATCATCACCATCACCATCATCTGAGCTCTCCTCCCCATCTCTACTCTCCTCCTATCCTCTACCAACTTCCTACTCCCCACCTGCCACATCCCGTTGTTTCCTAACCCCTAGCTGTGGTGCCACTAAAATAGGAGCTGGCTCATCTAGACATGTTAACTGCATAAACGGGTGTGTGTGATTGTAAACAGAGTACTCCTCCAACATGCTCAAATCAACAATATTAGGTTTTCCATCCCATACCTCAAGCTATAAAGCTACATACTTTGTATACGCAACCTAATAAGAAATGTAGGGACCCCATCCAGGCTCATCCTTGCACCGTCCATAGTATGCAACACCCTGAGGAATCCCCTGTGTAAATCAAACTGCCTCTGTACTTGCAAGGCCAAAAACCTCTCTATGATGAATGGAGTACGACCTATCAAAAAATGGGGTATACATATAAATGACATCTCCATCTGATCATATCCCACACCTCACAATCCATGTATGGCCTCCATATCACTGAATCCATATCATCTAGGGTCTGTCTCCAATACTGTAACTTGCCTAGCTTGGGCTGGACAAGTGCAATAGAATATGCATATACATATGGCCTACCTGGTGGCCTAACTCTCATACACAGTGGTCTCATCAAAATAATATGCCCCCATGCCTAGATCTGGAGCAGGGTCACACTACATGATAAGCTAGATGATCCTTTGTACACCACTTGGTGCAAGTCATGATATAAATGAGCTAACATATAGCTCCCCTAGGCATATCTCCACGACTGAACCATCATCTGCTTGATGATCCTCCTCCACCCAACTGATAGTCCCTTTGACTGATGATCCAGACAAAGGAAGCCTCCAATGAATGCACCCAACACTGTAGGTAAGGCTAGATATCCCCTAAAGTCTACCTAGGCACCCAATACCCTACTATATGCACATCACCATGCACTCTCCTCAGTGCCTTTATACCACCTAACTCCTTGTGGTCATAGAACACAAGGGCACCTACCATTGGGATCCCCAAAATCCTATAGAAATCCTTTGGGGTCATCGTCATCTCACCCATCGACAAATGAAAGGTATTGTGCTCAGAATGCCATCTCTTGGCTAGCGCAGCCAATAGTTCCCTGTTGACCCAAATAGGAGGCATAGACAACAATGGTCCCAACCCATATCCAACTATCAACTGCATATCTACAAGTGTGAGATATCATATCCGATCCCAACCTGCAGGGAAACACTCTCTAATCTGGAGGTATTTGAAAACCTCCTATTTTTGGTCATCACAAGGACAATCAATTAGACTCATATCAAAATAATCTATCTACTTCACATCATAAATATTAGTGACCCATATCGAATGACCCATATCAATCGAATTCATATCAAGTGACACATATCAGACTCCTATCAAGTGCATCATCTCACATGAACCATATCAAGTGTTCTATCTAAGAGACTCGCATCATGAAATCAATGCAAAATCATTCTATCTGAATATCAAATCAATCTATTCTATCATCATTTACTATTTGTTTTTCTTTTTCAAGAAAGCAAATTTATCAACAATCAAATCATCATCCTATTTGTACTTCTATCACAAATGCAAATATTTTTTTAGTCACATCATCTACTATTTGTTTTCTATCGCAAAAAGTGAATTTATCAGAAGACATATTAGTCATCTACTCTTTTTTTTCTAAAAAAAAGTTATCAGTAAATCACAAAGCAATCAATCATTTCTCAAACTTTCTGTCATTTCTATCCATATCAACATGATGACAAAGACTATTTATCTATCTATTGACCAAAGAAGCAATAATACATCATCATTTTCATCATACAACATTCTATCTAAATTTTCTTGGATGTGCTAAAGTTTCCCCTGGGTGCGCTAAAATCCCAAATGTGCTATTCTGTCCCTTGAAAGCACTAAATCAAATCCTATATGCACTAGTTCCCTATGTGTGCTAAATTCCTAATCGAATGTGCCATTTCATCTACTCAAGGCATGAAAACCCTAAAAGTGCCATTCTATGTCCTAAATGCAATAATGTACCAAATTTTCTATCGACATCCTACAAGTGCTATTTCACCTATTGAATGCGCTAATCTGCCTAAATCCTAAAAGCACTAAATTATTTCCTATATGCACTACAAAAATTTTCGTAAGTGCTACTCTATTCCCTAAAAGCCGTAAAATGGACTATGACAACCTAAATTCGGGCCAATAAACATAAAAAATCAACTAAAAATGAAAAATTTAAAAGCAAAGGGGGTTGAATTGACTCACCAGTGGTCCATACGTGGCTGGTCTTTGGTATTGGCGAGCCCCCTCAAATCTATGCTTGTGATAGAGAATCTCTATTTCACCAAGTCATTGTCAAAGAAAATAGTTTCTAAAGTCAAAAGGTGATAATGATTTGTCCTTTTTACCCTTTTACCTTTTGAGGGTCAAACAAGGTGAGTTTTTTGGTGGCATTTTGTTATTTTCAATCTGGGGCAGCTTTTAATTAATTATCAGGAGCTAAATCATTGCATTCCTCTCACCATCCACACTTTCATCACCAACTCACAAATTTTCTTATCATCAGTGATTTACCTCCCGAGGGGGCATCATTAGTATCAGGCACATTAATCAGGGGCATATCAGTTAAAATTTTTTTGATCAGGGGAAAAATCAAACACAACAAAATTTCTAAAGCAAGAATATTCTCTTTGAAGCAACGCGTTTCACACATCACTTCAAAAAGGGGAAAAATGTATATGCATAAAATTGGTCATGTCTAATCCTGACATTTAATTAAATATTTTATTATTTATTTAATTTCTCTAAAGTCCTCTACATATGATTAAATTTAATTATATTGTTCATTCACTTTATTCTTCTATCATGATTAAATAAATTAATTTTATTTAATTATTTCACATGTCTACTTAATTAATTAAATAAATACTCTTTATTTATTTTAATTAATTATCACCTTTTTGAATTTAATTAAATTTAAATATTTCTTTTCTCCTATTCAAAAAATTCTTCTAATTAATTAAATATTTTATTTAATTAATCCACATGTCATTTCTTAAACAATTTAATTAAATATCTTTTATATCTTTTCAAATCATAATTAAAGATTTTATTTAATTATGAAATCCTTGATTATTATCGAAATCTTAATTGAATATCTTATTTGATTAAGAAAATCTTCCATGTTACCAATAAATGAATAATGAATTTGATAATTCATTATTTATCTTCGAAATCTTTCCAAAATCTGACAAAAAGATGATTTTTACAATTCATCTTTATCATCTCATCTTATCTCTTCTATGAAAAATGAAACAAATCTTGCTTTCTGGTTTTCTTCTATTTTTCTCTCCAACCTTATCCATCTTTGACCGTTCGATCTACCAGGAATTTTCACATTCATTGATCACATCAACCAATTAGAATATTTTGATAACTCTATAAATATCCTTGCAAATCCAAGCATTGGTTACAACACATGCACATTAGAACTTAATTGAATTCTAACATTGTCTTTATCATCTTTCGCTTTCATAATCTCATAATCTTTCACTTTAGCAATCATGTTTAGTGTCGACATAATCATATCTTAGCATAGCATTGCATGCATTCATATTCAATCTCATTCTCTAGGATGATTGTTTGTTGAGCCTAGCAGTACACAATCTGAGAGCAAGCTGGAATCAAAAAAAATGCTAGAGATAGAGGAAAATGGAATGTCTTTGAAGCATAAATAGAGTTTTCATTTCTTTTCTTTAATTTATGCTTTGATTTAAAGTTTCATTGGTGTGTTTTATTTTCTTTTTTAAATCCACATTTATTTATTTCATACACTTAAAAATCGATCACACACAAATCATGATAGTTGTTGGCCTCTTACAATGATTTAACAACTAGGCCTTTACAAATGTGATTTAGAGATTGGACATGTAAACTAAATAGCTATTCAATCATCATGAAGGTATATTTAACTTGTCAACCCAGGGACACAAACTTGAAATGGGTCAACATAGTAGGTGCACTAGGAACTCAAAGTAGCCATTTTCATTCTACAACTGAGAAAGATGCAATGATAAAAGTAAATTTCTTGGAAAGGAATAACATAAATGTTGAACATCAATCGACAACCATACTAAGCTTGAAATGCATGACAAATGAAAATTTGAACAACAAACATAAAACTACCCTATTTTGTTTAGCTGCAGGAACAGTCACAAAATAGAATTCTAGTGGATGCAGGAATAGACAACACCAGATTCTTAACTAATTACTGAAAAAAATTAATAACTAGGCTAAAATAGCTAAAGGGTGGATTTATCACCAAGTGGGCCTCCTTGGATGAGTATCCTCTACTACTAACAAAAACTCAGATGCTCAAACTTAGAACTTCATTTTATTCAACAAGAAACATGAGTACAATAGAGTAGTGTAACTGTAACACTAAAAACTAAGAATGCAAGTACAATATCAGATCGTGCAACCTCCTAAAAATGAGCATCTAATCCTTATTTATACTACCAACTAAGCAATGCAGTCAACTCCATGAATTGGTAGGACGCCAATTTAGGGAAAGCAGAGAAAATGGAGAGGCTATTACGTGCACATGGAATCTGGTCAAATGTGTCCATAGATTTAGCATAGCAGTAACACCAATATCTGCTCAACAACATTAATGTCCACTACAAGGCAGTAACATTCAATTTTCATAGGGAATCTCTTGTCGTCGACCTCCTTTGACCTTTGAACGACTCTCTTGCTGGACATTATGATGCATGCCTAGTTGGCATTGTCTTTCTTAATTTAGTATCCTCAAATTATATTTACATGGCAATGTTAGTACACATAATAATTGCATATCTATAACTACCTTAAAGAACATTCATTAATCACATGCAAAATTAATATAGATAGTCCATATAACATGCCAATGTCATTAAGATTTCTAGAAATAAGATTAGGCTTAATGTCTATAGTTTTGAGGAAATATCATAAAAATATCAACACTTAACATCAAGGTCCATGATAACTTCAACAAACAAATCATAAATTTACCCAAAATTAGACCATAAACTAGGCTCATCATTCCCCCAACCTGAGGTTTTGCTGGTCCTCCAGCAAGGGAAGGGTTGTTGTTCTTCTTGGTCAATGCTTTGAAATTTGCAACTAACAGCTACCCTACATTAGTGTTTTCTATTTGTGAATCAGGGTCTCAATATAGTCCTCTAATTCTATCCAATCCGCTTCATCTCTGTCTCTCTGCAACAATACCATTGTTGTAAAACTTGAAGTTTGGTATGAGCCACATCAGAATAGGTTGCTAAAAATTCAGAGGAAGCCAGAATCATCCAATTTTTCTTCCAATATGTATATATCTATCAATTCTCTTAAGTGTTGCAACATAGTTCTAGATGGAATGAGGCTTAGCCTATTTTATCTCATCAGTTAGTCCTCTTTTTCTTTTTCCTTTACCTCATACTCACTATAGAATGCTTCTATCCAAAGCATAATCCTATTACCATAGCTAGGTCTGAAAAGAATTCTATGCCATTCCCTGTAAATGTCCCTTGGATTCCTTGATTCAGCCCTGATGGGCAAAGGGATGTTGGATTCCAATTGCTTATAAGCCCCATATTGCTATCCCCAACTAATCTCATTTTGTACCCAAGACATAAATTCCCTTAATTGGACATCTCCAACATAAAAAAATGGATTCCAATCATGTTATTGAGTCACAACATAATTATGAAAATAAAACTCACAAAAAATTCTTCATTTCAGGGGAAGCAATTCGATAAGAATTGAAAAATTCAACAGGGGTCTCAATAGAAGGGTTCAAACTTGAGACAATTCTTCCTAGCTTAAAAGAAAGATATTTCTCCTTTAAGTGTAGAGCATAGTCCCTTGGAGGGGTCCTGTACTCTAAAATATGTGGTACTAAGGCTGCCATATATCCACATTCTTCTTCAAGGTGGCAATTTTTGTAGCCTTGTCTTCAATCTCCTCATCTTTCTTTTGAATTTCCTTCTTCAATCTGTACATATCCTCCTTCCATTCTTCTTCTCTTCTTTGCATCTCTTTCCATAAATGCATAGCTACCATGTGCAGTAAGAAATTAGGGGGTTTATGCATTCCTACCAGCATTTTCTCTAGCACTGATGCTTGCTCTCCATATAGTACTAACTACAAGGATTCAGGCTGTCCCGTCAATTTGGTTGTAGGGGTACTAATTGTTCTTATTTTTGTTGTTGCTGTAGGAACTATTGTTGTAGTATCTTTTTCTGCAGGATCTCTTGTTGTAGGAAATCCTGATTTTCCTCATACCCTTGATTCTCCATTTTTTCTGCAATATCAACAAGGTATGCCAATGTTATGTTTGTTGTCGTCTTAAATTCATCCTCTTCCTCAACATTCACCTGCCCCATTGGAGTTTTTATGTCCCCCTGTGATATTTATCTAGACTTAGGGATTTTCTGTGGAGGTGTACGAAAGGCTGGGCCATTAGGTCTTGATTTTCTGGAAGGGCTCTCATATTTTTCTTTGGCTGCAGGATGAATAGTGTCAGCCTTCCGCTTCCTAGAGCTTGGTACTTCATTTTCTACTAGTTCATTTTTTGCTTTTCCTTTTCTCATTTTTTCCTCCCTTTTCTATGCCCTAGTTTTCATTAGGATGCCAAGTGGAACATCATCATCACAATCTGGAGGAGAAATTTCTTTGTCTGAGTGCTTTGTCCCAGAAGAGTTAATTTCTATGGTTTCTTCTGCTACAGGAGGGTTTACACTAGGTCCCACACTAGAGGTTGAAGCACCAAGAGTGGCTTCAACTACTCAATCTACTACTAGACCTATGAGGTTGAGGTAAAAACCTAGGTTGCAAGTGCTCAGGTCAAATTTGATCAATTTTTATGAATTCTTCCCAGGTCATTCCAGATACATCATGCAAAGAATTCTCAACTAACAATTTAACCAAACAATGGTGGGAAATGGAATTGTCCCTACCTTTCATAGTCTCGACTACCATGATTGAAAGAAGTTTGCATAGCATGTTCAGAACATTCATCCTCCTCTCGTGCCTCATGTGATTCAAGAGTTTAAAATGCATAGAATGTAAATTTGACTAGCATCCTTCATAGGTGATATATTTTATGACATAAATAGCTATATGCTTCCATGGCTTGAGAAGAGAGGTTCTCTTCATGCCTTGTTTATCTATGCTCAATGGAGGGTTGGGTTCTATAAATTTAGCCCTAGCTGACCTGGTGTCTCTAGAAGTAGGATAATATTTATCATCGACAGGTAACCTTGTAACTTCTGCAATTCTTTCTTCGGTAGCCAATACTTTCAACCCTTTTTCCATGGCTTTCCCTTCAAACAATTTTTGGGTGAATTCTAGTGGAATGCCTTCATCAAAACCATCCAACTTCATGAAATAATCTAACTAGCCACAATTTTTGAATTCAACTAGGCAGGGTACACCCTATACATCGTGCACCGTGTGTTCATTTCGAATTAACCCACCTCCCATTGTCTGTAATCAAACAATCACTCTGTGGTTTCCTTCCTGCAATTCTCATCTGAAAATAAAATTCACCTTCCTGCAACACTTGCTAAATTTTCAATGACAATATCAACTGAATTTTCCCTTTTTACTTTTTGTTTGCAGCTTGAGATTATGATAGGGTTAATAATGGCAAGGAGGGAGTAATAAAGGAAAGCTATGATGGAGAGAAATGGTGGCAGCAATTGGTGTCACTTCACACATGTGAGCCATCCTCCCACTCAGATTTCAAATCGGTTCAATTTAAATTTTGCTGACGCAGACCAACATGGACTGACATGTGGGAAAAGTATTCACATATTTTTCCTCCCCCCAACCTAAATTTGGGCATGTGTCCTCACATGCAAAATGATGATTTGAAAGGGGTAGGGAATAATGGAATGCTATGGTGAATGCCCATATTAATGTACAACAATTAAATGAATGCACTAAAAGACAATTAAGATATAGAAATTAATGCACACATACCTAAATGTGTGGAGGATTCGTTGCAAAGATTGTGGAGAAAGTACTATTCACCTTTTTAGGAAATAAGTTGACCAATTAATGAGAATGAGGTGGAATGAGGTGGATTGGAATGAAGTAATGTGATGGAAGAGAGAGAAAGGTGGAAATTGATGTGAAAATGGGTGGATGGGTGAAGAAATGGATGGCCACGAAAGTGGAAGTCTTTATTATGATAAGTACATACTTTAATTAGCTAGGAGGGACACTAGGTCCACTTCGGCTATAGGAAGCTCGGGTGTAGCATGCTGAGTGAATTGCTACAAGAATTCCTCCTTAGAAGTTGTCTTGTGATATAATATAAGGTGATGACCACTGACAAGCAACTTGAATTTGAATGGGTCAATAATAGTGAGCTGAACAACACTATTAGGGAATACTTCAACTACCTCATATGGTTCTAGCCACCTTGTTTGTAATTTTTTAACATTGTTATGATATTTGGAATCATAAAGCGATGCTTAGTCTCCTGGTTGGAATTTCTTGTCCTTGATAAATTTATCATGCCACCTGATTCTTTGATTTTGCACTACCTCTATGTGATGCAAGGTTTCTCTCCTCATCTCATCCAAAGCATTCAGCTGTGGGATTCTTTCTCTTTGTGCCCCATAGATATCCATCCCCAAATCTACTACAGTCCTAAGAGTCTTATGTTCAAATTCAATGGGCATCATGGTTGTTTTTCCATACAACAACTCAAATGGAGTGAAGCTTGCAGTTGTTTTCCAAATAGTTCTATAGGCCCAAACAACTTCTGGTAATCTATTTGCCTAGTCCTTTCTATGGATAGCTATGATTTTGGTCAGAATAGCTTCAGTTTCTTTGTTGGTCACCTCAACTTGGCCATTGGACTAGGGGTGATAAAGAGTAGACTTCCTATGTCTTATGTTGTACTCATTAACTAGTGCTGCAACAAGGGTTGATGTGAATTGAGTCCCTTGATCAGTTACTATCTCTCTTGGAACTCCATACCTTGTGAAAATCTCCTCATAAAGAAAATTTGCAACCATTTTATCTCTTGCATGCTTCATGGCCTTAACTTCTACCAACTTAGTTACATAATCAGTGCATACTAGGATATAAGACTTACCATTTGATGGAGGGTCAATGGGTCTTACAAAATCCAATCCCCACTTGTCAAAGGGAGTGATTACTACCTGAGGGAAAAGTGGCATCTCATCAGAACTGGTTGGTCTACCCATTCTTTGAGATCTATCACATTTTTTGGTATACCTTCCTGCATCCTTGTGGAGTGTTGGCTAGTAATATCCTATGTTCAAAATCTTCATTGCTGTCCTCTTGGCTTTAAAATGTCCTCCACATGGTTCATTATGGCATGCATGCAAAATGTCATATGTATCATCTTCTCTCACACATCTCCTCATGACATCGTCTGGTCCAATATAAAACAAACATCCAACAATCCATGAGAAAAGAAAAGGTTTTTCAATGAGTTCCCCTCTCTCTTTTGGAGAGAAGTGAGGAGTAACTCTACCTATGACTAGATAGTTAGCTATGTCAGCATACCAGGGTGTTTGTACACTGATGGAGAATAGATGCTCATCAGGAAAAGAGTCATTTATAGCCTGATTATCCCCTGATGTAGTCAGCCCTGAAATAAAATCTGCAACAACATTGGCCTTCCCTGGTTTATCCACAATGGTTATGTCAAACTCCTGCATCAACAATAACCATCTTGCTAGCCTACCATATATCAAAGGTTTATTCATGAAATATCTAATGGTTGCATGATCAGTGTGTACAAAGATTTTGTATCCTAATATGTAGTGCCTGAATTTGTTCAAGGCACATATCACTACCAACATTTCTTTCTCTATCACTGTATAGTTGAATTCAGCTCCTTGCAAATTTTTGCTAATAAAATAAATGGAATTTTCAATAGTTCCTTCTTTCTATCCTAAGACTACTCCTATAGCATAATTTGATGCATCTGTATGGATGTGGAAAGGACGCTCCCAATTAGGTCCTTTGAGTACATGAGCATGAGTCAATGCTACCTTCAAATCAGAAAATGCCTTGTCACAATCTTCAGTCCACTGGAATTCAACATCTTTGGTGAGAAGAGTATACAATGGTGCTGCTATTTTGCTGAAATCCTTGATGAACCACCTATAATAGCTTGCATGGCCCAAGAAACTCCTAATATCTTTTTTATTTGTAGGTGTGGGTAGATTTGTGATCACCTCAATCTTTGCAGGATCTACTTGAATTCATTTGTGAGAGATATAGTTCCCAAGAACTACACCTTCTTGCATCATCATGAAGCACTTTTCACTATTTAAAGAGAGATTGTGATCTTCACATCTTTGTAGGACTTTCCTGAGATTCTCCAATGCTTCATTGAAATTAGCACCATAGGTGGTAAAGTCATCCATATAAATTTCCATGCAATCATGAGAAATGTTTAAAAATATGCTATTGACTGCCCTCTGAAAAGTTGCAGGTGCATTGCATAAGCCAAATGGGAGTATTGAGTAGGCATAGGTCCCTCATGGACATGTAAAGGTTGTCTTCTCCTGGTCCTCTAGTGCAATTTGGATCTGGTTGTAGCCACTGAATCCATCTAAAAAAGAAAAGTATTGTTTTCCTGCAAGTGAGTCCAAAACTTGATCTTTGAAAGGTAAGGGAAAATGGTGCTTTTTGGTGGTAGCATTAAGTTCTCTATAATCAACACAAAATAACCATTTCCCTACTTTTTTAGGAACAATTACGAATGGAGACATCTACTGGCTATCTGAAATGGGGTAGATAAATCCTGCATCTAGCAATTTATGTAGTTCTCCTTTTACAAATTTTCTCAGTGTAGGGTTAATTCTTCTTTGTGGCTGCCTCACTAGGGTGCAATAATATCTGATGTAAATTCTATGAGTGAAATGCTTAGGATCTAATCCATTCATCTCTTGATAGTCCCACACAAATGCATGTTGATGGGTCCTCAATAAGTTTTCCAATAAAAATTGTTTTTCTTCACTTAGTTTGCTATTAACATTCAGAAACTTTTCTTTTGACACTTGTACTTGTGTGGTTAACTCTATCATAGATGCTTCATTAACACATGGTACCTTGATTTCATATGGCAGAAATGTATGAGCATACCTGTTACTGCAGGAAGTTCGTCTGCAGGAACAGTGGCTATAGGAAGAGTGGTTGCAGGAAGAATGTCTACAGGAACAGTGGCTGTAGGAAGAGTAGGAAGAAGTGTCTGGACTGGAGTAGCAGAATGAGAAGATGATGCTTCCTCCACTTTAGAATGGTTTTGAATGATGTTAACCATTACTTCATCTTCATCTTAAAGCTGCATGAAAGAGCTTCTCCCTAACATCATAAGCTGCCCCACAAAATTAACTTCCTTGGCCTCTTCACCAACATGTGGCCACATGGGATTATCCTCATCATGGGATGGTTGAGCAGGAGGATAAATAATTTTTTTTTTGGTACTCTTCCCATAAAAAATGCTCATGTCACTTGACTTGCATCCAATATATGCATCTACAGTTACTAACCATGGCCTTCCAAGAATAATGGGATACCTGCCGAGTGTAGCTTTAGGAGAAAGAATCATGAAGTCTACTGGGTACTCCTAGGAGTCTAGATTCACCACAAGATCCTCCACTATACCATCAGGCTTAATAGTAGAACTATCAACAAGCTGCAGGATAGTAGGAGTAGATCTCATGCTTGCAAAATTTAGTTGCTATAGGATGTCCTTAGTCATTACATTTATTGCTTCCCCTAAATCAATTAGAGCATTCTTTAGTTGAATCCCATTTATAACAACTACTACCACAAAGACTATCTGGGTCATTGTACATAGGGATAGTTACTTTTCCAAGGATGATGCCATCTAGTTGTCCCACCACATGAACCGTAATGGGGTCTTTCTTCTTCCTACCTGGCTTCTTGAGGCATCCTTCTTTGATTGCCTTGCCATAGATTGGGACATCCTTTATGGCCTGAAATAGAGGTATCTGGACACATATATGCTTTAGCTTATACAATATGTGAAAGGTTGTGTCCTTTTCTTCTTTCTTCTTGGCAACCTCCAATCTCTAAGGAAATGGTGGTTCTTGTTCAGTCTTCTTGACTTGGACTGGTTCAAGATTTTTAGGTGTACTTGGATGAATGGGATCATTTAGAGGTTCCTCTTCCTCTTCCACAAGAAGCTCAGTGACAATGGGATTGGAAGGGGCTGGTAAAGCAGTTCCTAAACACACGTGGATGTCACCTACACTCACAACATATGGAGGGAATTGGTTTGAATCAATAGTGTATACATGTTGTTGTTGTGGTTTGTTATTTGGACTGGGTGTGGGCTAAGTTGGTAGCTGGGTAGGTTTAAGTGTATTTGAGCTTGAATTAGCAAGTGGAGGCATTATAGTAGGTTTTTGGGGCTGAGGTCACTTCATGTAACTAGTTGTTTGGGTAGGCCATTGCTGTCCTCCACTCCATTGGTTTATTTGTTGCCAATTTCTTGGAGGTGGCTGCCAATGCCCTTGAAATTGCTGCCAATTCCTCTAAGGTTGCTACCACTGGGGTGGAGAGTTTTGAGGATTGGACCAAGCATTTAGAGGGTTACCCAAAGGTTGTGGTGGATATCTTCCATAGCTAGATAGATATGGGGGTTTCCATTGGTTACCAGATGAATAAGAATTGAAGTATGGCCCAACATATGAGAGTGGATCTGGTGGCATACCTTGTCTTAGAGCCCAAGGCCTCCTTTGTGCAACACAGTAGACTTGATCTTATTCAATCTAAATTAGCTTGAAATCATGTACAATATGCTTGCCTTCAATATTAGATACCATCTTGCATTTGTAGTCCTTTTGTTTGCAATGGGGGCAATACTCTGCCAACATTGCCTCTACCTCCTCTTGCTTCTTCTTGGCCTGAAGTGTATCCAACTGAGTAGCTATATTATTTATAATGTCTTGCTTGAAATCTATCAATAAATGAATAATCACTCCCTTTCTTTGAGGCTTCCCTAGAGTAGTTCTGACATATTTTCTTGATATCCTCCTAGGGAACTTGGGATATATCTCCTCCTCCCATCAGGTCCAAGGAATCAGTGCAGTTGTCATTGATTCCTCTTAGGAAAAACAACTTTTGCGAGTCTTCAATAGGTGTATGGTGTGGATATTTTTGTAGGAAAAAAAAACCTTGCAATATAATCCTCCAGGCTCTCATCTTCCTTTTGTTGTATCCTAAAAATGTCATCTCCTCTCATGTCACTGCCCCTACAATAATCCTTGTATTTCTTAATGAATTTTTTCTTCTTGTCCTCCCAAGTTTCCACAGTATCTCTTCCTAGGCTCATGAAACATCTTAAGGCAACTTCTTTTAGAGTGGTAGGAAATAGCTTAAGCCTATGGGCATCAGTGCTATAGTCATAACTCCTGCAAAGTATGCCAAACTCAAACAAGAAGGTATTAGGATAATCTGTGACAAGTCCATAAAACTTGGGGAGTGCTGAAGAAAGGATATTCTTGATGTTTTCAACTTTATTTTGATGGAAAATTGGGAAAGGTAAAGTTCTTTGGTTAGGTCTATTCCTATTTACAACACCCATTCCTACTTGATGTAGTTCCAGAGAAATGGGATTCTTAAATTGATTTTGGTCTTTAGAGGAAAATTCAAAGCTAGTTAGATAAGGAAATGCATCAACAGAGGGGTGTGGATCTTCTTCTTCTTCTCTTGGTAGGTTCTGATATTCAACTAGCTAGAATGGATTAGGATTGTTAGGAAGGAATCTCCCATAAGCATCCCTTCTCCTTCCTCTATGCATGTGGTATCAACTCACTATCAGCCAGCTCACACAAATAATTGGTAAACAATAAGGGGGTTATTATTTCTTAAATGAGGGGTATACTAAGAACAACTTTCAGAAACACTACAACAAGAAAAACTACTAATGACTCCAAAGAACTCCCTAGTTTGACACCATCCTTGACAACGACGCCAAAAATGTTGGCCTCCTACATTGATTTAACAACTAGGCCTTTACAACCATGATTTGGAGATTGGAAAGCTAAAATGAATAACTATTCAATCATTATGAAGGTGCATTTAACTTTTCAACTCAAGGACATGAACTTGAAATGGGTTAGCACAATATGTGCACTAGGAACTCAAATTAGCCATTTTCATTCTACAGCTAAGAAAGGTGCAATGTTGAAAGTAAATTGCTTGGAAAGGAATAACATAAATGTTGAACATCAACAAACAACCATACTAAGCTTGAAATGCATGATAGAAATGAAAATTTGAACAACAAACATAAAACTAATCTGTTTGCTTTGGTTGTAGGAACAATTACAAAATGGAATTCTAGTGGCTGCAAGAATAGTCAGTGCCAGATTCTTAACTAATTACTGAAAAAAAAGTAATAACTAGACGAAACTAAGCTAAAGGATGGGTTTCTCACCAAGTGGCCCCCCTTGTATGAGTATCCTCTACTACTAATGAAAACTCATATGCTCAAACTTAGAACTTCATTTTATTCATTAGGAAACATGAGTACAATAGAGTAGTGTAACTGTATCACTGAAAACTAAGAATGCAAGTACAATATCAAATCATGCAACCTCTTGAAAAGGAGCATCTGATCCTTATTTATACTACCAACTAAGCAAGGTGGTCAACTCCACAAACTGGGAGGATGCCAATTTAGGGAAAGCAGAGAAAATGGAGAGGCAGTTACATGCACATGGAAATGTAGTCAGACATGTCCGTAGATTTAGCACAACAATAACGCCAATATCTGCTCAACAACATTCAAGTCCACTACAAGGTGGTTACATTCATTTTTCATGGGGAATCTCCTATCTTCAACCTCCTTTGACCTTTAAACGATTCCCTTGTTGGATGTTATGATGCATGCCCAGTTGGTGGTGTCTTTCTCAGTTTAGTATCCTCAAATTATATCTGCATGGCAATGTTAGTACATATAATAATTGCATATCTATAACTACCTTAAATAACATTCAATAATCACATGCAAAATTAATATAGATAGTCCCTATAACATGCCAATTTCATTAAATATTTGCAGAAATAAGATTAGGCCCAATGTCTATAGTTCTGAGGAAATATCATAAAAATATCAACACTTAACATCAAGGTCCATGATACTTCAAGAAAAAAATCATAAATTCTACCCAAAATTATACCATAAACTAGGCTCATCAATAGCCTAAAATATTTTTTTGGAACAAAGAATATATGTGGAAGAACAACAAAAATGGGTCACTAAGATGTTGAGGTATGAAGAAAGGGAAGGAAAAGATTATGGAAAATACATTATTTAGGAAGGATGAGAAGGGATAAGATTTAGTGTGTGTCATTTCAATATTACAAGTAGATCAAGTAGTACAAGCCAAAAAAAAGTGGAAAAATGATGTCACTACAAATAATCTCATTCAATGGTTATAGAGTTATCTCATTACTTTATATAATTTTTGCTGCAAGGTGTCATTTCATATTTTCAAGAACCAAATAAAAGAGTGCTTGCCCAGGGAGATGTAGGAGATCAGCGGTTGGGTATGTTGCTTGATTCATGTGAGAAAGTTATTGGGAATTGGGGTTTAGAGATACCTCTTGATCCATGCTAAGGATTTATTAGATGTTAGGGATCGGGGTTGTTGCCCAATGCATGTCAAAGAGATTTTAGAGGTTGGGGATTAGGGTTGTGGCCCAACACATGCCAAGGACATATAAGAGATTGAAGATTAGGGTTGCTACTCAATGCATTCCAATGATCTATTAGAGGTTGGGGATCAATGTTTCTACTCAATGCATGCAAAGAAGCTATTGGAGGTCGAAGATTGAGGTTTCTCCTTGACACATGTTGAGGAGGTATCAAAGGTCGAGGATCAAAGTTGTAGCTCAAAGCATGCCAAATCAAAAGTGGGGAGAAAATTCAAACCTATGATGAGAAATTCTATAAGGCCTATAAGGAAAACTTATGATGTAGTAGGTAGAATTAAAATTTGAGCCTTGGCACCATTTTGGGTCTAGGTTGATTATATTGATATTTTGGGTGGGTAGCATTTAAAACTGGGAAAATGTTTCAATTTTAATTATCATGTTATGCTATTATATATTCTCAACATTTTATTTTCAAGTGATCTTTTGTGGATGAAAACCCATTGGAGACTGTGATCAATGAATGAAAACCCATTGATTACTAGAATTAGAGGACACAAACTCTTTTATTCTTAGAGGCATTCTCATCTAGGGAGTGCATTGGAGCTTCAAGTTTATGGTACAATTTAGACTTTCTATGAGTGAATAATTTTTTGTAGATTTTTAAGTGTTCATTATTGCTATTGTAATGACTATCATAATAGTCCTTTGGTTGTAGAGATATGATCATAATTAATATCAATTATTGTTGGAGTTTGATTCATTTTGTGCAAGTTCATATGTTGACTAGATAGTTGATCTATGATATTTAAGTATGATTAATTGTTGTTGTTGGTGTAGACACTTAAAATTGTCCTGAATATATCAAACATCTTGATTTCACTTACTAATATCATTTTCTTCATAATTAAGGTTATTTGATTAATTCAACATTTTCACACCAATATCCCTTTTGATTAAATAATTCCCAATTATTTAATTAAAAATCTTAATTCTCCTCATCCCCACAATTAAATAATTTCCATAATTATAATTTAATTGGATATTTTTCCTCCAACTCTCCAACTTGCATAAAGAATAGTCGCTAAAGAATATCCCCTTTTCAAATTCAAATTCTTCCCTCCAATTCAAAGTATCTCCAACTCGTTTCCATGAAATTAAGGAAATTTGAACTCTCATGAATCCTCAACCATTGATTCCTTCTTGATCCAAACCTATATTCTTGATTTCCTCCTATCCATTGATCCTCATATTGAGTTGTGATTGTTGATTAGAATTTCCAAATTCTATGAAAAAAATCCTTTCAAACTTGAATTTCATTAACAATCCTCATAAGCATAGGCACTCTCTAGAATTCTTGAGTAATTTCTTGAGCATTTTAGAGCCCATTTTGTGAATCAAACCCTCTCATATCAAGATTTTTTAACATGGATTGTGCACAAATTGAGTAATCCACATCACAATTATGCATCAATCCACAATGGGATTGAAGTTTTGCACATTCAGTTTGGTTAATTTCTTTGATTTATGTTCAATTATTTAGATTAAACCTTTTGAATGCTTTGTAAATGAATTTCATTGAGTATGGGTTTGTATGATCTTAATTGTGTGAATTATTAGAGTTTTAGGCTCTTATTGATTCACTCATGCTTTCATTCATGATTAATTACTTCCCTTACAATATTTTGGCATGCTTGGTGGAACCCACGTCCTTGTTTTAATCAATTTTGTGGATTTTTTGTTAGCCTTGCAGGTTACAAAGATAGTGTGATGCCTTTGTAAAAGCTTGACACATCTGCAACTCAAAGTTCGACGCCTTTGTTAAAAGGGTAACACATTTGATTGTGTTATGATTTGTTTGTTTCGTAGGAAACTTTGATGCCTTTGCACAAAGTTTGACACCTTTACAAAATAACAATACTTTTGTCTATCAATAGTCCAATGCCTTTTCCAAAAATCTGTGCCTCCATTCTAGCTTCTCTCTATTTTTTTGTTAGATAGTCTAGTTCCTTTATTGAAAGTCTAATGCCTTTACAAACTGACAATGTGATGCCTTTGATTCAAGTCTCAACACCTCTATCAGGTAAATATTTCTTCTATTTGTTAAGGTTTATAGTTCATTTTTGAATTCTTTATTTTGACTAACCTTTAACAATCTTCTATTTTTCCTAATTTTATCTAATAGTTTGCAGTAGGTGGTGATCAATGGAGGAAGATTAGAATTCAAAACTACTAATTTTTTTGGTTGTAGGTTTTTGATTTAATCTAGATCTCACATATATATTTGGTGCACATAAAATTCACTCTCACACTTCATTTGGTGCATATAAAATGAACCTACAAAATTCCTTTTCCCTTTGTGTACTTAAAAATAACCCCACAATTATCACTTTCTTTTGGTGTACCTAAAATGAGCCAACAGTTTGCACACTTCAATTTGGGATTATAAGTTACCAACTTGCACATTTGGTTTGGTGTTTTTAAAATTGAACCACATATTTGAATCCTTGGCGCACATAAAAAGAACTCTATGGTGTGTTTGGTAGGTTGGTGTGTATGTATGCACTTTCCTTTTGTCGCGTGTAATCTTGGAAATCAGAAATACCACTAACTCACAGTAGTAAGGAAAATTACAACCATCTAATGAAAATTTCCACATAACCCAAAATAGATATTAATGCAAATAAGTACTTAGAATCCATATGCAAGAGAATAGAAAACATACCCATCAAAGATGACACAAGATATAACTTGGGAAAACCCTCAAGAGGGAAAATACTAGCCTCCAAAAGAATCCATACTCTATCATATTAATCACCAATAAAGAAAATACAAGAGTTACAATGAACACCTGTAAAGCATCAAGCCCTCCAATGTATCTCCACGTGTCTAAGCATGAGTCCACACATCCCATGCCATGCTTCACATATGCACTCCTAAGAAAGACTCAATAATGACAACCAAACCACTCAACCCAACCTAAACCACTATGTTTGCCTCCTACAATGATCTTAATAACTAAGCCTTTACAACCATGATTTAGAGATTGAACATTTAACCTGAATAGCCATTTCAATCATCATGAAGGTGAATTTAACTTGTCAACCCAGGGATGTGAACTTGAAATGGGTCAACACAATATGTGCACTAGGAACTCAAGGTAGTCATTCTATTCTATAGCTAAGAAACACACAATACTAAAATTAAATTGCTTGAAAATGAATGAAACAAATGTTGAACATCAATCAATGACTATGCTAAGTTGAAATGCATAAAAGGAATGAAAATATGAGCAACAAAAAAGACACTAGTCTATCTATTTTGGCTATAGGAATAGTCACATAATGAAATTTTAGTGGTTGTAGGAACAATCAGTGCCAGATTTCTAAGTACTAAACAAGTAATACTAAATGAACACTAAACTAAGAAGAAAAATTACTCACCAAGTGGCCATGTTGGATAAGTATCCTCTAACACTAATGAAAAATTAGATGCTTGAACTCAAAACTTTATTTTATTCATTGTGAATCATAAGTACAAAAGACTAACGTATCTATATTACTGAAAGCTGGAGAGTGCAAGTACAATATCAAATCATGCAACCTCCTGAAGAAGGAGCATTAAATCATTGTTTATACTAACATCTAAATGAGGCAGTCAATTCCACAACTAGGAGGATGCCATTTACGAAAAAATAGAGGAAATGGAGTGATGGCGGTTACACATGCATGGAATTTGGTTAGACATGTAGGTCCAAACATAGATCCAACTTAGAAGTAGCATCCTTGCATGCTCGATCATTAAAGTCCACTACAAGGTAGTTATGTTTAGTTGCATGAAGAATCTTCTACCATTGGCTGCCTTTGACTTGGAGCAATTCCTTTGTTGGACGTCATGGTGCATGCACAACTAGCAGTGTCTTCCTCAACTTGGCGTATTAAATCTACATGGTCAGGTTAGTACACACAATAACTACACATCTATAACCACCTTAAGGAACATTCATTAACCACATGCAAAATCAATATAGATAATCCACATATTATGCAAAATGTCATTAAAGCTTACAGAGATAGGATTAAGTCTAGTGTTAATGGTTTGAGGGAAACATTATTAAAATACCAACATTTAACATTAAAGTCCATGACATCTACCAACAAATAAACTATAGATTATACCCAAAATTGGACCAAAAACTAGGCTCATCACTCCCCCCAACCTAACGTTTTGCTGATCCTCTACCAAGGGAAGGATTTTTCTTCTGCTTGGTCAAGGCTCTGAAATTCACAATTGATAGTTTTCCAACATTAGTGGCTGCAGTGCATGAATCAAGATCCCAATAGAATCCTCCCAATCTGTCAAATCTATTCCATCTCTGCCTTTTTGCAGCAATGTCATACTAGTAGAATCTGAAGTTTGGCACAAGCCACATGAGCATGGGTGGATGGAAAGTCAGGGGAAGCCAAGACTGCCCCTATGTTCTCCCAATCTGAATATACCTATCAATCCTCTTTAGTGCTGCAACATAATTGTGGATGGAATGAGGCTCAACCTGCTTCAACTCATCAGATAGAATATTCCATCTTTGTGATAGACATCTTCTCATAGTTTTCTCCTTTGTTGTTGTCTTTACCTCATACTCACTGTAAACTACCTTAATACAAGGCATAATCCTGTTGCCATAAATAGGCCTGAGAAGCATTCTATGCCATTATCTATAAATATTCCTTGGGTTGCTTGATTAAGCTCTAGCAGGCAGAGGGATATCAGACTCCAATTGCTTATAAGCTCTGTGTTGATGTCCCCAACTAATCTCATTTTGTACCCAAGACATGAATGCCCTCAATTGAACATCCCCAACATATAACAATGGGCTCCAATCGTGGTCTTGAGTTACAACAAAATTATGAAAATAAAACTCATACAACAAATTCTCCATTTCAGGGGAGACAATTCTATAAGCATTGAAAAATTCCATAGGGGTGTCAATAGAAGGATTCAAACCTGAGGAAATCCTTTCCAGTTGAAAAGAGAGATACTTCTCTTTCAGGAGCAGAGAAAAGACCCTTAGAGGGGTCCTACAATCCAAAATCTGTGGTGCCAAAGCTGCAATATCATCCACCCTCTACTTCAGCGTGGCAATTTTTACATCTTTATCTTCTATCTCCTCATCCTTCTTTTGAATTTCCTCCTTCAATTTATGTTTTTCCTTTCTCCATTCTTCCTCCCTTCTTTGTATTTCTCTCCATAAATTCAAAATTGTTGCATGCATTGTAAAACTAAGAGGATTATGAATTCCTACCAATCTTTTTGTCGATGGAGGCTCCTCATATGGCACTATCTGTATGGACTCGGGTTGTCCAGTTATTTCTAGCTACAAGGGTACTATTTCTTCTTTTGCCTCTTGCTGTAGGGACTCTCATTTTTGTTCTTGTTGTGGCTACATGAACTCCTGCTCTAGTTCTAGTTGTTGCTATAGGACATCCTACTGTAGGACTTCTTGATGTAGGACTTCTTGCTCATGCTACAGGAAATCTTGATTTTCCTCAAACTCTTCTACAATGTTAGAAAGACTGGCGAGTGTTATATTTGATGCTCTCCCAAATATATCTTCTTCTTCAAGATTCTCTTGCTCCATTAGAGCTTCAGGGTTCTCGTGTGATGTATCACTAGGCTTAGGGATTTCCTATGGAGGTGTGCCAATCACAAGCCCAATTGGTTTTGATTTCCTAGGAGTTTTCTCACACTTTCCTTTGGCTATAGGATGAAAAATGTCAACCTTCCTTTTTTTAGAACTTGACACCTTTCTTTCTACAGGCTGTGTTTTGGCCTCTCTTCTATGCCCTAGTTTTCATTAGAGTTTCAAGTAGAATGTCAACATCAGAATTAGAGGAAGAACTTTCTTTTTTTGAGTGCTTTGCTCTAGAAGAAATAATATCTATGGTTTATTCTATTGTAGGATGATTCAAACTAGAGCCAACACTAGAGTTTGAAGCATCAAGAGGGGAATCAACCATGCTCAATCTCCTACTAGACCTATGGGGTTGAGGTAAAATTCTAAGTTGCAACTGCTTAAGTCTAATTTTATCAACATTTATAAATTCTTCCCAAGTTATTGTAGATACATCATGCATAGACTTTTCAACTAGCAATTTAATCAGACAATGGTGGGAAACAAAATTATCCCTACCTTTTTGGGTTTTGGCTGCCATGATTGAGAGAAGATTGTATAGCATGTTGGGCACATTCATCCTCCTTTTGTGCCTCATATGATTCAAAAGCTTGAAGTGTATGGAATGCAAATTTGATTGGTGACCCTCATAGGTTATGTATTTGATAACATAAACGACTATCTACTTCCATGGCTTAGGCATAAACATTTTCTTTGCACCCTATTTATCAATGCTTAATGGGGGGTCATTCAGCTATGTAAATTCATCCTTGGCTGACCTAGTGTCTCTGGAGGCAGGGTAATTTTCACCATCAGCTAGTAACCTTGTGACCTTTGCAATTATTTCCTCAGTTGCCACAACTTCCAAACCTTTTACTGTGGTTTTCCTTTCAAAATGTTTGGGTGAATTCAAGGGCAATGCTTTCATCAAAGCCATCCAGTTTTAGTAAGTAATTTGACCATTTGTAGTTTTTGAATTTGGCTAGTTATTGTGCATCCTACAATAAAACATCATCCACCATGGGTTCATTTCGAATTAACCCACCTCCCATTGTCTACAAGCAAACAGATGCTTTGCAACTTCTTTCTTGCAATTCCCGTCTAAAATCAAGCTCACTTTCCTACAGTACTTGCTTAATTTCTAGAGCCAATATCGACTAAATTTTCTTTTCTTTGTTTCACCTTTTTTCTTGCAACTCAAGATTAGGACAGGGGCAATAATGGCAGGAAAAAGGAGTGATAAAGGTGAATTATTATGGGAAGAAATTTCGGTTGTAGTTAATGTCACTTCGCACATGCAAGCTATCCTCTCACTCAGATTTCAAATCAGCCCATTTCAAATTTTTTGACGTAGCCTAGCATAAATTGGCACATGGGAAATATATTTACATAATTTTCTTTCCCCTCCCCCAACCTAAATTTGGACATGTGTCCATACATGCAAGATGGGAGTGGTGATTTGACAGGGAATGATGACATTTTATGTAAACTTCTATAGTAACGTACAATGATTAAATGAACAAACTTAAAAAATGATTAAAGATAGCAATTAATGTGCACATACCTGAATGTGTGGAATATTTTTTGCAAAGATCATGGATAAAGTACCACTCACCTTGTGGCAATAATTTAAGAAATTAATGAAAATGAAGTGGAGTGAGGTGAGGTGGAATGAAGTGATTGAAGAGAGAGAAAGGTGCTGATGGATGGATGGATGGGTGGAGAAATGGACTTCCACGCAAGTGAAAGTCTTTATTATGAGAGAGTACATACCTTAATTATCCAGAAGGGGGGAAGGTAGGTCCATTCCCTTTGGCTGCAAGAAACTCAGGTGTTGAATGCTGGGTGAATTGCTGTAGGAACTCTTCTTTGGAAGCTAGCTTGTGATATAATTTGAGTCAATGACCATTAACAAGTAATTTTAACCTAACAGGGTCAATGGTAGTAAGCTGAAAAACTCCATTAGGAAAGACCTCAACAACTTCAGACGGTTCTAGCCACCTTGTCTGCAATTTTCCTACATTGTCCTAGTATCTTGAGTCATAGAGCAAGGCCCAATTTCATAGTTAGAATTTCTTGTCCTTGATAAATTTGTCGTGCCACTTGATTCCTTGATTTTGCACCACTTCTGTATGCTGCAGGGCTTCTCTTCTTATCTCATCCAAAGTGTTTAGCTGCATGATTCTTTCTCTTTGTGACTCAAAAATATCCATCCCCAAATCTACTGTAGTTCGTAGAGTCTTATATTCAAATTCAACTAGAATCATATCTATCTTTACATACGAAAACTCAAATGGGGTGAAGCTTGTAGTTGTTTTCCAAGTTGTCCTATAGGTCCAAACAACTTCTAGTAATCTATTTGTGCAATATTTTCTATGAATATCTTTTGTTTTAGTCAGGTAGGCTTCAATATCTTTGTTGGTTACCTCAACTTGGCCATTAGCTTGCAGGTGATAAGGAGTAGACTTCATGTGCCTTATGTTGTACTCGTTAACTAGTGCTACAACAAGGTTTGATGTGAATTGTTCCCCTTGATTAGTCACTATTTCTTTTGGGACTCCATATCTTGTAAAAATATCTTCATAAAGAAATTCTACAACCTTGTTATCTCTTGCATGTTTCATGGCCTTAAATTCTACCCATTTTGTCACATAATCAGTGCATACCAATATATAAGACTTACCATTTGATGGAGGGTTAATGGGTCCCAAAAAATCCAATCCCCACTTGGCAAAGGGAGTGATTACTACCTAAGGGTATAGTGACATCTCATTAGACCTAGTCAGTTTTTCCCATTCTTTGACATCTATCACATTTTCTGGTATACCTTCCTGCATCCTTGTGGAGTGTTGGCTAGTAATATCTTGTGTTGAAAACCTTCATTGCTATTCTCTTGGCTGCAAAGTGTCCTCCACATGGTTTTTTGTTGCATGCATGCAAAATTTCATATGTCTCATCTTCTCTCACACACCTCCTCATGACATGGTTAGGTCCAGTATAAAATAAACATCCAACAATCCAAGAGAAAGGATAAGATTTTTCAATGAGTTCCCTTTTCTCTTTTGGAGAGAAGTGAGAAAGAAACCTATGTGTGACCAAGTAATTGGCTATGTCAACATACCAATGTGTTTTTACACTGACAGAGAATAGATGCTCATCAGGGAAAGAGTCATCTATGGGATGATTATCTTCTGATGTTGTTAGCCTTGAAAGAAAATATGCAATAACATTGGTCTTCCTTGGCTTATCTACAATGGTCATATCAAACTCTTGCATAAACAATAACCATCTTGTCAATCTACCAGTGACCAAAAGTTTATTCATGAGATATCTAGTGGCTACATGATCAGTGTGCACAAATATTTTGGTAGCCTGTTATGTAATGTTTGAATTTGTTCAGTGCATAGATTACTGCCAGCATTTCTTTTTCTGTCAATGTATAATTGAATTAAGTTCCTTGTAAATTTTTACTAACAAAGTAAATGGAATTTTTAATAGCTCCCTCTTTCTATCCTAAGACTGCTCCTATGGCATAATCTAATGCATCAGTATGGATGTGGAAAGGAAGCTCCCAATTAGGCCCTTTTAGTATAGGAGCATGAGTTAAAGTTTCCTCCAAGTTAGAAAATGCCTTGTCATAGGTTTTAGTCCACTGAAATTCAACATCTTTAGTGAGAAGAGTGTATAGTGGTGCTACTACCTAGCTGAAATCCTTGATGAAATGCCTATAATATCCTGCATGACCCAAGAAACTTATAACATATTTCTATTTTGCAGGTGTGGGAAGATTTGTGGTTACCTCAATCTTTGTAGGATCTACTTGAATTCCCTTGTGGGGGATGTAGTGGCCAAGAAGTACACTTTCCTGCATCATCATGAAGTAATTTTCACTATTTAAGGAAAAGTTTTGGTCTTCACATCTCTACAGGGCCCTTCTGAGATTTTCCAATGCTTGATTAAAATCAACACCATAAGTGGTAAAGTCATCCATATAAATTTCCATCCAATCATGAGAAATTTCTGAGAAGATGCTAATGACTGCCCTCTGAAAAGTTGCAGGTGCATTGCATAAGCCAAATGGGTGCAATTTGGATCTATTTGTAGCTGTTGAATCCATCTAGAAAAGAAAAGTATTGCTTTCTTGTAAGTGTGTCCAAAACTTGATCAATGAAGGGTAAAGGAAAGTGGTCCTTCTTGGTGGCAGCATTAAGTTCCCTATAATCAACACAAACTCACCATTTTCCTCCCTTCTTGGGCACAATCACTAATGGAGACACCCACTGACTATTTAAAATGGGGTAGATAAATCCTGCATCTAGTAATTTTTGTAGTTCTCCTTTCACAATCTCTCTCAGTGCAGGGTTAATTCTTCTTTGTGGTTGTCTTACTGGGGTGCAATCATCTATGATGTAAATTTTGTGAGTACAAAGTTTAGGATCCAAACCCTTCATATCATAATAATCCCATGCAAAGGAATGTTGATGGGTCCTTAATAGGTTTGTCAATAACGATTGTTGTTCTTCATTCAATTTACTATTAACATTCAAATATTTTCCTTTTGACACCTGTACTTGTGTAGTTAACTCTATCATGGTTGCTTCATTAACACTTGGTACTTTTAGTTCATATGGCAACAATGTATGGAGCATACTTATTGCTACAAGAAGTTTGTCTACACGAAGTTTCTCTATCCTCATCTTGGAGTTGCATGAAAGAGCTTCTACCTAGCATCATAAGATGTGCCACAGAGTTAACTTCCTCAACCTCTTCACCAACATGTGGCCATATAAGATTATCTTCATCATGAGATGGCTGAGAAAGCAGATAGAGAATAAAATTTTTAGTGCTCCTCTCATTTGAAATAGTCATGTCACCTGATCAACATCCAATTTATTTATCTGCAGTTACTAACCATGGTCTTCCAAGAATAATGGGATACCCGCCTAGTGTAGCTTTAGGAGAAAGAATCATAAAGTCCATTGGGTACTCCCAGGAGTCTAAAAATACTAGAAGATCCTCCACTACACCATTAGGCTTAACGGTAGAGCTATCAACAAGTTGTAGGATAGTAGGAGTGGACCTTATGCTTGTGATATTTAGTTGCTATAGGATGTCTTTGGTCATTACATTTATTGTTTCCCCTAAATCAATTAGAGAATTCTTTACTTGGATTCCATTTATAACAAATGCTACCAATAAATCCATGCCAAACTCCAAATGCAACATAGCACCATCATAAAGTAATCAAGCAAATGATCAATGTACCCAATACAAAGAGAACCAAACACGATCAATTTTAAAGCTCCAATCATGAATCAGGAACATAAACATGACAACTTGATCTAACCATCTCTTCTTAGGAGATCACATGCACCAATGTAAACATGGACTAGTTTCAAGAGAACATATAATATTCCAAACTTTAAACTGGTTTCAAGAGTAAGATGTGACATAATAGAAATCACTCTAAACCAAGAATACATATCCCCAATCACATGAAGATAATCATACCCAATGATGCATCCACGTCACTGTCAACAACTCCCACTGAACCGTGATACAAGCTACACATGGAATCATGACTACCATCCTCTCCATGAAGATCATCCAAGCCTGCACACTGTCAACTACAATATCAATAACATACAAGTGAAACCAAGATATCCTTGCCAAGAAGATATATATAATTTCCAAACCATCATAAACATATCCATCACTGCTAAACCATCATGATTAAAATCTCCCACTGAATGTGTATAACCAATTAATGTAAGAAGTTATCAGGACATCGTGATATCAATCTCCTCAATAAAGATCAACCAAAAGGCCCTCACACAATCAAAGAACTCAAATGAAACATGAGCTTCCCAATAAAATGGAAAAGTAAACTATTATCCTCATACCAAGAAGATACACCACTACAAACTGAATCAGGAACCGATCCAAACACCACCAATAATGCACCTACATAAACCATCATGAAATTCCAAAATATATCAAGCACAAGAAACATCCATGACACCATGATCACTACCAAATGTACCAACAACACAACCTAATTTTGTCTCACATATTTGCATATCATAGTCAAATACATAGGTCTCACACCATTACTATACTTGGTAATACCATCTCACCTCCTCAGCATGACAAAAAAACCAGCAAACCAAGTGACTGAATCAAACCACCAAACTAAAAATGCATAAACATTGAAATATCTATGGGTATTTATAACCCACATCCAAGTCATAGGTGCAACAAGTAAGTATAGACTACCTACAATGTTACACAACTTGTAGATATAACAATGAAGCATAAAAACTCAATCAAATACTGATAACCATGTCAAATGAGAAATATTTGAGATGTACAATCGAGCATACAATGAATCCAATGTCAAATCTCTTAGATCGAATAGTCTATAAGCTCATAGTATCACCATAGTCAACATAACCCATAAACAACTAAGAATAAAATATCAGAAAATAAATCATGTCAAAACAACTCCAAACATCACCCATTGTGTAGTACTCTGAAGAAGATTTTCATCAACTATTCAAAGTCTAAAATCCAACTTCGTATACACCATATATGACCCCTCGAAGCTCAAAACAAACACCTAACTCCTAGCAAACAAAAACTATCAAAACTATAAAATATAATAAAATCACTAGCACCACAACATAGAGCACTGAGCTAGCTTTCTAGTAAGTCCAAGAAGTTGAACCACCTAGATGCCCCCCAAAAGAAAAAGCACAATTTTAGTATAAAGGGAAAAAAATACCACCTCCTCTGGTGGCTCTTCGGTGGTTGGGCAGCAACCCCACCTGGGTGGCGCTGCCCCTAGTGGCAGACCCAAAAATATATTTGATTTTAATTTAATTTTTAAATATTCCATTTTGGGTCGGACTTTTAATAAATATCAAAGGATATTTTAAATGGTAAAAAAATTATTTAAAACAAGGTGGTTTAAAAGTATTTAAGGGCATTTAAAAATTTTTATTTTAAAAACTTTTGGCAGGGTGTCAACCCCACTGTTGGCGGGTGCTACTAGTCCTACCAGATTGCCGACAGTACCAACAGTACTGTCAACCGTCGTAGAGCTAGCAATACCGACAATATCGTTGGTAGTGTCAACTTGTGCAGACATGACAGGGGTACAGGGGGGTCGAGCCCCCCAATATTTTTTATATTTTAATTTTTTTGATTTGATTATTTAAAAAAAAATTCTAACCGTTTTCATTTGATTTCTTTTGCAAGTAATTTTTTAATATTTTCAAAAACCTGACTTCAACCTTTTTCTGCAAATTTTATTTTTATATTTTAATATGATTATTTTCTACACATGGGTTGTACGACGAAATTGGCCTTCTTACTAGAAAAAATTTGCATTTTTTTTAATTTCTCCAAAATAGGGAAAATTTTATATCAATTTTCATCTCTTGACCAACCTAAATCCAACCATGAGGTCCATTTTGTCCTAGGAGGTCATTTATAAAATTTCACCCACAAAACCCGCATTTGAATGCACAACCAAAAAACCCTGTTTAGCAAAATTTTTTCACACCCCAAATTTGCAAACAACCCATCATAACAACAAACCCAAAACCCTTAGATCTGCAATAAACAACCTACAAAACCCTCATATCTTGCCATGTCTTTCATTCTCTCATGCATTGCATAGATTCAAACTCAACCAACATTTTCTCAACCTAGGGTTATAATAAAAAATGTTCAACCATGAAAGCTCTGATACCACTTGTAAGGAAACTTGCAGCCATCTAATGACAATTTTGACATAACCCAAAATAGATATTAATGCAAATAAGTACTCATAATCCATATGTAAGAGAATAAACAACATACCCATCAAAGATGACATAAGATATACCCTGGGAAAAACCTCAAGTGGGAGAAACCTAGCCATGAAAAGCATCCATAATCCATCATATTAATCAGCAATAAAGAAAATACAAGAGTTACAATGAACGCCTATAAAGAATCAAGCCCTCCAATGTATCTCCATGTGTCCAAGCATGAATCTGCACATCCCATGCCATGCTTCACATATGCACTCCTCAGAAAGACTCAATAATGATAGTCAAACCACTTAGCCCAACCTAAACCACTATAGATATGTTTGATTTCATGGACATAAGTTAAAAAAAAATACAACTAGTGGTAAGATAAAACCAAGTACCACAAAACCATGTGAATACAAAACCACTAACCCATTATTTAATTTTGGGTACTAAGAATTCACTTTATTTAATATTTCCCCAATATTAAATTATTATCACATGTCTCCCACACATTAAATAATAATACAATGTTAGAATACAACATCAAGTGGTCCCCTAAATAATTATCTAGTGTGATTAACCAAACCACCAAGGTGCATTCCAAGTAAATAATTATTTAATTACAAAATTGTGATAAATCATTTTATGCAATGGTATACAACACCATATCCCAACAACAATCTATTTGTATACCTTGAGGTGTGGTGTTGTGTATGCTCCACCTTCACAAATCCTAAGAATGATCTTGGGAATCAAAAGCAACACCTTTTTTTGTTTATTTCCAATTAGGAGACTTGCTTGGGGGCCTCATCACCCCAAGTTTTTATCTCAAGAATGTTTCCTAGTGGGCTATATAAAGGGGGGAGAATGAAAGTTATACCCTAAGGAGTAGCTTGTGTTCTTGAAGCCAAAGCCCATGACCCTCATCCACTGAGACAGGGAGGTGATGAGTAGAGAGGAGACCCCTCTCCACTCGGGTATATCGAACAAGCTCTCTGTTCATGGTAGACCCCTACTAAAAACTTGTAAAATCTATAATCCTAAGAGCCATTTTATAATTTTTGGCTTAAAGTGGTGCAACGTATAAGTATCACTACATGAAGTTACTCACTATGTACTAACCTTTGTTGAGGCATCAATTATTCCTTGTTAGGATCTTTTCCTTTCAAGGTGAGAGGTGTCAAGGTTGTACATGACCTTGGCATACTCTAGAAACCCATTCATTGATGGTATTTTATTAGTGGGTCTACTCTAAGCTAATAATCTCAATCTATCACTAAATTAGGATGAGTATCTATGGTGTTTCTTTATTTTAAATATACCCATGATACTAATTAACATGTTCTTATTGAAGAAGACACATGAAAATATTCAAAAACATCCAATTGAGCTAGTCCTACATGTTGTTTGTTGTTTTATATCACTTGTTATATTAATTAAACACAAAATAGCCTTCAAAAAATCAAAACCCTAGGTCAAACTTGCAAAAATTCAACCTCTAAGAAAAAGTGCCACTTTTGACTACTATAGTGTAATGCCTTTATATGCAAATCAATGCTTATGTTTTTAATCAAAATAATGCCTCTATTTGCATCTCGGTGCTTTTGCACATCTTGAGACCTTTTTTTCAAAGTAAAATAGGAATTTTGGATCTTGATGCCCTTTGATTCAATAGTGTGATGCTTCTATTGTATTTACGTACCTTTTCAAGCATTTTTACACCTTTATAGAAAATAATCCATTTCCTTTGACTATATCTCAGTGTTTTTGACTGCCAACAAAAAATAGAGAACCTAATGTTTTTTCAAATCCTAAATTTTGACCAACAAAAATTGTAAAACCTGAGATTTATGTAGAATAAACTTGTAGTTATCCAAATCATTCAAAACAACAACAAACTCCACATTTTCATCTCCATCTCATGTCACTACTTCACTTTGGACTTGTCTATAACATCTTTAGTTATCACTGGATCAATTTAACCCCATCACAAACAATAAATCAATCCATTCAAAATAAACAACCTAGAAATTGACATAGCTCACTTTTGGTTCAAATACTTACCATCATCCCCTAGTTTAGCTTTTTACTTGAAAAAAATATAGATTCTTCCAAGTTCTTAGTTGAATTAGTGTCAAAACATTGTGAGTTAACTTTCTTTGGGGTCATTAGTCCACTCCCAAAGTTTGTGAATCTTATTATCATCCTCCTTAGCTTGGAATGATTTATCTAGCAAAAGCAAGGATCATCCCTAAACACATCTTAAACAAGAGATTTTATTAAAATCAAACTTTGTCAAAAAATTCAAGGTTTCATTCCATCCATTCATCCAAACAATATTCATCATTGGTCCAAAGAAGCTTGAGGTGTGTTTACTAGCTCTATTTTAGGCAACTCAAATATCCCAACAAAATCATCTCCACACACTTTCAAAATCCATATCTCCTAGGACAACTACAAATTTTATGGTCATAACTTAATCTCAAAATAAAATGAAGAAAAATCCTTGTGGCATGAATCTTCCCACTACCACAAGTGCTACTGATCAAGCATATGGAATGCCTAAAACCAATACTAAAGGGGATGAAGTTCTTGTGCCAACTAAGAAACAACCCCACCCCACAAAAGTTAAAACAATCCATATAGTGGATGACACTAACAATTCCATTGACTTCAGCTCGAACAAATATTAGAGATGCAACAAGACCCATTGCTTGTTAAGACAGTGTATGCTATGATATGTCTTGATTCAAACTTATACATGTTAAGATTCACACAAGTTGGTGCTGAATTCCTCATAGATTTTGATGCCAATCACCTTAGGGAACAACCAACCTTTTTAAATTTTGAAGCAAGAAACCATCCACAAGGAAGTGACCCCTTAGTGCATGATGTCATTGAAAAAATACCTAATCCTTCTTCAAAAATGTATCAAGTAAACCTATGATAACTTTACAAGGAGTGGATCAATTTTTTTTTTTCAAATACACAAACTTTTCAAATAAATATAACAATTTGCTATATAACACTCAAGGTATAAGGACTCCAACTAACCTAGGCTTACACAATACAAAAAATCCACCACCATACACCAACCAACCAAATACAAACATACTAAATCTGAACATACCAAATCTAAATTTGATGAACTATGGGAGCAATCCTTTTACCACACTACCCTCACAAAACATACATGTTCATCAACAACCACCTCAACAACCTCAAACTTAATATCAACCTCAAAATCAATCTCAATATCAACAACGACCTCAACATAACATCCTTTTACAACACCATCAAAAACCTCCCCAACACAAACTCATAGCACCAAATCAATACATTCACCCTAAACAACCAAATCCTACCATATCAAACCAAAAAAACATGGCATGCCAAAAATAACTTCAAGCACGTCAACAACTTCAAGCATAACAACTTCAAGCATAACAAATTTCCCAACAACAATTGCAAGCTCAACAACATTTACTTGCATATCAAAAACAACAACAACAACAATAACAACAAGCCATGCAACAAAACCACCAACCAAACACCATACCCCAACACAAACATGGACCTTACAATGCACCTCCTCCACCCCAACCTAATCCAACATATCAAATGGGTCTCTTACCTCAAAGAAATTTCCAATATCAAATAGGTCCACAACCTCAACATTTATATAATTCATACAACACAAACTCACCTACATATGAAGATCCAAATCTATATCACTTACAATATGATACCAAATGTTCCATATACAAATATATCCTCACAAATTCAAACTTTGACATAAAATATATAGGATATACAACTAGGAAAGATGAAAAAATCATACACTATCTAAGACATATGTCCATACCCATTTGATAGAAGCATAACAATGTTACCCTTTCCCCCAAACTTCAAAATTATGAATTTTGATAAATAAAAAGGACATGGTAACTTTGAAGAGTACATAAGATAATTCTATGTAGCTTACATGGAGGTATCATATAAAAATTCCTATCTAATGCTCCTCTTCCCACATAGTTTGGGTGGGAAAGCTATTGAGTGGTTCTCACATCTACCTCAAGGAATAAAAACATGTAATGCCATAAAATTGCATCCCTTGCAATTTAACATACATTCTTGTATCTACTTTAGTGTCCACTCCCTTAGCATTTGTGTAGGCTCATTTTATCCCCTGCATCAGCCTCTTTCCCCTCTTAGGATGATCATGACCCCTTTTTAGCAACTATCTTCATGCGTTAGCTTTGCATCAAACCTAGTGATTTTCTTGTTCTCATCATTTTGTAGCATGATGTGTCTGGACACTAGTGCACCACATGGATGTCGCATGTCATGATAGCATCCTGTGACATTTCAATGTTCAAATGACCATTTCTGAGGATGTTTTCCACTTGTCACTTACCTTTGTTAGTGGTAACAGTTGGGGACACCTTGTAACAAATTGGGAAGCTTCTTTTCCCTCTTTAAAAGTCATCTCTTCAATCCATTTGGTCTTCGAGCTTCTTCTCCTCCTTGGCTTCTATCTTGTACATTATCCCATATTCCTCTTACTATCTTTCTTACATAGCTCCATACAACTCAATACAACAACACCCCCATGTTCTTAAAACACTCTACATTGCTCTCTTAGCTCTCTTAGCTCTACCTCTCTCTTTGGCTTCCTTAAGCCTTGCAACTGATATCTCTCATACCTTGTGCTTGCGAGCGTCCAAGGATTTCACACATCCCCTATCTATTGCATCTCTATTTTTTGATATAGGTTCTCCTCCTTGAGCGGGGATTGATTTTATCACATTATATTTGATTTGTTCACTTTCTCTATCTATTTGGCTGTTCGTGGAGGTGGGAACACCAAAATAGGGTTTTAACTGAGGAAAACCCCTATACAACCCCAAATTTTTCTCTTGATCTTACGCATGTAGGTTTTAAAGACTTCTCTTTGCTAGAGGCTTCTTTTCTTGGGTTGTGAGAATTTTCGATCTCTTATTCTCCTGCTTCATCATTTATACTTTACCTTATTTCAGTTCTACTACTTTTTGTTACTTTCTCGCATTTTATAAGTTCTTAGCAATCTGATTGTTAGTGATCATTTAGTTGTTTTCTATTATATTATCGCTTTCTAGTTTGTACAAGATACCAGCACGCCTCTGGGACACCAACGTTCCATGTTGTTGTCCTTATTTTTTGTGTCATCCTTTGGTTGAGAGCTCATCAATTTTTTATAGAAAACCTTTATGGTTTGCTCTTTCTAATTCTAGAACTGTCACTCTGTTCCCTGAGGTAGTCTAGGGAAGTTTTCCCCTTTGGAATCTCTTGAGAATAAAGAGACTCATGAGTAGCGAATCCTTCTTCTCTACATTTTGGTGAACCCGGTGTGAACCATAGTTTTTTTCAAAAAGGTAAGAATTTATTTACCCCAACATGGTGGGGTCATAACTTTTGACTCGATGATTAGAATTTAGAATCGTTTACATTGTTGGAAAGGCCTCGAAGAGGAATAATTCAATCTCTAAAATACAATTCCATCAAAAATTGAATTTCAAGGACCGGCACAAGTTTCAACCCCAAATTTAGCTTCGAAGACCTCCAAAAATGCAAATTACTAAAACCTAGAAAATACTGAAAAAATCTAAAAATCTAGATTTTTCAGTTTTTCTTAGTTCTGTCACCCCTAGATTGCTCTAGATTAGAATATTCATTATTTATTATATTTAACTTACTATTTTCAAAATGAATTTAATATCATCTTTTATGAGTTTAGTATCTAATTATATTTAAAATGCTAATGATGTTCCGTTTCATGAGATTCCTCTTGCTTTGAAGGATATCTTGTTGCAAGATGAAATCATTGATACCTATCTTAACATTACTCTACCTTCCTTTCATTCCAATGCACTCTCTTCTAGAGACGTTGCATTGGTGAATGATGAATCTTATTTTTGTTCTCATGCACTCTCTTCTATAGATGGTGCATTAGGGAATGATGAAGTCCCTCTCACATAAGATCCTCCTAGGATAGATGCTGAGCATGTTTCTTGAAATAATCATTTCACTAGTTTTGATGATTATGTAAATGCAATATATGTCTTTATTTCCCCTCAAAGGCCCAATATACTGATTATTTATCTAACTCTAGATAGTTCTTCTCCTAAAAGGGTTTGTTCTATTAATGGTGTTAAATTTGATAGTGATTCTCTTGATCTTTCTAAGGATCCCTCTTATAGAGTGGTAGCCCATACTTATAATACTAGAAAGAATAAATAAAATGTTAATCAACTTGATTCTTTACCATCTTCTCAACCAAGCCTTCCCCAAGCACCTAAACCTACAACTAAAGTACCCGATGATTATGATTTTGTCAAGAAACTCCAAGTTACTTTGGCTAAGATCTCACTATGGGACTTGCTTTAGTATGCTTTGGTTTATCAAGGTATGCTTCAAGAAGACTTGCAAAAGATCCTATTTCTTGCCTCTATTAGGTTGATAAATGTTAATGTGTTGATGGCTCATATTCATGCAGATTCACCAAATATCGTGTTCTATTTGTAAGAAATTTCACCCCTGGATGTGTAGAAACAAATAGATCCTCTAATGATCATAGTTAACATTAATGACATTGGCATTAGATATACTCTTGTTGATGTCAGTTCGATGCTCAATGTATGTAGCATTGATTTATTGTCTAAGATTAATATTGATTCATCTTCTTTCAATGCTTCTTCTATTTTCATTCATGGGTTTGATAATGTTGATCGACAACCTTTGGGGATGATAGTCTTACCTTTGAGGTTGGGACCTATTACCATACCCACCCTTCTATTTGTTATGCTAGAAAAATTACCATATAATCTTCTTCAAAGTAGACCATGGATTCATGCTATGGGTGCAGTCCTGTCTACCTTGCATAAATCTATTAAGTTCATTTGCAATAATCAAGTAGTCACAGTTAGGGTTTACTATGAGGCTATGCACTTATGTGAGATGGCAGCTCTTGGCCAGGTTTTAGTTGTACCTACTCTTATCCCTTAGTGTCTTCCAATGTGTTGATGTTTACTCCAAAAATACCTACTACAAAGGATACTCTTGAGATAGATGTCCCTAAAGAAGATCCTTCTAAAGCAAGAAATCTTAAGTCTACTCCTACATCTCAAAAAAATGCATGCATTGGTGATGATTGGGGTTCTTTAGACTTTACAGAATCCTTCATTGGAGAATGTAAAGTCGACCCGATCCACTTGAACATTCTGATAAGATCATCCAAACCCGCCATAAAAGATGATTATTCTTTTGTATTGAAGGATAATGTGAGCAATAGTTGTAATGTCCTTAATGCCAATCCTCCTCCTTCTGAGGAAGATGATCACACTTCTATAAAAGAGGCTAATGCTGGCAGTCCTATCAAGAAAGATGATGGTGATATTGTAGAAGAGTGTGATCCCCATTGCTGGAACAATGCTCTCTATGAAGATCCTCCTCCTTCTCAAGATTTGCAAGCATGTTATGACCCTGACTTTAAGCTTGTCTCTAAATATGGCTATGGGTGGAAAGGTTGTGGGTGTAACAAACAAGGCATTCAAGTTGCTATAGAATTTGTACCTCATAAGTATAATTTGGGGCTTGGTTGCTTGAATGAACAATCTAAATAGAAACCGCAGCTGAATGTGGACATGATTCCCACTCAAACTTGTTTTCCTAGATTGATTCATCCACCCTTATCTGCTATTCTCAAGTCTTCTTCTTGTGAGCAATCAAAATTTTCTGCACAAGAGAAAGGTTTGCTTCCTACTCATTCTATATATGAGAAAGAGCGTATTTTGTTGAGGCTTCTCAAAGCCCACTTCATTACTCTTCCTTCTCCTACATGTAAGAAATTTCATAATAATGATAAAGAAAAACATTCTTTTTGTGCATACCATCGAGTGCCTCACCATTCCACTAGTGAATGTGAGGCCTTGAAGCATAAAATACAACTTCTTGATTCAAGTTCCATTACTCATTTATTTTCTGATGTACCTACCTCTTCTTCAAATGACAAGTGATATTGATATCTACCTCTATCATGTATATTCTAAGTATCTTGCATGGTTCTCCTCCCCTGTATGTTGAGGGTAGGAATAACTTGCCTTGGAGATGTGCATCCTTCTTAAGGACCCCCTTTCTTCTCTCTATCTTTCAATTGGAGTGTCCCTTTGAGTGTGCCCCTTGATGTCTTGAAGGGTTCTTGAGGGATCCCCTTCCAAATTTTTATCTCAAATGAATTATATGGCATCTAGCTTGGGGGTAGCCTAACTAGACCTATATTTTCTATGACTTTCTTGCAACGTAGCTTGCAGTAGCCATAAATTTATCTGATTAGTCTTGCTTTGTAGGACTGAGAACCTATAGAGCTCCTTTGTATCAAGCTTTCCTAACATGTTTAGTCTATAGATTAACATGTTGCTTTGCAGGTGCACCCGTGAAGCTACTTTTCAATCAACCTTGCAGGACTGAGCACCTATAAAGACCCAATCCCACTTTGCAGAGTCCCCTCACAATGGGATTCCCTTAGGAGAGAGTACTTGGGGTGCCTTCTTTGCAAGTATGAGGACTTGTAAATCACTTTCAGCTTACGAGATCTATTTACCATTGGTCTATGGGCCTCTGGTGTAGTTTGTTCAACTTTGTAGGAGAGTACTTACAAAGTCTTTTTTTCACCTTTTGTAGGTCTACAGATCTATGGCACAATTTTTCAACTCTGCTTGGAATCAAGGACCTATGGAGCCATCTCTCTTAGAATTTTTATTCCTTTCTAGCTTCTCCATCACTCTCTTAATTTCTCTTTATTCTCAATTGTGTATATTGGATCGAAGATCTGCATCTTCTTCATCCTGCACATATGCTCTTTCTCTCTTTGATATTGGTTGCTTCCTTGACTTTTGGGTGCATTCTTCTCTTGAAGTGATCAATCCTTACATTCTTATCTCCACTTAAGAATTATTCTATATGTTATTTCTTAGTTTTGGGATGAAAAATAGTACTGAGACAACCTCTTACATCAAGGTCTCTTTTACTTTTCTAACTCAAATCCTTTATTTTTTTTTGTGTGCCTATGTGTATGTGTTTTTAAATGTTCTAACCCCATGATGTAATGAATTTTTATTTTCTAACATTGTCGTCTTGTGTAGTTTTTTCTTGTCTAATGTGTTTGTTTTGTAGATCTTCAACTTGGGGGCATGCTTCCTCAGTTTGAAGAGTTATCTAATTCCTCTACAATATCCTTTTGGTATCATGATGTTATTTATGCTTAGTAGATTTCCTTTAGCATGCATATTAGTGTAGATTCATATGCCCGCTAAAGTGGGGGAAAAATGTAATGTTGTAAAATTGCACCCCTTGCAATTTCACATGCATTCTTGTATCTGCTTAATTGTCCACTCCCTTAGCATTTTTGTAGGCTCATTTTAGCCCCTCCATCAGGCTTTTTCCCCTCGCAAGATGCTCAGGACCCCTTTATCAGCAACTACCTTCATGCATTAGCTTTGCATCAAACATGGTGATTTTCTCATTCTCGTCATTTTGTAGTATGATGTTTCTGGACACTAGCACACTACACAAATTTCCATGCACCATGCTAGCATCCTGTGACATTTCAATGTTCAAACAAAATTTTGCAAGCATTTTTTCCACTTGTCACTTACCTTTTTCGGTGGTAATGGATGGAGAGACCTTGTAACGACTCAGGAAGCTTCTTTTACCTCTTTAAAAGTCATCTCTTCAATCCATTTGGTGTTCAAGCTTCTTGTCCTCCTTGTCTTCTATCTTGTACAGTCTCCCATATTCCTCTTGATATCTTGCTTGCATAGCTCCATACAACTCATTACAACAACACTCTCACATTCTTACAATGCTCTACATTGCTCTCTTAGCTCTTGCAACTTTGCCTCTCTTTGGCTTCCATAAGCCTTGTAGCTAATATCTCTCTTACCTTGTGCTTGCAAGCATCTTGGGATTTCACATATCCCCTATCTACTACATCTCTATTTTATGATACAGGTTCTCATCCTTGAGCGAGGATTTCTTTTATCATGCCATATTTGCTTTGTTCACTTTTTCTATCTATTTGGTTGTCCATGGAGGTGGGAACACCAAAAAAGGGGTTTGACTAAGGTAAACCCCTATACAGCCTTAACATTTTCTCTCGATCTTACATATGTAGGTTTTGAATACTTCTCTTTGCTGGAGGCTTCTTTTCTTGGGTTACTATGAGAATTTTTTATCTCTTATTCTCATACTTCATCATTTATACTTTACCTTATTTCAGTTCTACTACTTTCTGTTACTTTCTCACATTTTGTAAGTTCTTAGTAATTTTTCTGTTAGTGATCATTTAGCTATTTTCTGTGATATTCTCACTTTCTAGTCTGTACAAGATGCCAATGTGCCTTTAGGACACTAGCACACCATGTTGTTGTCCTTATTCTGCACTGTCGTCCTTTGGATGAGAGCTAGTCAATTTGTCCAGAAAACCTTTGTGATTTTCTCTTTCTAATTCTAGAAATCTTGCTCTATTCCATGAGGTAGTCTAGGGAAGTTTTCCCCTTTGGAATCTCTTAAGAATAAAGAGACTCATGAGTAGCAAATTCCCCTTCTCTACAAAACATTTCAAGAAATTATAGATCAATTTTTAGCTCATTTCTCCTACAACATTGATGCCAAAATAACCTTATAGGAACTATACGCTCTCAAAAAAAAAAAGGAGAAGGATTTTCCTCTTTCCTACAAATATGGAGACACAAGGTGAGCAAGTGCAAATGGCTAATACTCAAAAAATAGAAAGTAGATATCATTGGAGGTAATCTAAACACAAATATCACCTTCCAATTATGAATGCAATGTTTTACAACCTTTGAATAACTCATCTTTAAAGGGATTAACATTGAGAGATCAATCATTACTAAAGGAGCAATGAAAATCTATAAGGACAATCACCAACCATCTAGTTCAAGTGACAAACCCTATATATGGGCCAAAAATAAGAATATAACTAATGATAGTGTTGTTTATGCAAATTTGTGATAACCATGCAATCTCACATGAAAAATCAACAACAAAGCATACAAAAAACTAATCCTCCAAGAGGACCACCACCACCAAGACCTAATAATGTTCCTCAATGAAAATTTAATCCCTTAGGGAAGCCTATTGAGATGGTCCTAAATAAATTGATGCAATCAAAATACATCGAACCTCTTGAGTTTCAAAACTTTCCTAAACCACAAATAAAACCCTCATTGGTATAATGATAATGAATTTTTCCAACAAATGGTCATAATGTGTAGAACTTTGTGGAGCTAAAACATATTATCTTGGACCTTATTGATCAAGGAGAAGTAAACATTGACAAAAAAATTGGAAACAAAGATCTAGGAATCTATAAAAATCCAATTCTCAATCATGAAAAAGCTAAAGATTATAGAAAAAAACAAGTTATAAAAATGTGAACCATACTTATGATAACATAGTACCTAGGACATATATATAGGGGCCTGATGAGTATGTTGATACTACTCATTCTTCATAAAATGAGAAATTGGAAATGTATCAAGATACTTTCCTAATGCATGATTAAGATCAATCAACATTGCCTAGCAATATTCTTGTTGGTGTGTGGAGATTGATCATGGTATACTGTACATCCTGGCATGTATCCTTGCTGGGGTCTAGGGTCAGGCCGAGCCCTGGGCGGGTGTTTGGGGGTGGCAGCCTCTAAGAAAAAATTTCCTCCTACTTTTTCACTTCATCATCGGAAAAAGGAAACATCAACGAAAAAAGGAAAAAACTCGACTTTGTAGAACCCTAATATGGAAGCTTCTAAGCTTGTTAAAAAGGGGTTCGGATGGGTGTTACAGTATGATGAAAAATGCAATTATTCACAATATTGTAATAAGTTTTTTGCACTGGATAATAAAAGTATTGGATGGCTATGGTTTGGTGGATGTAGCCTGGATTGGGTGAACCACGTTAAATTCTCCATATTATGATTTATTCTGTGTGTGTTTTAGTTTCTCTATTTATCAATTAAATCTATATTTAATTGTTAGATATCTGCCATCTATAACCCTAACAAGTGGTATTAGAGTGGGTTGTGTTTCGATTATTATTTGTAGGAAGGTCTCACAGTTGAGTGGGAGTAATGGCAGACGGTGGTAAGAAGGTTGAGAAGTTTAATGGGTAGAACTATTAGTTATGGAAGATGCAGATGGAGGACTATCTCTATCAGAAGGATTTGTGGCGGCCATTGGAAGGGAAAGCCAAGAAACCAACAACAATGTATGATGAGGACTGGGATATTTTGGATAGAAAGGCTCTTGGTAGTATTCATTTATGCCTAGCACAATCGGTGGTGCTCAATATTACAACAAAGACAACTCAAGAGTTGATGGAAACCCTGCTGAAGTTATATGAAAATCCTTCTGCTTCGAATAAGGTATTTCTTATGAAGTGTTTATTTAATATGAAAATGGTAGAAGGTGGGTCAATTACTGATCATTTAAATGAGTTTAATACAGTCACCAATCAATTAACTTCTATAAAAGTAAACTTTGATGAAGAAGTTAGGGCTCTTTTGATTTTGTGTTTTTTTCCTGAAAGCTGGAATAGCTTGGTAATGGATGTTAGTAATTCTGTTTTTGGTTCAAATACATTGAAATTTGATGATGTTGTTGGTGTTAGGGTATGTGCAGGATCATCGTGCAAAAAACAGGCCCTTAAATGGCAAAAAATTAAAAAAAATCAGTGTTAGGAAACTTGATGTAAATATTTGAATAAGTTATCTATATTATTTCAAAAATATGTAAGAATAGAATTTGTAGAAAATTGAATGTAGTTTCTAAAATACTATGTTTATTTAAAAATAAATAAAATCTATTTGGTGAAAATTTGAAATTTCAATGCGTAGTACTTAAATTTCAGGGAAAAAATAAGAAGTAGGTGTCTGTTGACCACCCTAACCATAATAAAATGATAATTATTTTTGTAAGATTTTATATATATGTAGAGGACTCATGTCCAGATGTGATGCATATTTTTTGTAATTTTTTCCAAGTAAATAATTAATTATGAATTTTTATTACAACTTTTAGAAAATATAGAAACTCATATGTCGACCACCTTAACTTGGTCAAAACTTCATGAAATTTAATTTTTTTTTTTTAATCCTATAGTATGTGAAGCATAGAATGTGACGCATGTTTTGGATTCAAAAATATGATACCGTTGAAAGTTATAGATGTTTTTCAATTAGCCTATCGATTAGGACTTTAGTCAATTCTAATAGAAAATGAATAATAATTATTTATTAAATTCAAATTAAATCATAATTTATATTTTTGGAAAGCTGAGAATCTCCTCTAAAAACCCTTTTCGTTTCATTAATTTTGGGTGAAAAAAAAGTCGTCAGCCACATACCCTCATAATATTGCCACTTTTTGGCGCACCATGATCCTGCACATACCCATTATTTTGAGCAAGGAAATTCATAGGAAAAGCTTAGGTGGAACATCCACATCAGGTAGTGTTTTGAATGCAGAAAGCAGAGGAAAAACAAAGGAGAGAGGAAACAATTCTGGAAATCATGGGAAGTCACAAGGAAAATCAAAGGATAGAAGGTCCCAATCTAGAGACAAGAGAGATTGCTGGTACTGTGGTAAGCCAGGTCATTTGAAGAAAGATTGTTGGTCTCAGAAAAATAAAGGAGAAAAAAAGGAAGTAAAGAGGAAAATGTGGTAAGTAATAAATCTGATGAGGATGCTTTGATTCTTTCCCTTGATAATGCTGATGATTCTTGGGTGTTAGATTAAGGGGCTTCATTTCATGCTACCCCCCATAGAAGTTATTTTTTTGATTATGTCCAAGGGGATTTTGGGCTGGCTTATTTAGGAGATAATGAACCCTGTCAGATTGTTGGAAAGGGAAGAATCAAGATTAAGTTGCAAGATGGGAATAATTGGCTACTATGTGAGGTAAGGCATGTTTCAAAGTTAAGCAGAAATTTAATTTCAGCAGGGCAACTAGATGATGAAGGTTGTGTTTTTACATTTAGTGATAAAAATTGGAAGGTCACAAAGGGTGCCTTAGTGGTAGCAAAAGGTGTGACAGTAGGCACCTTATATCTTTGTACAGGTCATACTGCTCCTACTTTAATTGTTATGGAAAAAGGTCAATGTTCAAGAATAGTTGTTGTGGACTCTAAATCAACACCATGGAATAATAGACTTGGGCATATGAGTGCAAAAGGTATGAAAGTACTTCATTCAAATAATGTTTTACCAATTCTAAAATGTGTTAATATAGATTTCTGTGAAATTTGTGTGTATGGAAAACAAAAGAGAGTAAGCTTTCTCAAGGATGGGAAGCAAAAGAAAGATGAGAAATTGGAGCTTTTGCATATGGATGTATGGGGACCAGCTCAGGTATCTTCTTTGGGTGGCTCTCTGTATTATGTTACATTCATTGATGATGAAACTAGAAAGGTATGGATTTATTTCCTTAGGAATAAATCTGATGTATTTGAAACCTTTAAAAAATGGAGAAGCTTGGTTAAAAATGGGATAGGTAAAAAGCTAAAATGTCTCAGATCTGATAATGGTGGTGAGAATTGCAACAAATATTTTGAAGATTATTGTTCCTCTAATGGTATTCATAGGTAGAAAATGGTTCCAAGGACTCCATAGGAAAATGGAGTGGCTGAGCGCATTAATAGAACAATAATGGAGTGTGCACGGACTATGAGATTGCATGCTGGGCTGCTTTTAAAAATGTGGACAAAGACTATAAACACTGCTATTTATTTAATTAATAGAGGTCCCTCTAATCCTTTGGGTTGTAGTATTCTAGAGGAAGCATGGAAAGGTAAGAAGGTGAGTTATTCTTTTCTCAAAACCTTCGGTTGTGAAGCATTTGCACATGTAGATTTTGAAAATAGATCCAAGCTTGATGCAAAATCAAAGAAATGTATATTAGTTGGATATGACATTGATGAATTTGGTTATAGGCTTTGGGATTGTGAAAATTAAAAAATTGTGAGAAGTAGGGATGTCATATTCAATGAGAAATTTTTGTACAAAGATCTATTGCTGCAACATGAGAAGAAAGAAAATGATTATGTAGTGTTGGATGATATTCCAAACAATGATGTTTCAGTGGTTCCTCATGATGGGCAACAACAACAACAACAAATACCATAAAATCTTTTTAGATGATCTTCAAGGATAAGTAAACCTCCAGAAAGATTCTCTCCCTCTTTGTATACTATTTTGTTAACTGATGCTCGTGAACCAAAATATTATGATGAAGCTATGCAGGTGGATACCAAGGTTCAGTGGGAGCATGGGATGGAAGAAGAAATGGACTCCTTGCTTAAAAATCAAACTTGGGAATTATGCAAGTTGCTTGTAGGTAAAAAGGCTTTACCAAACAAATGGGTTTGTTGGCTGAAAGAGGAGGATGGAGGTAAGAAAAGATTTAAAACCAGATTAGTTGTAAAGGGGTTTGCATAGAAAAAGGGTATTGATTTTGATGAGAATTTTTCTCTAGTTGTTAAAATGACTTCTATTCGTATTGTTTTAAGTATTGTGGCTACTGAAGATTTGCATTTAGAACAACTTGATGTTAAAACAACCTTTCTCCATGGTGATTTGGAAGAGGAAATATATATGGAACAGGCACAAGGATTTGAGGTCAAAGGTAAGGAGAAACTAGTGTTTAGATTGAAGAAAAGTTTATATGGCTTGAAGCAAGCACCTTGGCAATGGTACTTAAAATTTGATAGTTTTATGGTTGAGCAAGGCTATAGCAGGTGTAATTCTGACCATTGTGTTTATTTTAAGAGGTTGGATAATGACAACTACATTATTTTATGTTTATATGTTGATGACATGCTTGTAGCAGGGTCTAACATAGATCACATAAGTGAGCTAAAACAACAGTTAGAAAAATATTTTGCTATGAAGGATTTGGGGGCAGCAAAAAAAATTCTTGGTATGAAAATTTGTACAGATAGGAAAAATAGAAAATTGTTTTTATCTAAGGCTAATTATGTTGAAAAGGTGTTGCAGAGATTTCATATGGAGAATGAAAAAGTTGTCAGCACACCTTTGCCTAGTCATGTTAAATTGACTAAGGATATGTGTCCAAAGACATAAGAGGAGGAAGAAAAAATGTCCAAGGTACCCTATGCTTCAACTGTAGGTAGTTTAATGTACGCCATGGTATGCACGAGACCAGATATTGCACATATCGTAGGAGTTGTTAGCAAGGATTTGAGTCATCCTAGAGTTGAGCATTGGAATGCGGTAAAATGGATTCTCAGGTACTTGAGAGGTACATCCAATTAATGTTTATGTTTTGGGGGCACTAATACTAATTTAAAAGGATATGTTGACTCAGATTTGGTAGGGGATATAGATACCAGGTAGAGTACCACAGGTTATGTATTTACAGTTGGTCGAACAATAGTGAGTTGGATTTCTCGATTACAAAAGGTGGTTGCTTTATCCACCATAGAGGTAGAGTATGTTGCTGCAATAGAGGTGGAAAAGGAGATGATATGGCTGTAACTTTTCATGGTGGAGTTGGAAAAACAACAAGCTGGAAATTATTTGTTTATAGACAGACAGAGTGTTATACATCTTGCAAAAGATTCAGCTTTGCATTCTAAAACAAAACACATATAGTTGAGATATCATTTCATTTGGTTGGTGTTGGAGGATGGACATGTCAAGCTGGACAAGATACATACAGATGCTAATCCAACGAATATGTTTACGAAGGCAGTGACAAGGGAGAAGTTGAGCTCTTCTTTAGCTTTGGTTGTAATTCAAGGTTGAATTCAAGTATAATAGAGCAGCAGGGTCCAAGGTACTTATTTCTAGTGGGAGCTGTAAGTGTAGCAGTGTCATCCAGGATAAGTCTCCAAGTGGGAGATTGTGTTGGTGTGGAACCTGATCAGTCTCCAAGTGGGAGATTGTTGGTATGCAGTGACTGATCATGCTATATTGTACATCCTGGCATGTATCCTTGCTGGGGTCTAGGGTCGGGCCGGGCCTTGGGTAGGGGTTTGGGGGTGGCAGCCCTTGAGAAAAAATTTCCTCCTACTTTTTTGCTTCATCATCGGAAAAAGGAAAAATAAACAAAAAAGGAAAAAAAACCTGAATTTTTAGAACCCTAATCTGGAAGCTTCTAAGCTTGTTAAAAATGGGTTTAGATGGGTGTTATAGTATGATGAAAAATGTGATTATTCACAAGATTGTAATAGGTTTTTTGCACTAGATAATAAAAGTATTAGATGGCTACGGTTTGGTGGATGTAGCTCGGATTGGGTGAACCACGCTAAATTCTCTGTGTTATGATTTATTTTGTGTGTGTTTTAGTTTCTTTGTTTATCAATTAATTCTACATTTAATTGTTAGATATCTGCCATCTCTAACCCTAACAATTCTATATCAAAAGGATAGCATTAAATATGTCTCAAATCACAATATATCTCGATCATTCTACTTCATGATAGGACACATTGAAGAAGTCCTGTTAAGAGAAGCTTGTATCATACCATATGAATCTATCAAGAGTAATCAAGAGTATTCTATCCATATTCCATCATTAATCCAAGTTCCATGTCAATAAAATAATCTAGATTATAACGAAAGTTGCTCTGAATTGAGTCAAGATCAATAATCCATATCTCTGAAGTACTATAATGATCTTAATAGTATTTTCCAATCTATTAATGACAGTTACTCTGAAATGAGTGAAGACCAAGAATATTCTTCGCCGAGATACTATCATGATCTAATGAGTATCTTCCAATCCATACAATATTTCAAAAATGATGATCATGTACATACACCAATCACTCCTACATCTACATGGAAACACAAATGATCTTCCTCGACAATCCTCATAAGCATAGGCACTCTCTAGAATTATTGAGTCATTTCTTGAACACTTTAGAGCCTATTTTATTAATCAAACCCTCTCATATCAAGCTTTTGCAACATGGATTATGCACAAATTGAGCAATCCACATCATAATTATGCATCAATCCATAATTTGATTGAAGGTTTGCACATTCGGTTTGATTAATTACTTTGATTTATGTTCAGTTATTTAAACTAAACCTTTTTAATGTCTTACAAATGAGTCTCATTGAGTATGGGTTTTTATGATTTCAATTGTGTGAATTCTTAGTGTTGTAGAGTCGAATTGATTCATTCATGCTTACTTAATTCCCCTATGATAGTTGGGTTAAGAATATTTTTTATGTTTCAAATCTTGTGAAGATTGTTGAAATTTGTTGTAAATCTATTTTTTATTAAAAACTTAGAAATCGACATTTCAATGGTATCAAAGCATCTTTATTGCTAGATTGTGAGTGTGTGGTAATGTAGGTTCATGCAAAAAAGTGAGGGAAATCAGGTACTTGCAAAGGGAAAAGAGAAAATAAGTAGCTATGGGTGAGATAAATGAGGAAGCCTACTTCAGGGAGGTCATTAGGATTGAAAAAGAGAGTTGGTTGGAGAATTTTAATCTACTCTAAGGGATTCTATGGTATAAATGGTAAGGAATTTGAAAGAAATGAATCAACAAGGGGGTATTAGGAAATCTATGCCAAATGAATTAGAAGAAAGTAATTTAGTGAATTCGTTTAACCCAACCCAAAAGACATTCAATGTCAAGTTTCGAGAGAGAGATTAGACAAAACTGCTAGAAGAAAAACCCATATGCCCATGATAAGAAAATGAAATGGTGAAGTATCATGTTGAATATGATTCCTTGGATTCAACCATTCATCATGACATGTCTTTTCCTGAGTAGTATGAGGTGAAGACAAGAAACAAGCTTAGAAGTGTAATGGCATAAAATTTCACATACATTCTTGCATCTACTTTAGTGATCACTCCCCTAGCAGTTGTGTAGGCTTATTTTAGCCCCTGCATCAACCTTTTTTCCTCTCAAGATGCTCAGGACCCCTTTTCAATAGCCACCTTGGCGCATCAACTTTATGCCAAACCTTTTGTTTTTCCTATTCTCATCATTTTGTAGTGTGATGTGTCTAGACACTAGCACGCCACGTGCCATACTAGAATCTTGTGATATTTTGACATTCAAACTACCATTTCCAAGCATTTTTTCCACTTATCAACCCCTTTTTTTGGTGGTAATGACTTGGAATGCCTTGTAATGGATCAAGAAGTTTCTTTACCCTCTTTAAAAGTCATCTCTTCAATGTATTTGACCTTCTTGGCTTATCTCTCAGATTCTCCTCTCCTCTCTGCAACATTAGCTTTCTTATGCAGCCCCTTACAACTTTCTACAACAACCTCAAAATCTCAAGCTCTTGCAAAACCCTCTACAACACGATTGGCTCTTGAAGCTATCTTTCTCTCTCCCTTTGGCTTCCTTAAGCCTTATAGCTATATCTCCCTTATCTTGTGCTTGCAAGATCTTGTGATTTCACATATCCCCTATCAATTGCATCTATATTTGGTGATACAGGTTCTCCTCTTGGAGCAAGGATTTCTTTTATCACTTTTTATTTGCTTACTTTGTTTACTTTCTCAATCTATTTGGTTCTCCATGGAGGTGGGAACACCAAAATAGGGTTTGACTGATGAAAACCCCTATACAACCCTAACATTTTCTCTAGATCTTATGCAGGCAAGTGTAGACATTGAAAAAATGTCCTGAATCATATCATACACTTGAATTAGGTATACTAACATCATTTCCTCTTGAAACTCATCCTCTTTTTGCTTAATTAATTAAATTAGCCTAGCTAATTAATTAATGACATCATTTTCATCTATTAACCTAATTCATTTAATTGGTTTAATTCACCCCCTTTTCATACTAACACTTCATCCTGCTAAATTAAATAAATCAAACTATTTGATTTAAATCGCTAAATCTTCTTATTTAATTAAATAACCCTAAGTTATTTAATTAAATGTCATTCGACCTTTCCCCCATTCATTGAATCATTTTATTTAATGAATATAATCTAATTCATCTAATTCCCCTAAATGCATAATTAACATTATTTAATTATCAATTATTAATTAATATAATTCGCCCCACTTGTAAGGGAACATTCCAAGGGAGTATTCCTTCTTTGCACATTCCTCCAAAAAAGGAATATTCCAATGGTATATTCCTTTTCACAATTTAATTTAGTTATAATTAACTAAATCATCCTTTTTTCCTCACCCATGAGAATATTCCAAAGAATATTATCTCTCCTCACTCATTTGAAAATGGGGAATATTCCCTTTTCTCAACAAACTTACTTAGCTTCTTGATCAAGTTAACTTGTGACCTCTTGGACAAGTTGAAAGTGTGTTTGTTTCAAGGAATGTTATCCCTTGATTAAATATCATCTTGCATTCTCACCCATTGATGAGAATCCATTATCCATGCCTCCAATTTCCTCTGTCCTTAAACATTGATTAGATTTTTTGATCTCAACCATTCATTTCTCATTTTCTCTCCTATAAATAGGTCATATTTGGAGACAAATAGATCCATCTTTTAACATCAGAGTTATGTTGTTAAAATCACTCACACTCACACTCATATTTAGCACATATTTACCATCTTTTAGTTCATTTTAATTGCATTAATTAGACTTAGCTTCCATTAATGGCTTCCATGATCACATAATGCATCCATTTAGCTTGTTTAAATAGTTAAGGTTTGGATCTTTTAGGATAGATTCCATTTAGAATTAGCTTAGAATTTATATATCTTCATCATTTTAGCATAAAAATCATGTTTAATTAGGTTGCATCATGCTCATTTAGATTAAAATCATGTTTTCATACACATCTCACAACTATTCCATTAGTTTTCTTCAATAAAATTGATAGGGGCAAGCTCATTTATCCATGGGATTTGGAAATAGTCACCATTCCACATCAATGCAACATCACTGCCACAACAGGATAAGTTTTGAATGGATTAGAGTAGACATTCAAATGCTTTCGTAGTTTGGAATGCTTAGTTTTGATAAATTTTTAGTTTAATTTTCATTTGAATGATCTTGTTGAGTTTTGATGTTAGTGGCTTTGTTATGCTTTGATTCTTCATGGATCAAGAATAATCAGCCCATACTAATCCATCTAATCACATTCTGGTGCTAGAAGGAGGGAAAAACTGATCAAATTTAATCAATTTCTATCTTGAATTCATTTCTTTCTAACTTTTACAAGATACAACGATGCTCAAAGGAATTTCAATGACGCCTTTGTTGGGTGTCATGATATTGCAATGCTATTATCATCTGAAACAGTGATGCCTATTTAATATCTTGACGTAGATTAAACCAAACGATGACACTAATACTTTTTAGAGGTATCAAAATTTGCAAATGGTGAAGCTCCTCAAATAGTGATGCTATCGTCGTTACTAGTTTCTTTCTAGAGTGACACCCAATTCTGGTAAGAAAATTGATGATCATTTTTAGTATGTGTTTTAATTTTTTCGCTTCATCAGATTACTAATGTGCCTCTAATGTTGTTCTAGTTTTTCTAGGCTAATTGGGTTTTGTAGGTTGGATGATAAAAGTTGAACTAAAGAAGGATCCTCATCTTTGAATCTTATAATTGTAACAAGTGTTTAACACTTTTGGGGCAATTATAATCCATCATTCTTTTAATTTTATAATTTAGGACCACACTAATTTTCATTTGAGCTTAAAAGTAATGCTCAAAAAGGACTAAAATTGAACCCTCACTTCATCATTTTACTTTGGGTTTAAAATTGGACCAAACAACTTAACATTTCATTTGGTGCATAAAATAAATTCATCTTAGCTTTAGGGTTTAAAATTAATGAGTGCTTGCTATGTTTTGATTTACATCATTGTTAGTGAATACGTATGCTATTCTCTTGCTCCACTTAGAGATCTTGAGAATCAAAAAAATTCCTTAACACTTTGTATAATCACTTCCATCTTTCAATTTGGATTAAAAATGAACCCCTTTGCTAGTGTAGGGAAAATGTACGATGTGTGTTCTCTTCTTGTTTCACGTAAATTGGGATGATCAAACTACAAATGTACTTCCTTGCTATTGTTTATCTTTAGAGGGCCTACCTCCCCACTTTGAAAGGAGGGAATGACCCAAGTGGTAATGAGCTAAAGCCAAGCTCTTTCAAGTCTCTATATAAAAAAGTGTTTATGACGAAAGTCATAAACAACAGGTGTAGATGCATCATATAGATAAGTGTCACCCTTAGTATCTATGTGATACACTAAAATATCTTCTTAGGAAGAGTCTAGGAGGCCTCTTGATTCTCCATAATCTTGAGCTAATCTTGTCGTTTGTATGGCCACCTTGAACGAAAGCCCTTATTATGAACCAATTGTTTAGAAGCCAAAAAAATTTGTGCTTGTTGATGCAAGAACAATTGTTTCGAAGCCGTCCCACATTTTACTATTCAATTATCAAAATAGAAAGATCCTTAGGATCTTTGGATTTTCAAGATTTGAGATTTGGTGGTCCTAAGAAGTGTGTTGTGGAGGGGAGCTAGTGTTTCCAAATCTCAATTTGTTCACATTATCTTAGTGTTTGGAGAAATCCAAGTGGGGATTTAGCAAGTAGTATCTTCTGAACCTAAGATTGTAAATTCTTGCGAGTCATTTTAATACTTTGTTTAGTTCCAAAACATTACAAACAAACATTCAGAATCTTTCTCAAAATTTCAAACCCTTTGGTCTAAGTATGGATACCTTTTGAAATAGCCTTAATATTAATGATTTTCCTAAGGATTTCTATCCTTAGAGATTTCTAAATATCTTGACTTATATCTCAATCCATATTTTCCAAAGTTAACATAAGCAGACTATGGCTTGAACTTCATCCTTTTAATGAAATGGATCTTGAAATTTATGATGTTTTTGACATAGACATCTAGTTTGAAAACATAATCAAGACAAGTGTGTGGTAAAAAGAAACCTAATAAAGCAAGATAAATTGACACAATTGAATCCCACATGACTATTTGGAGACCGATCGCTCCCATTGAACAACCTAACCTTGAAGGTGCTATCATTCAACCAAACTTTGAACTCATTGAAGGAGAACAAACTGATATAATTATTAGTTTGAGAATCTTCACCTTTTAAACAAAAGAAACACCCATTTAGTGGAGAAACACAACAAAAATATTAGATGAAGAAGAGGAACATGCCGATATTGTGGGTGGAAGGCCCATATTACCACCACCCGTGTGGCAATAAATATCCTCTTTTTTATGATCCTAAGTTTCTCTAAATGATCCCATGCAAAATCAAAATCCCCAAAAGAAGGTGTATAGGTTATCACTTTAAACTTAGGCATCATAGTCCAAAAGCTATCAAAAGACACCTTTTATCACTTTACCAAAATAGAAATTGGTTGGTAGAAAACTTTTATAAACATGCTTCAAGGAATAGTCCACAATTGTATGCATTCTTTTGGAGCCAAAAGCCTCATCTTTTTCATGATAAGGAACTTATCTAAAACATTGGGTCTTTAGGATTTAAAAACTTTAGAGGTATAGCATGTTTCTCAATACCTTGGTCTTATCAAACAAAGGTTCACTCTAAGTCAACATTGGGTCAAAAATTTCACTTGAGCACCCCTTCACCAAATTCCAAACATCACTTCACCAAACTTTGCAAAAATTTCAAATGCAACAACACCTTTTGACTTAAAAAATGTATCAAATGAACCCCTAACCTAGATATTTTGTATATGAAATGAATCCCTTTCCATGCATTTGGCTAAGTTAGTTATCATCTGTGAATTAGTTTATCTTGAAGGTCATTAATTTACCCTAAATATTAACAATTTCATCAACATCCTTTATCCAAACATCAAAACTTGAAACTTAAGCCACAAGTGTTCTCCCAAAATGCTTGCAAAAATCATTCCCCACATCACCCATCTTTTCATCTCCCATTATCACCATTGCTCCGAAAATACTTAGAGCATCCCTTTTACCTAGATTTTAGTCAACTAGAGAGTTCAAACATTACAAATCTCAACACAAATCTCCCAGAGGTGACCCAAAATTTGTGGTAAAGACAAGATCACAACACAAGAGAATCATGGAGAAAACCAAAGTCACATTCACCTCAAGTGATCCAAATCCTCTATAATTTGATCTGAGAAGTTAGGTTACCCCATCACAATAATCATCATCTCCATTAGGGCCATATGAGATTGGAGATTTTACAAACAATCCATTTGAACTTACTAGGGAGGAAATCATGGAACATTAGGCCTTGGGAAGCATAGCCTCTAATTTCCCCATCATTTGTTGCACAAAATTTGACACAAAGCTTCACAACTCCATCACTAGGCCTAAATCAAACATCCACTCCCAGTATTGTAACTAGCCTTGCTAAGGACTTTGGCCATACTCTTCCATTTAAAAGTAGCACACTTGTGGGTACCCTTGATACCAATCCTCCATTCCAAACCACTACTCAGACACCTACCTTTGGTGCTCCTCCCATTTCAAAAGATCCCAAACAACCATATAAACCCCTTGAACTTCATTACTTCACAACAACCTCAACATATTGAGGACACCCCTCTTCATCCATAGCCATAAGTACCACAAGTATACCCACCATCATGCAAAGTACAGTGCACGAAGTTTCACAAGTAGATCCAAAAGGGTAAGGAAATACCCTCACACAAAGCCAACCCTTAATGCAAGTAGGGACATCTCTATCCTACCCTCCAACTGGTTCATCCATACCATTAGTTTTGAAAAAAACATCTATCCCATCCATTATCAAACCATCTCAAAACAATCCCTTGGTCATGAATGCTATCAACCTAGGTAATACCTTTTCTACATCCCTAACACAAGGAAATCCTCAAGAAATAGGACAAGGAAACCTTTTTAATCAATGGAATCAAGGTCCTAGCGCGCCATTCCCATCACACAATCTAATGGCACCATCCTCATCTTTCTCCAAAGTCCCCTTCACCATGCAAAATCAAATAGGACCTCAAACCTACATTCCTCCACCTCAATCCACTATCTTATAAGTAATGTTGAACCAAGGGAACCCCCAACCTTTCATCACCAATCCACTACCCACTCAAAAAATCACCACTCTAAACCCATCATAGATGTCCCAAAAACCACATGAGCCTTCATTACAAGCACCTGCCCTAGATTTATAGCAAGCACAACAAGCTTATTAGAAAGACATAAAATAACAACAATAAGAAGCAACCCTAATAGCACAACAATAACAACAAAAACAAGAAGCAACCATAGCAGCACAACAACAACAACAAACAACCCTATCAACACAACAACAATGGCAACAACAAAAATAATCCATAGTAGCACAACAACAACAATCACAACAACAACAACTGCAAGTAACCCTAGCAACACAACAACAACAACAACAACAACAACAACAACAACAACAACAACAACAACAACAAGAAACCTTAGCAACATTAGCACAACAACATCAAGCCCATCAAGTAGCATTAGTAGCACAAAAACAACATGTACAACAAGAAGCTCAACAAAAAGTGTTACTAGCTCAACAATATGCCCAACAACAACGACAACAACAACAAAGTTCCTCTTATAACCCTCAACAAAACATCATCAATACAAACACATTAGGAAAATATACATCAACACCTCAATCCCCTTCATAGAATCTCACACCATCATACACCCCATAAAACACCTTATCATATAAAAAATTATCCATCATCCCAACATATGTTCCTCCGCCAAACCCACAAGACAATCTAGTATCACAAATTAAGGCATTGTCACAAGAAATGTAAGACCTTTGGATGGGAAAAACCAAGAAGCCCCATACACAAAACTTATGTCCCTATCCATTTGATCAAAACATCACAATGGTACCATTCCCTCTCGACTTTGAAATCCCCATATTTGATAAATACAAAGGGAGAGGAAGTCCTATGGACCATGTCAAAGAATTTAACGCCATGTATATGGAGGTTGTTTTCAATGATTCCTATTTAATGCACCTCTTCCCTCAAAGTTTAACAGGTCCTACCATGGATTGGTTTTCTCAACTACCTCTCAGTATGAAATTTTTTTAAGAAATTATCTAGTATGCTCAATAGTATGCCCAAAAACAAAAAAAACAACAACAAAAAAGTTCCTCTTATAGCCCTCAACAAAACATTATCAATACAAACACGTTAGGAAAATATACATCAACACCTCAATCACCTTCATAGAATCTCACACCATCATACACCCCATAAAACACCTTATCATATAAAAAAACATCCATCATCCCAACATATGTTCCTCCACCAAACCCACAAGACAATCTAGCATCACAAATTAAGGCATTGTCACAAGAAATGTAGGACCTTCAGATGGGAAAAACCAAGAAGCCTCATACACAAAACTTATGTCCCTATCCATTTGATAAAAACATCACAGTGGTACCATTCCCTCTCAACTTTGAAATCCCCATATTTGATAAATACAAAGGGAGAGGAAGTCCTATGGACCATGTCAAAGAATTTAACACCATGTATATGGAGGTTGCTTACAATGATTCTTATTTAATGCACCTCTTCCCTCAAAGTTTAACAGGTCCTGCCATGGATTGGTTTTCTCAACTACCTATTAGTATGGAAACTTTTTAAGAAATTACGAATAAATTCATTGATCACTTCTCTTTTAATCTTGACTTGAATGTAAGCCTAGAAGAGCTGTACACTCTCAAACAAAACAAAGGAGAAAATTTTGCTAATTTCTAGTAATGATGGAGATAAAAATCTAGTAAGAGAAAATGGCCTCTTCCTAATGAGCAACAAGTGGGGATCATCATAGCAAATCTAGATCCAAATCTATCCTTCCACTTGAAAATGCAGTGCATCACATCTTTTGATGAGCTTGTCCCTCGAGCCCTTAACATCAAGAGAGCTCTAATCTCACAGGGAAATACCCAAGCTTACAAAGATAATCGACCTATTGGTGATCTTTCCAATAAAACCCTACAATTCTATAAAGAGTAGCCAACTCTTATAGTGAAGAAACTACAAGGTTAGTGGCCAACAAAAAAAGCTTAGGATTTTTTGATCCTCACTCCTTCACTTCAGGCTCTATGAAACCTAGGAGGGTGATCCCAATTATTTTTTTGTGAAGTGTATTCAATTAGTAACACATTTATACATAGATTGATTCCTATTTATTGCAAATAAAACCCATCTCACTAGAGATTTGGCATATCTTTAAGTAAATGACTACTTACTTGCTAGGAATTAGAGATATTCCTAACCCACACTATTTATTGAAAATATTTTAAATGAATATTGTTCTTATTTTAAGTTCATGGCTAGGTGTGCTATTTGCTCATTTTATGAAAGATTTTCTAACAAACTTACCAGTGTCTCATCAATTGGAGCAACAAATTCAAATATGTAAGAAACAGTAATATATAAACTACTCAATTTAGAGATAGGCGGACTATTCTCATACTACTTTGCATTTAAAAAAACTCATAATGCCTAAAAACACTCACTCCTTACAAATCCTAAGAAATTCCCTACAAAATCTATAACTCTATTCAAGAATTTTAATGAACTCTTTGAGTTAAGGCTAAAAATAGAATCATACATTTGAATGGAACAATTGAAGATAAATGATAACACCATTAGTATTTTCATTCATAACTTGTGAGAATTATACATAGGAGATTATTTGTTTCCAGACTAAGATATATTTGGATATCAGTAGTTTCTATAGAACTAATTTAAGACTATTACATAGAAGATTGCATACCCAAGACAATCTACAGGCATATTTATCCATATTCTATTTTAAAACGCCTTTCTTGAGCTTAGCTATCACCCAAAACCCTATTGAGACTTAAAAATTTGATCCTCTGTAATGAGCCCTAAAATCCCTTTTATAGAATAAGGGAGAAACAAGCATCAAAATCAATTACATTTACATTTCACCTCATTTCAATATCATTTACACTAGAATTTGAGACATCCTCGGTTAGTTACATGCAATCATTATAGAAAATGGAAGAGTAAAATGCAACATTCCACATCCTCTTCATGAAGACATGCCAGCTCCTCGAAAGGAAGAGTTTGTTGCAACAATGTTGAATTGTTGTCCTTGTTGACCAAAGAGGATTCTCCACTAGCAACCCAAACAAAAAATTGTATACTACTCAGAAGAAACCTACATGCTGCCAACTTTAGGAAGTTTGACACTTCTCTATTACACTAGCTTGAAAAATTTCCACATCAGCGCTAGAAACAAGAAATCACATGAATGTTGAATAGGACAATCTTGAAAAAAGGGCCATGGTGCCATAAAAAAAAAATGGGGAAAATTCATCACTCTGAGTCATTAGCCTTAGAGGATACTAGCTCACGCTTTACTCGTGGTGGAACTGGAGGAATCGTCACCACTTCCTCGTTAAAATCATCATATGGGACCATAGAGAGGGCATAATAATCACCCTCACTGTCTGAAGGGCTATTAGAAACCTCAATTGGAGAATTATGTCCTAGATAATCCTTATGATAATTTCACTTTTTATTTTCTTTCTTTTCATATTCCACCAACGTTTTCCTTTGAACTTGACAAGTTCTTTTGAAAAAGTTCAGCTCCTTAGTCGGTAGTTACTCCTAACACCATACTTTTTAAATTTCCTACATCCCCTTCTACTCTTTGGTGTATTAGGAGCTCTCTATGTATCAATTTCATTCTCAGGGGCATTCTCCTTAGACTTGAGCAAACTCAATCTCCTAGACCTTTAGATTGGCTTAATAGACTCTCTGAACTTACTCATCCTATGAGTGATAAGAACCAGAAGACCTCTACCAATTCTTCTCTCAGAATTAAACTCAATTGTTAGTTTCTGAATGCAATTTTTGAATGAGAAATGTGGCCATCGGTGCTCATTATAATGAGCCATGCAAGTGTTCCAACTATTAATTCTTCAAAGAAAGCTTGTGTGCATGAGTTGACAATAGTTTGCTTTGATATTTTTAATATTAACTGTCGATCATGTTTTAAAAGATAAATAAATGGGTAGATTACTATGCAACCACTTATAATTAAGTTTTAATTGTGCTTTTAATGCTCCTTTAAATTAGAAAAGCCCTGAGTAGATATACATCCACTCCAGGTACATAATATCAATTAAAACTATTCATGCTATAATTACCCACTTACCCATGGGAATTAAATCACTTGTATTTCTTCATAACAAAACAATAGGGAATGATCCTGATCTGATCTCAAAATATTAGTTTGTACATTACCCTACTTTTTTTTCACCTTCTCCACACATATCAATAACTGGCAAGACCGACGACCTAAATCTCAAGCATGTGCCTCAAAGAAAAGGGTTGAAAATAGTGCCATTTAGAGAATAGTACCTTCTCAGCCAACTTTAGAAGTATTCTAATTTTATTAGAGCCCACCAGAGCCTTTTAGAAAGTCCACATGGAACTTTCCCACTTGCCCATTGCAAAATACATGACATGGGTGGGGCCCTCACTGGATGGTGGGGAGTGGTCAGGATTAGGCCACATCACCTATCATCGATTGTCGATTTCATCTCTTATAAAACAAACATCTATCCTCAAAGCTTAGTGGGACCCTCAATAATGATAGATGTTGCTTCTCTCACTAGTCCATGTGATTATCTTTCCTTACTATTGTAGACAGACGGGTGCACAAGGAACAAATCTGATGAGGACACATTCCATGATGTCCATTGTTGATCTTCTTCCAGACTACATCCCCTTCCCTTCTAGAGATACTAGTTCCACCATCTGGTAGCACTACGTGGCCATCACCCACTAGCCCATGTCTTTAAAATAACATGAAAAAAAAAGACGGGCATATGAGGAGTGGTAGAGATGTAGCCACATCTTCACTCCTACAACTATTGATCTTCTTTTGAAAAGTGCCATGTATTTTTTCCAAGGAGAGCAATCCCACCAACATACAAGACACATGGTTGAAGCCCGCTAGCTCGTGTGAATAAAATAAGAAGAAACAATCTAGTGCAGGCATATGGGGAATGACTGGGATTAACTTCCCACAATCAGACGACCAACATGAAGTTCCATTTTTGCACATGCTACAAAATTTAGTCATAAAAGGATGCCATCTCTAGGAAAATGGGATATTGACCCATAAGAACAAAGGCTAAGGTTTTAAAATATTAAAATCAAGCCTCGACCATAGGAAAATTTGATGCTTAAAAGGACTAAGTAGACCAAAAAAACTAAACAATAGGGTCTGATGAATACACGACTTTAATGGCATAAATGATAACTCAAACAACATAAACCAAGAATACTAGGTCAATGGAATTTTAAAATGATCGAGGGTTTTTTGATTCATAGGCCAATTTTTGAATGCTTTATGAATATAAAACCCTAACACAGTGATGAGTATATGACCTAAAATCAGAAATGAGGACCCAAGCTAGAATTTGCACAATTTTAGGGTGGAATCGAGAAATTTATTGAGGGTTTCCATCATGACCATCAACTAGTTCAAATGAAAAGTCTTGTGTCTCGGCTAAGAACAAAAATGTAATGAATGATGGTGTGGTAGATCGTAAGGTAGTCCTAAGTGCTCCTAAGCCAAACAACAACCAAGTTGCTAGCATTCAACCAATTGTGCAACAAACAACACCTTCTTAGAACAATCGGATCAACAACATTGAGTGAAAACAAAGGTGAACCCCTAACAAGAAAAACTATCCTAAACACAATTACACATAGTTATCAGAACCCATTGAAACCATCATGAAGAAATTGGTAGAGTCTAACTTGATAATGATTCCCAACTTTAAAAAAATGCAAGGAACCACAAGAGAAACCATCCTGATACAACAAGAACAACCTTTGTGACTTTCACAAGATCAAAGGACATGAAAAGACAAACTACATGAGGCTCAAAAATATTATCCAAGACCTTATAGAGAATGATGCCATTTTTATTGAGGTACCAGCTAGTAACCAAGATCTTAAGATATACAAGAACCCTATTTTAGATCATAGAAAAGGGAACAACACTAGAAAGGCTAAAGATTACACAAATGTACAACATACCTATTCAAATGTGGTTGCTTCTTGTGATAGTGTCATCACCATTTTCACCATCAAAGGGCATAGTGTGGAGTGTGTAGTTACCAAACAACGTGGAAAAGTCACCATCCAAGGAGCCCCATCCCAATCTAGGACACAACCTACTCAGCCAGTGGCAAGCACTAGCAAGTATAATCTCTTAGAGAAACTTAAGAAGACCCCTGCATAGATTTCTATATTGGAACTATTGAGGCTATCACCCGCACATAGAGAAATCTTAGAGAAAGCTTTATCAGAATCATCCATCCCTGAGGATATTGATACAGATCAGTTTGAAGCTATGGTAGGACATATCACTAATCATCTCCTTACCTTCTTAGAACAAGACCTTGTTGGAGTTAAAATGACACCGAGAGGGGGGGGCTGAATCATGTCTTAACAGATTTGACCAAATTTTCAAAAACTTCAAAACATATCACAAATTTGTTCTCAATATTACTCTAATTAATGCATTCATGAGTTGAATGTAATCATTCATAAATAGAATTGAGAAAAGTAATAGCTCAATAGTGAACAAAAACAACAACAACAAAGTAAAACATAAAGAACACTGAAGAACAAAGAGGCACAATATTTTTCCGAGTGGAAAACCCTCCTGGGGTATAAAAACCACTCCCTAAATGCCTTCCTGGCTTAATCTAATAATCAACTGTTCACAATACCTTATAGACTGATTTTTGAGCACCCACTCAAGGAGCACCAACCCCTCATTTAGAGATATCTATCTCAAGGAGTACCAACCCCTCAAATTATGTTTTGAACAATAATGATGATTCAAAGGGTTTATTTGTTTTCAGTTGAGCACATATCTCTCTATTTTCTCATCTACAGAATACCTTAAAGATTCAATAACTGAATCCCTAAAATACCACATAGAGAAGCAACTAACAATCTCTGCATCTTATTATACAGATTTTATTGCAGAGTTTTATCCATATATTTTTATACAGCCAAGGAATGATAATCTCAAAATTACATCAACAGTTGAATAGAAAACATAGTTTTCTGCTTCTATTTATAAATGCCAAAAAAGTAAGTCTTCAGAAGTAATGACAGAACAACCAACCAAAACAAGAGTTATTTCACCCAGCTTCTAAAACTGGTGAGATCATTTCTCAGAAAAATCTATAACTCCCATGGCTCCATCAACCACTGTCAAGCATCCAACCAGAGAGGCGCATCAAAAAAACCTTCCATAAACCTCTGTAGAAACCATTACAGCTAGCGACAATAGAAACATAAACATTCATGATGGTGGCCAGGCTAGGGTTTGATACCCAGACAAAAAGAATGAGCTCAAAAAGTTTACCCTAACAACCTTTCAATTCAATCGATGACACATTATGCTGAAGGAAACTTTAACGTTGCCAGACAACCTTATGGTTCTCACTTTCGCCAAGATTTACCAGAGTCGGGAGAAGTCATGCCAAATACACAATGTCATGCCAAGAGCTCACAACATCCTTTTGGTTGATGAGACAAAAATATTTTGTCATCAAAATGAAACCATCATTCGCTATCGCTATAGATTTTGATATTGGAGAGGGGTATGTGCAGGATCATCATGCAAAAAACAGGCCCTTAAGTGGCAAAAAATTCAGAAAAATCAGTGTTAGGCACCTTGACGTAAATATTTTAATAAGTTATCTAATTATTTCAAAAATATGTAAGAATAGAATTTGTATAAAATTGAATGTAGTTTCTAAAATACTAGGTTTATTTAAAAATAAATAAAATCTATTTGGTGAAAATTTGAAATTTCAATGCAGTAGTACTTAAATTTCGTGGAAAAAATAAGAAGTAGGTGTCGACCACCCTAACCATAATAAAATGATAATATTCTTTTTGTAAGATTTTATATATAAGTAGAGGACTCATGTCCGGATGTGATGCATATTTTTTGTAATTTTTTTCCAAGTAAATTATTAATTATGAATTTTTATTACAACTTTTAGAAAATATAAAAACTCGCCTGTCAAACCTTAACTTGGTCAAAATTCATGAAATTTAATTTTTCTTTTTTAATCCTATAGTATGTGAAGCATATAATGTGACGATATTTCGATTCAAAAAATATGATACCGTTTGAAAGTTATAGATGTTTTTCAATCAGCCTATCGATTAGGACTTTAGTCGTAATTCTAATAGAAAATGAATAATAATTATTTATTAAATTCAAATTAAATCATAATTTATATTTTTGTAAAGCTGAGAATATCCTCTAAAAACCCTTTTCATTTCATTAATTTTGGGCGAAAAAAAGGTCGTCAGCCACATACCCTACAAATATTGCCACTTTTTGGCACACCATGATCCTGCACATACCCAGAGACATCATATAGATCAGTTTTGTTATACCGAAAGGAAAATTTATTCACTGAGTCACTGAGACAATTCTAATCTCTCACCGAGATGCCCTTTAGATTCATTCACTATCATTGTGACCATACGAGATAGGAGAGACCTCTCATAGAATAGAATTTGTTTCACCGAAGGTCACTTGATACACATTGTCGTCGTAACAATTCATAACCTGTGCTGAAGGCCTTTGTCATTTTCAAGTCACCGTGACAATACATAGTCCGGGAGATGTTATATAGATTGCTCTATGTTTCACCGATACTCCACATGATACACATTGGTCGCTGTGACAAATGGTTTTTCTTACCGACAAGCCTTCTATCTTGTTTTAACACTGTCGTTGTAACCTAATGCTGTCAAGAAGACGTTTCATAGAATACATTAAGTTTCACCGAAAGACTTTATTCACTCTACTTCACTAAGACTTTACCAACCTTTTACTGAAAGCCTTTCATTCACCTTCTCCATGACTCTCCACTGTCGAAGAGATATTATATCGAACAAAATATGTTTCACCAAGAGCCCTTAATATTTTCCATCAGCGAGACCCACAGGGTTCGTTATGACATTATACCGAAGAAAATTTTTTGACGATAAGACCTTTTTGAACATGGTCGGTAAGACAATATGTCTTCGGAGAGACCATATGCCGATTACAACAATCCTGCCGAAAGACATCCACATGCATTAGTCAGAGAGACATAACCTTTTCTCTATGAGCTCAGCCCGACGGCCAAGCTCATGCCAATAGAGAACACTTTTTTTGTTGCCAAAAGCCAAAGAGAAGTTCTGCCGAAATTCCAACGGGGGTTGGTGTGACTTTTCTCACTCGTTATGACATCACGTCGAAAGCAAAAAGTCTAGCCGAAGTGAATCCTAGATGTGATGTTGGCGAGAAAAAACCACTTTGCTGAGACCTATTCCGAAACCACCTAGCACTTGCTGAAATGTTCCCATTCAACCTCCGATTGGTGAGACAAGGTAATTTCGCAGTGACCACATACCAACGAAAAAAGTGTATGCCAAAAGACCTTTTTGTTTTCGCAATAACAAAAAGAGGAGTCTTACCGATATGATCCTTTTCTGTCGCCATAACAAGGAGAATGTCATGTCGATATGATCCAGGAGAATGATGGCAGATGATGACTTTGACCAAAGTCAATTTTTTAAAATGTAGTGAGGCCCAAACCATTGAAAGTTCAATATTTAAGAATGAATCCCAAAAGTGCATTACCACCTCTGATAAATGTGACAAGATACCTAACTTCACATTGAACTCGAGGCATCAGTACACAACACACTATATTTGAGATTGATCATCAAGGAGAACCAACAAAAAGATATTTTTTCATCAAGGACAAACCATAACACAACTAGAATCCAACAGACCTACCATCATAGCCATCTCATAATCGTGCTTTACACGTTGAGGTTATTATTCATAAGAAAAAGGTTAAAAGAGTCTTAGTAGATGGAGTTACTAGTCTAAACATTTGCAGCCTTCAGTTGATAAAAAAATTGAGCTATTCAAAGGATACTATTGAGAAGACAAAGAGTACCACCATCAGGGCATATGACGACCGAGAATGGGTATCACAAGGCATAATCATACTACCCATCCAAGTGGGCCCCTCATTGTATCAAATACATGACAAGTGTTAGATCTAGATCTTCCCTACAACATACTGCTTAGTCGACCCTGAATCCATGCCTTAAAAGTTGTAGCTTCAACCTACCATCAATGTGTAAAGTTACCTTTCGAGGGTAGAGAAATTACCATCCATGGAGATCTTGAGCATTTTTACTATTGCAAAAGTCTTGAGGCCAAGTTCTATAAAATCCCCCAAATACCCAAGAATGATGAAGGGCCTACATATTCTACCTCATTTGTTGACCCATCATCCCTTGCATCTAGCTCATAAATGAAGGCACTCAGTGTGCAAAGCATACTCGACATCAAGGCAGTGATCACAAATGATGGTTGTGGAAACTATAAGCTAGCAAAGGATACTTTTGTGTTGGGAAAGTTAACTCTTTCTCCCAAATCTCATGGGAAACCTACACCTAGCAACAATGTCCCAGAAACTATCAAAATGGTAGCTACTACCCTAACCAAATAGGGAGACCTAACCAAAGAAGATGTTAATGAGGAAGATATCTCTAAACTACTATATCAGGATGAAAGACTTGTTCCTATTCTTCCTATCGAAGATGACAACAAAGGATTACAACTAATTAAGGGTATGGGCTATACTAATAATGAGAAACAAGGACAAAATGAAAATGGTTTGGTAGAACCTATCATTCCTAAGAAACATCCAAAGAATCTTGGCTTAGGTTGTACTAGTAGCAAGGTTACCCTTATTGACATAGGTACTTCCTCTAAATGGGTTGAGGCTTCTTCTTGGTTACTAACATCACATGATACTACCCTAGATGACTTCCCCCGTAATATTTCTGACCTCTTTGAGAATAAATCACTTTTCATGATATCCATATCAACCTTCACCCCAAGCAACCGACCAAATTAAATACACCTAGTACACCTACAACTCATTGATTTGGACCAACAAGGATGACTGATTCTAGATTTATTTGAAAATGTTGAAGCAATATCAGATTTCATGGGGCTCCATGACAAATTACCATGGGAAAATAAAAAAGCTAGTTTTCAAATAGAGCTAGACACATGGGCATATTATGGAGAGATGATTTAATCCTTCACTTGCAAAATGGAAAACTTGCAACTAACATACAAATCTTTGAGTGAAAACCATAGTGTGGCACTTTTTGATCCTAAAATAGTAAAAAGAAAGGACGTATCTAAGGGTGAAAACCTCTTTGATGTGTTGAAAGATGAGGGATTCAATCTCCCCCTTAGTGCAATACATCTAGAGAAATCATCAATCTTAGTAGAAAAAGCCACTCCAATAAATGTGGGAATAGAAGAAGAGCCCAAGATCACTTTCTATGCTTAATCCCTATTGGATGAAGAACAAAAGAACCTAGCAGAATTCTTGAAAGATTGCAAAGCTAAATTTACATGGTCATACATGGATATGCCAAGGCTTGATCCGAAAGTAGTAGTCTATCTTGAAGCCACACTAGTGAAACATAAATTAAGGAAGATGCACCCTCAGATAGCACTCTTGGTCAAACTTGAATTACAAAATCTTCTTGACAATGGATTTATTTGACCAATAGATTATCTTGAGTGGGTTTCAAACCTGGCACTAGTATTAAAACCCATTTGGGGCATCAAAATATGCACTAATTTTAGAGATTTGAATAAGGCTTGCCCAAAGGATGATTTACCTCTTCCTAACATCAACATCATAGTGGATTTAATAGTTGGGAATGAAATGATATCACTCATGGATGGTTTTTCAAGCTATAATAAAATCATGATCTCCAAGGAGGATCAACACAAAACTACATTCACTTGCCCATGGGGGACATACTATTGGAACGTGATGCCATTTTTGTAAAGAATGCAAGAGAAACCTATTAGAGAGAAGTGTCCCTCATCTTTCATGACATAATCCACAAAATAGTTGAAGATTATGTGGATAATATTTTGGAAAAATCAAAGAAAAAGAGTGAGCACATACAAGTCTTAGGACCTATCTTTGACAGACTTGAAAAATAAAAAGTAGGAATAAACATGAAAAAGTGTGTCTTTGGGGTTACATTAGGGAAAATTCTTGGTTATATTGTATCACAAAGGAATATAAATTGATCTAGTAAAGATAAAATCCATCCTAGACATGGAACCACCACAAAAGCTGAAGTAGATGAGAGGGTTACAAGGAATATTGTACTCCATTAAGAGATTTATAGTGCAACTATCGTACAAAATCCACCCTTTTTTGCATCTTCTCCATAAAGGAATAACTTACAAATGGGATGAGAAGTGTGAAAAAGCTTTCTAATAGTCAAGGATTACTTATTAACACCTGTAGTGCTCATGCCACCCACACCGAACAAACCATTGATCCTATATATCTCAACAATATCAACAACATTAGGTGCTCTTCTAGCACAACATGATGAAAATGGAAAGGAAAGAGCTATCTACTACATCAACATGACCTTGGTGGGATATTAATTAAACTATTCATCCATTGAGAAAGCCTGCTTAGCATTGGTTTTTACTTCACAAAAATTCAAACATTACATGGTGTCACATCAAGTCAAACTCATTGAAAATATTGATCCATTGAAATAACTATCATTTAAATCAATTCTTACTAGACAAATGGCCAAATGGGTGATGATCTTAACATAATTTGACATAGAGTATGTGGAGTGCAAGGAATTCAAAGGATGAGTGATCACAAACCAACTAGCACAGGCACCTATCTATGCTGAGAACCCATTGATATTTGAATTCCCTAATGAATTAGTGTTCTTGGTCAATCTAACAAGTCAGTGGAAATTTTACTTTGATGGATCATTCACCCAACATGGATTAGGAGAAGGTATTATTTTCATCACCCCTCAAGGTGATTGCATCCCAAAGTCATATAGGCCATGATTTTTTTGTATTAATAATATTTCTCAATACAAAGCCCTAATCACAGGTCTAAGAATAGTAGTTCAATGGTAGATACAAGAAATGAAAGTCTATGGAGATTCACATCTAGTTATCAACCAGGTCAATGATGACTATCAAACTAGGGAGGACAAGATTACTCTTTACAAGAAGATGGTAGAGAGTATCAAGGACCTTTTCATAGATATAACTTTTGAGTAGATTAATCGCATGAGTAGCAGAGCAACAAATGCTATGGAAACAATTAGATCATTGTTAGACATGCCAAACAACATCCTACAATGGAAATTCTTGGTAGAACAACTTCTCATACCAAATTTCAAAATCTTTGAATTGAAATTCCTATGTGTCATTATTTGTTCTAGATCCCCATGGTACCATGACATATTCACCTACCTAAGCAGAGGAACCCTCCCATCTGATATCACATCAAACCTTAAAAAGACCTTTCTTAAAAAGGAATCCTGATTTGTGATCCTAGGTGATATCCTTTACCATTAAAGCATTGAGGGGACACTACTATGATTTCTTAACCAAGAGGAAGCCTTGACCACTTTAATATAATTACACGATAGAATATGTGGTTCCCATTCTAGTGGTATGACTTTAGCTAAGAAACTATTGAGGACGAGGTATTACTGGCCAACCATAGAAAGAGAAGCTCATTAGTATGTGTAGAAGTGTGTCCAACATCAACAACATGGAGACCTAATTCATGCTCCAACTTAGGATTTGCACCCAATGATAACACCTTGGCCTTTCTCGCAATGGGGGCTTGACCTCATAGGAAAGATTACCCCAAATTCATCCAATGGCCACAAGTTTATCATAACAACCACTGAGTACTTTACTATTAAGTGGGTCGAAGCCATTCCTATAACCTACATAATGGGGAAGGAAATTGCTAAGTTTATCTTGAATTACCTAATCTACCGTTATGGTGTTCCACAAAACCTTATCTCAAAAAATGAAACACCCTTTAAGAATCAAGATGTGAAAGAGCTATGTAAAATATTCTACATCCAACACTGATTCTCTACCTCATATTATCCCCAGGGCAACAATCAAGTTGAGGCTACAAACAAGACCATTCTAAAAATTCCAAAGAAAAAATTCAATGAATCTAGCTATGACTGACATTTATAGCTAAATCTCGCTCTTTGGGCCTATCAAACCAATATTCACACACCTATAGGTGCAACCCCTTTCTCCTTGATCTACGGATCAAAGCCATTCTTCCTATTGAGGTTGAGTCTCATCATAATGAGTGTCACTCTAGAATCTAATCACAGATGAAGAGTACATAGTATCTTGATTGAATGAGCTAGAATTCCTAGATGAGCATCATCTGGATGCCCTCAATCACTTACAAGTATATCAAAATTGATTGAAAAAGAGCTATAACAAGAAGATCAAATGTCAGTCTTTCAAGGTAGGTGATCTTGTCCTAAAGCAGAACCAAAAGAATCTTCTAGATCAAGATAGTTAAGGAAAATTTGAGCCTAAATGGTTGGGTCCTTTTGTCATCACAACAAGTTATGGATCAAGAGAATACCAATTGTCAACACCTAAAGGTGAGCCCTTGTAGGAACCAACCAACAACTTGCATCTTAAAAAGTTTTATTCCTAGTCTTAAAGGGTGTAAATCTAAAAATACAAAAAAATAAAAAAATAATTAAAAACAAGGAGAAAAAGGATTGAAAAAAGTAAAGAAAAAGAATCGTCCTCTAGTGAAAACCACTTTGGTGGTGCTTTAGGCAAGTACCTTGGTGAAAAACTAGCAAATAGGCACCTTGTGTAAATAAAGAACCTTTGTCTACCTAGGCTCTTTATCCTATCATTCCATCCATCACATCACATCCTTCATTCTATTCCATCCATCACCCATTTGCATCCATTTCGTAGCTTGATATTATGAAGTATCGTATCCCCTTAGAACTACTTGGCATATTCCAAAGGTTAGTTTTTCTTGCCTATATCGAGGTAGTCTATCCCATAAACACTGGGGGCAATTCATTATGGATTAGATTGGGTTCTTGTATATCTTAAGGTTATTGGAAATTGCAATTCAAAAATCCTAAAAAAATTCATAAAACATTCATCAAATTTTTTTTTCAAAATCCTGTACAACAAAAATCCAAAAACATTCATAAAATTTATAAAGTCAAAATACAAAACATCCAAATCACATCAAAATCCCTAAAAGGGTTGAACATCAAAAATCCAAAAACAACACCTTGTCGAACTGCATTGTCTTTGAGCTTGAATGTAGGAAAGGTTTATCTTTGATCAGCCCCTGAGACAACCTAGGTTTGTCCTTTAGGAGTCCATCATAATAAATTGACATTTCAACAACTGTTCATATCTCATTGTCAATAAGTCGATTCAGTCAAACTACATGGTCTCTGCATATATAACATAGGCAAGGCTTATCTTTGATCAGCCCCTGAGGCCCCTAGGATAGATCTTTTAGGTTAGGTTCTTGGTCAAATCTTAGAAAACCTTTAAACATCCAAATATTGAAAAACCTTAAACATTTGTAAAGTCTCAAAAAACCCCTAAACATCCAAATATCAAAACACCTTAAATATTTGTAAAATATAAAAAAACCTCAAACATTTGTAAAATATCATAAAGCCCCTAAACATTCAAATATCAGAAAATCCCAAAACATTCATATAACATAAAACACAAAAACATTGGAAAACATTCAAAAGACCTAAAACACATCAAATATCTCAAGAAAACCTAAATAGCATCAAATAATCAAAAACCAAAACATTCACATAAACTTTCAAAAATGACCAAAAATAGCCTTAAAACATTTCAAAATACCAAAAACATTGAAATATTCCAAAAAATCCAAAAACCATCCATCCCATTTCGCTTTCATTAGCAAGAAACCTCCATCCATAATAAATCATCCATTATCTTCAACCTTTGGCGAAACAAATAGAAAGAAATATATCAAGTCATAAATTAAGAACCTAAATGTCAAAATATAAAGTCTAAATCATAGGTAAATGATTCAGTGAAGTTTATATCAATGGCTTATGACATACCCCATCCTAATCAAACCATCTGATCAACATGTCCTAGGATGTATCATTTTTGTGATGGGTATCAGTATCAGAAATCACCTTAGCTAAGTTAAACTAGAAAGAGATATAGATAACACTGACTATTTTTCTTTGAACTTTTCTTATTATTTATCTTAAATGACCCATTCTAAGGACCTCTCAATGATGTCTATATAAAAATATTTAGAGGGAAAGGAATGGGGAATCGATCATTATCTTTCATTTGTTGTGCTTGTGGGTATTCTTGTAAAATAATCTTGGCCCATACCTGCTTAGTTGTGTGTAGGAAGGTTGTTTGGAGTACATTGTTGACTATTGCATATTCTTTAGTCCAAGAGATTATAAACTTCTAACTTACATTCCAATGAGGTTTCTATATGTCAAGGTGTGAACAAGAACTATCCTATCTATTTTCTGAGTCAAAGTCCCTTACTCTAGATACAATGTCGTCCTAGTTATTAATACCTTGATGCATATCTATGTGTTATATAAAACAATAAGGAATGATGGAAAATACCAATCCCAAGATATGAGAAAATCATCCTCCTCCTCCTCCTCCTCATCATCATCATGCATTTATCATCACCATATATAATAAAGTCTCGGTGAATCATAAACATGTTGAATCTTTTGAAGAAATCATCAAAATCAATGGTCAATCATCTTGATTCTTCTATCTTCTCTCCGCGCTAACCTGATATCATGACAATCAACAAAAACATCATCAATGCATCCATCCTACATCCACAAATCATCAACATGCATACATCACATTATAATCATCACATATCATAAAACATACATCCTACATCATCATTCTCATTTAATTTCTGATAAATAATAATTTGTTATTCTAAGAATCTTAAATCATTGCATCGCATCTCATATACATTGCAATCATAGGCATGAGCATGTGCATATGCATACATAGAAAAAAACATATGCATTATCCATCCATACATCCATATGCATACATCTTCACATCATAAATTGCATAAGAAAATACACAAAAAGAAATGAACCCATATCATTTGCATACACATCACATCTGCATATCATATCATTCATCTGATAAGTTGCATAGAAAAGATAACTAAAAAAGAATATAACGTTGCATCCATTCCATATCATTACACCTCATATCATCACATAGGTAAATAATAAAAAATGTGTCTGTACATGTGAGCTATCCCAAATGGTTGTTCTCCTCACTAGGCTATCTCTCTAGCTAATCCTCAACCAAAGGATGTGCCCCACTCGTCTATGAGTAATTTGGCTGTCTAAGCACCTATGGGACATCCCTATGGTAGTGCATCTGATAATAGGTCACCTTGGTCATGGCCTCTCTATACAATCTAGTAGAAACTGTCTTCCCTTGGTTTGCAGCTATCATGGTCTCTAGTTGTTGGTGTCGATCGACGTCCTGTGCCAAGTGCATCTTGATAGTCTTCCTGAGTTGATGCTCATGGTCTCTCTCCATCGTGACCATGTGTACGTACTACGTAGCCTAGTATCTCTTAGTAGTAATTTCACCAATATATGCTAATGAGCCTAATCCCTCTCACCCATAGTCACCTGTATCTTTTGTCATAGCTATGGTATTTATACATCGCGAGGATCTTGCCTCAGTGGTGGTGGTTGTACTGGCTACTGTTGCACTAACTACTACTATATCAGAGGCTATTGTGGAGGTTGTTGATGCCTTGGTCGTGCCCCTGGTACCTATCCATCCTATTTATCCTGGTCATCATGGCCATCTTGTCCCCTACCCCATCCTCTGTCTTGGCCATCATCAGGCTTCCCTTTGCCTCTGCCTACACCTCTCCCTCTCAGTCTCCCTTGTGGGGGTGCATTTTCTAGTTCTATCAATTAATGAGGGGTTGTGAACCCTGCATCATAAGAAGGTGTTTTTAGTGCATCCACCTTTCCTTGATCATATGCCCATGGTCAAGCAACCAACTATTGAAAGCCTTTGACTACCTCATGGCTCGGGATCATGTGACCTCACATTGTCTCCTATGATGACCTCACAAAAATGGCAGTGTATACATCATTTGTCCTATCCTACTACTCACCAAACTATCTCGCCACCCTATTGGGCAGGTACTTCTCAATGATGGTATGCTCTCGACCTTGCATGTGTCGGGTATGTCAAGCAAATAAAAGCGGCTACACAAAGTCAAATTTCAAATCAAGTTTTGAATCACATATCCGTGGGCGTACACTTGGAAGCCTCTAGTACTCTCAAACTTGGTCAAAAATGTGTCGTGGGACCACTCATTGCTCCATTTCATCAGAGGGTCAGAGCTCAAAATGCAAGAAATCCTCAAGGTGTGAATGCATAAATGAATTGAAAGTGACCCTTCCTCACTTATTTATGCTTGCAAATTAGGGTTTTTTGCCCTAATTTAGCCATGAAGCTAGGTTTTTTTCACCATTTTCCCCAAATTTTCCAAACTGAACCTTATTTTGCATCATTTTTTGCATTTTTGGCATATTTTTGGCATCCCAGAGCCTTTTCGGACCCCTGGGGAAGCATTTTAACCTTTTTTCAAGAAATCAACCCAAAATTCAAAATTTCTGCCCGATTTCTTGAGGGAGCAGGGAACCAACTTATTCCTTTTGTTGGGGAAACATTAGGGCATCCAAAAAAATAGAAATTTTTTTAGTTTTTGATTTAAGCTATAGTTTTCATCTGAGGAGTATCAGTCTTTGAATTGAAGCAACATGTACCTCACTTCAAAGAGGGGCAAAATGTAGACACTAAAAAATATCTTGAATCATATCATACACTCGAGTCAAGTATACTAACATCATTTCCTCTTGAAACCCATCCTCTTTTTGCTTAGTTAAATAAATTATCCTAGGTAATTAATTAATGACATCATTTTCATTTATTAACCTAATTCATTTAATCGGGTTAATTCACCCCCTTTTCGTACTAACACTTTGTCTTGCTAAATTAAATAAATCAAACTATTTAATTTAAATCTCCAAATATTCTTATTTAATTAAATAACCCTAAGTTATTTAATTAAATGTCATTCCACCTTTCCCCCATTCATTAAATCATTTTATTTAATGAATATCATCTAATTCATTTAATTCCCCTAATTGCATAATTAACATTGTTTAATTATCAATTATTAATTAATCTAATTCCCCCCCACTTGCAAAAGAATATTCCTTCTTTGCACATTCCTCCAAAAAGGGAATATTCCCATAGAATATTCCTTTGCACAATTTAATTTAGTTTTAAATAACTAAATCATCCTTTTTTCCTCACCCATGAGAATATTCCAAAGAATATTCTCTCTCCCACTCATTTGAAAATGGGGAATATTCCCTTTTCTCAACAAACTTACTTAGCTTCTTGAGAAATTTAACTTGTGACCTCTTGTACAAGTTCACTTGTGACCTCTTAGACAAGTTGAAAGTGTTGGAAAAACAAGGACAAACTACTGAGAGGGGCATGAATCAGTTGTCATAGAATATTAAGACTTTTCAAACTTAACTTTATCTCAAATCCGATGAATGAACAATCAACACATTAGAAACACAGAGAACACGAATATTTTTGTGTGGAAACCCTATTAAGGGAAAAACCATGGTGGATGTTAGTCCACAATATTATGCTCAGTTAAAAGTATACGATAATGGGAATGCACATGCATTTAGGCACACTTCCTAGAGCTCATTTCCCAACAATACACAACAACATGGATTAGATCCATAGGTTGTAAATCAAGAAAATAGATTCTAGACAAGCCTGATTATAGTTCCAGTTAAGCACAAAAAAACCTTCTTCACACTTTGCTCAAACTCTTTCTCACTTTTCTCTGCAATCGAATGATTAGAACATTATTTGCACATCTGCACCTTTTCTGGCATACATTCACTCTTATTCACACACTAACTTCACTCAAAAAATTGCTCTTATATATCCACAACATGGAATTACATCAAAAATTTAGTCGGCCAAAAATATAAAACATATTTACAATGTCAACCCAAATTTACAAATAAATTTTCAATGTGGATCAAACATCGTCAGCTAATATCATGATATGACCCAGCACAATATCCTCGAGCATGCCGAACATTCAAATTTAAATCTTCAATGATCCACAACATGTTACAACCATCATGTCAGCCAAGAACATGAAAAACCAAACATACCAAGAAAATTTTTTGACCACAAACACACCGATCAATGTAGACGTACAACAAGGATAGAGAATGATCTAGAAGCATCCAAAAACAATAGGAACTAATAGAGAATCATCCACAACAACAAAAATTACCAGAAACACATAAAATTTAATTAGGAACACTGAGAGAACCCACACAAATACTTTTAGAACAAAACTATTCATAGCACGATCAAATCTTCATGCATACCTTTGAAAATTTTGATAGATGAACTAGATGCTCTTAGCAATAAAATATTTAGTCCAAAACAACTGATCTTCAACATATAGAACAAGACACCTTCATGACCTTCACTATTCCACTGGCAAACTGCTGCTCTTCCTTTAACAATTTTCTCAATATCCTCAACATATACAACCTTCAATACAATAATGCTAATAGTGTTGACATCAATGACAACCACATATCAACAACACAACCACAACATCCAACAATCTCCCCCTTTGGCATTGATGGAAAGACATGATGTGAAAAATACCATCAACACAACTCTCAATCAACGCTTACTCCCCCTTAGATTCTGAATCTTCTTCCTGCACCTCTTCTGCGTGATCTTCTCCCCACAAGACTCTTCACTTGAGATAAGCAATTTTTTTTCAAATGAATCTTCTCCCCCTTTGACATCAATGGAAAATATAAGAATTATCTTCCCACATACAAGCTTTGAAGCACATATCTACACATTTGACTACTCCCCTTGAGTAGCAGCCACAAAAGCATCAATCCAAATCAGGAAATATCTATGAAGCACATAGATTGATGCAAGAAAATGCATCTTTAGTTCATATCAGAAGGGGTAATCACCCATAGCATCCCTCTGAGATAATCAAAAGTATCCTTCGACAATGGCTTGGTGAAAATGTTTGCAATCTATTCTTTGGTAGGCACATACTCTAGTCTGACTTCTTTCTCACTCACTTTTTCCCTCAAGAAGTGAAACTTGATTGATATATGCTTGGTCTTAGAGTGTAGCACCAAATTATTTGATATGTTAATTTCACTTGAGTTGTCACAGTATATGGCAATAGGTTCATCATATACTACTCTGATATCTTTCAACATCTATTTCATCCACATCACTTGAGTACACTTATTTGTAGAGCAATATACTTTGCCTCAACAGTAGATAGAGAAATGGAATTATTCTTCTTGCTCAACCAAGACACCAGCTTCTTCCCTAGGAAGAAGGCTCCACCACTAGTACTCTTTCTATCATCTACATCTCCTTCCCAATCCACATCAGTGTATGCATTCAAAGACAAATTATCATCCTTAGGATACTAAAGCCAAAATTCAACTGTTCCTTTCAGATACCTGAAGATCCTCTTTACAACAGTCACATGAGATTCTTTTGGATCAGCTTAAAATCTCACAACCATACATACAACATTCATAATATCTAGTCTGGTTTGAGTTAAGTAGATAAATCCACCAATCATTGAGTCTTCCATGCCAAACTTCTTTAGTAGCTCTCTCGCATATTTGGACTGAGATATAAAGATCCCCTTGTCTAACTGAGTAACTTGCAATCCCAAAAAGAAATTTATTTCTCCAATCATGATCATCTCAAATTCATTCTTCATTTCATCAACAACAAACTTCATACATATATTGTCATCTCGTGCAAAAATAATGTCATCAACAAAGACCTCAATAATTAACTCTTTGTCATGATCCAATTTGAAATACAAGTTGTTGTCAGTAATACCTTTATTGAATCCAAGCTTTAGTAAATATTTATCCAGTCTAGCATACTAGGCTCTGGGGGCTTGCTTGAGTCCATATAGAGCTTTCTTTAATTGAAAAACCATGTTTTCCTTATCAGTCAGTTGAAATCCATCCAACTATTTAATATATACTTCTTCTTCTAGCTCACCATTCAAAAAAGCTAACTTCATATCCATTTGATAGAATTTATAATTCTTATATGTAGCATAAGCAAGAAATAACCTTACAGCTTCAATTCTGGCAATAGAGGCAAAGGTTTCCTCAAAAACAATACCTTCCATTTGTGAATACCCTTTACATACCAGTCTTGCTTTATTCTGGACCAATTCATCCTTTTATTTTAGCTTATTATGAAAGACCCATTTAGTACCAATCACATTTTTATCTTTAGGTCTGGGAACAAGTATCGATGTATCATTCTTTTCAATCCGCATTAGTTATTCCTTCATAGCTTCCATCCAGTGTTCATCATTGCAAGCTTCATTGACATCTTTAGGCTCAATCTTGGAAATTGGGCAATACTTTTCTACAATCTTTCTTCTAGTTTGCACACCTTTATTCTTGTGTCCTATAATTTGATTTTCAGAATGATTTATCTTCACATACCTCAAAGTTTTAGGATTCTCTTGAACTGTTGGTTCTTCTGTTCTTTCCTCTAAACTTGCACTTGTCTCTCCTTCCTAAATACCTTGATTACCAGAACAAATGAAAGTTGTTTTACCAGAACATATGGCACAATTTGAAGTTGATTTTGTCGCTGAGCATTCTTCCCTTTTTTTGTGATGTTTTCCTAGTTATTTGAATCATATCCACAATATCTGGATGATTTAGTAGAGTCCTCATCAACTTTGACATTTGCACTCTCAACCATTTTTCTCAATCTTCTGTTATAGCATCGGTTTGCTTTAATTTTAGTAGAGTAACCTATAAATATTCCTTCATCACTTCTTGCATCAAAATTTCCTATATCCTCATCTCTCTTGATATAGCACTTGCTTCCAAAGATCTTGAAATATTTAATAGTAGGCTTATAATCAAACCATAGTTCAAAAGGAGTCTTACTAGAATTACCATTGAAATTTACCTAGTTCAAAGTATACACATCACTGGTTATAGCTTCACTCCAATAGATATGAGACATATTTTCTTCATTCATCATTACTCTAGTACAATCTAGAATTGTTCTATTCTTCCTCTCTGCCACTCCATTCTATTGAGGGATTCAGGGAGTAGATAACTATCTTCTGATTCCATGCTCTTCATAGAAAGAGTTAAACTCCCTGGAGGTGAACTCATCACCTCTTTTTGACCTTAAGTATTTGATTTTTATACCTTTCTCATTCTCTTCCATAGCTTTGAAACTTTTGAACTTCTCTCACACTTCACATTTTTCTCTTAAGAAAGCAACCCATATCATCCTAGAATAATCATCAATAAGCAGCATAAAGTACCTTTCTCCATGGAGACTTCTGACTTTGGAAGGACCATATAGATCAGTATGTACCAGCTTTAGTAATCCATTTGAATGATGTTGTTTTCTCTAAAAAGAAACTCTAGTCTATTTTCCCATTTGACACTCCTTGCAAATTGTGTTAGCAGGCTTCACTAGCTTAGGTAGATCTCTTACTGCTTGAGTGTAACTTACTTTGACAATGTTATCAAAATTCACATGACACAACCTTCTATGCCATAACCATCTTTCATCTACTTGAGCAATTAAACAAATTTCACTAGCAGCATTTAGGCAAAAAAGATTACCTTTTGTCTATTTTCCTAAAGCAATTACATTTGCAGAACTTCCAAATATCCTACATTTTCTACCTTTGAATTGAAGATCATAACCCTTTTCCACCATCTATCCAACACTCAACAGGTTGTGCTTCAAGCCTTCAACATAAAGAACATCATCAGTATTATGCTTACCACGAATCAAACAAGCATTGTTATCTACAAATATTACAACCCCACTATCATACTTCTCTAGACTTACAAATTTGATTTTGTCACCAGTCATATGATGTGAGCATCTACTGTCAATGACCCACTCATCCTTTTCTTCAATTTGGGTTGCAAGAGCTTTCTCAACATTAGTAGATTCAGTAGCCATTGGACTATTTTCCTTGATAGCAATGAAAACCCAATCAGCTTCATTTCCATTTTCTTTATCAAATTCTTCATTAGTCACACCTTCTTCAACAAAATAGCATTTCTTTTGAAATCTAGGTTTGTAAGGCTTAGATCTAGGAACTATTTTAGGACACATTGATACAAAATGACCTATTTTACTGCAAGAAAAAAATTTGATAGGAAACTTTCCTTTATACTTACATTGTCCTCTACCTTCTTTCTTTACAATCAGTGCTTCCAACTCTTCTACTTCTCTTTCTTCATCTTCAAGCTACTTCATTTCTTCCTCATACTTGAATGTCTTTCTAGAACTCTCCCCGGGATCATATCTTTGCTTGTTTCTTCTGGATATAGTAGCCTTAAATGCAATTTCAGTCTTGGGAACAAATTCACCAAATTCACTCAACTCAAAGGCAACAAGTTTACCAATCAGTGTATCTCTTGTCACATTCGTCAATGATCTGGTTTCTTCAATAGCATGAGCCTTTGCTTTGTAGGTGGGAGGCAATGATCTAAGCACTTTAGCTACAATTTCTTCCTCATCTAGGGTATCACCGAGACATCTAATACCCATCACAATTTCATTTACTCTTTGCATGAAAGAGGAAATATTTTCATCTTCACGCATCTTCAAATTTTCATACTTTCCTTTCAAACTCTATAGCTTAGCCATCTTCACATGTACAACTCCTTCATACAAAGTTTCCAGCTTTGTCCACATCTCATGAGCTATCCTTAGACCTCTCACATTTGTCATTTTTGAATCTCTTAGAGAAGTCAATAAAGCTTCCATAGCCCTGAAATTATTCTCAACCTCTTTAATCTCAATAGCAGTGGAAGGACCATTATGAGGAATAACGAATCTATTTTTTGTAATCTTCCATAAGGGTTCACCAATACACCTCAAATGACACTCCATCCTAGTTTTCCACAATGAGTAGTTTGTTCCATCAAATCTAGGACTATCCTTCTTGTATGATGTCATCTCATATCACCTCAAGCTTTTAAACTTCTTCAGAGGAACCTACTCTGATACCAATTGTTGGAAAAACAAGCACATACAACTAAGAGGGGGGTGAATTAGTTGTCATAGAATATTAAGAATTTTCAAACTTTACTTAACTTTATCTCAGATCTGATGAATGAACAATAAACCATAAACAATCAACACATCAAAAATATAGAGAACACCAATATTTTTATGTTGTAACCTTGTTAGGGGAAAAACCATGGTGGATGTTAGTCCACAATATTAGACCCTGCTAAAAGTATAAGAGAAATAATGGGAATGCACATGCATTCAAGCACACTACCTAGAGATCACTGCTCAAATACAAGAGGGCTCACTGCTCAACAATACACAACAACATAGATTAGATCCGAAGGGTATGAACTGAGAAAATAGCTTCTACAGAAGCTGAATTATAGTTCCAGTTAAGCACATAAAACCTTCTTCACACTTCGCTCAAACTCCTTATCACTCTGCTCTGCAATCAAATGATTAGAACATTATTCACACATCTGCACCTTTTCTGGCATACATTTTATCTTATTCACTCACTAAATTCACTCAAACAATCACTCTTATATATCTGCAACATGGAATTGCATCAACAACTTAGTCAACCAAAAATATAAAGCATATTTACAATGTCGACCCAAATTTACAAATAAATTTTCAATGTGGATCAAACATCATTGGCTAATATCATGATGTGACTCAAAAAAATATCCTCGAGTGTGTCAAATATTCAAATTTAAATCTTCAAGGATTCACAACACATTACAATCATCATGTTAGCCAAGAACATGAAAACCCGAGCATACCAAGAAAAAACTTCAACCACGAGCACACTAATCAACACAGACATACAAAAAGGATAGAGAATGATCTAGAAGCATCCAAAAACAACATGAACTAACAAAGAATCATCTACAACAACATAAATTACCAAAAACACATAAGCTTCAATCAGGAACACTGACAAAACCCACAAAAAATATTGTTAGAACACAACTATTCATAGCATGATCAAATCTTCATGTGGACCTTTGAAACCTCCAATAGATGAACTAGATACTCTCAACAATAAACCCTTTAGTCCACAACAACTAATCTTCAACGTACAAAAAAAGACACCTTCATGACTTTCACTATTCCACTGGAAACCTGCAGCTATTCCTTTAATAATTTTCTCAATTTCCTCGACATATGCAACCTTCAATACAATAATGCTAATAGTGTTGACATCAATGACAACCACATATCACCAACACAACCACAACATCCAACAAAAAGTGTGTTTTTTTGAAGGAATGTTAGCCCTTGATTAAATCTCATCTTGCATTCTGACCTATTGATGAGAATCAATGATGCATGCCTCCAATTTCCTCCGTCCTTGACCATTGATTAGCTTTTTTGATCTCAACCATTCATTTCTGATATGCTCTCCTATAAATAGGTCACTATTTGGAGACAAATGGATCCGTCTTTTAACATTAGATTTATGTTAAAATCACTCACACTCACACTCATGCACACATTTGGCATATTTTAGTTCATTTTAATTACATTAATTATCTTTAGCTTCGATTAATGGCTTGCATGATCACATAATGCATCCATTTAACCTATTTAAATAATTAGGGTTTGGATCTTTTAGGATAGAATCCATTTATAATTAGATTAAAATTTGTATATCTTCATCATTTTAGCATAAAAATCATGTTTAATTAGCTTCCATCATGCTCATTTACATTAAAATCATGTTTTCATACACATCTCACAACCATTCCACTAGTTTTCTTCAATAAAACTAACTGGGGCATGCTCATTTATCTACAGGATTGTGAAAGGGTCATTGTTCCACATCAGCGTGACACCACTCCCACAATAGGTTAAGTTTTGAATGGATTAGAGTAGACATTTAAATGCTTTGATAGTTTGGAATGCTTAGCTTTGATAAATGTTTAGTTTAATTTTCATTTGAATGATCTTGTTTAGATTTGACATTTGTGGCTTCATTATGCTTCGATTCTTCATGGATCAAGTGTAATAAGCCCATACCAATCCATCCAATCAAAATAGTTATTGAAGACATTCATTTTCTACAAGCTCCATTCCTTAGGTTGTTGCGAGCATTTTCTATTTCTTATTCTCTTCCTTTATCATATACTCCACTTTAATTCAATTTTATTACTTTTTGTTACCTTCCCACATTCTAGAATTTCTTAGCAATCAGATTGTTAGTAGTTGCTTTTCTATTTTTTGTGATATTCTTGATTTCTAGTCTGTACAAGACACTAGCATTCCTCTGGGAATCTAGTGTTTCGCACTGTCATCCTTTGGCCGAAAACTTGCTAGTTTGTCCAGAAAACCTCTGTGACCTACTCTATCTAATTTTGAAACTCTCACTTTGTTCCTTGAGGTAGTTTAAGGTCATTCATCCCTTGGGAATCTCTTGAGAATAAAGAGAGTCATGAGTAGAAAATCCCCCTTCTCTACATTTTGGTGAACCTGATGTGAATCACAACTTTTTTTTCAAAGAACTAAGAATTTATTTACCCCAACTTAGTGGGGTCATAAATTTTGACTTGGTGCTTGGAATTCAAAACCATTTACACTGTTGGAACGTTCTCTAAGAGAAATAATTTAGTCCCTAAAATACTATGCCTTCAACAACCAAATTTTAGGTATTGATGCAAGTTTAGACCCCAAATTCTGCTCCGAAGACCTTCTAAAATGCAAATTACTAGAACCTAGAAAATACTAAAAAATCCCAAAAATTTGGATTTTTGAATTTTTCTTAGTTCTGTCATGTCTAGGCTGCTCCGAATCAGCTGGATTGTTTATAATTTTTTTTTTATATTTAACTTATTACTTTCAAAATGAACTTAATATCCTCTTTTATGAGTTCAGTATCTAATTATATTCAAAATGTTAATGATGTTTCATTTCATGAATATATGATAGTGACTTGTATTTGCCCATGTCACTTTGTATCTTTGATCCTTCTCATGAGATTCCTCTTGCTTTGAAGGATATCTTGTTGCAAGAAGATGAAATCATTGATACCTTTCTCAACATTACTCTACCTATCCTTCATTCCAATGCACTCTCTTCTAGAGACGTTACGTTGGTGAATGATGAATCTCATCTTTGTTTTGATGCACTCTCTTCAAGAGATGATGCATTAGTGAATGATGAATCTCTTTCCACATCTGATCCTCCTCGGATCAATGTTGAGAATATGTATTCAAATACTTATTCCACTAGCTGTGATGAGTTTGTAAATATAATTTTTGTCTATGCTTCCCCTCAAAGGCCTAAGAGACCAATTATTTATCTAACCCTAGCTAGTACTCCTGAAAGGATTTATTTTATTAATGGTGTCCTATTTGATAGCAATTTTATTGATCTTTCTATGGCTCCCTCTTACAGAGCAATAGCCTATATTTATGAGAACATAATGAATAAACAACCAACCCTTCTTCAAGTGCCTAAACCTATGACTAAAGCACCTAGTGATTACAATCTTGTCGAGCAACTTTGAGTTACTCCGACTAAGATCTCACTATGGGATTTACTTAAATCTACTTCAGTTTATGAAGGTCTTCTTCAGGAAACCTTGCAAAAAATCCTCTTTCCTTCTTCTTCTAGGCTAATGGATGCTAATGCATTGATAGCTCATATTTGTGTGGATTCACCGAATATCACATTCTATCAGTAGGAACTCCTGCCTTTGAAATTAAAGAAGCAAATAGACCCTCTAATTATCATAGTTAACATTAATAATATTGGCATTAGACATACCCTCATTGATGCTAGTACGACACTCATAGTATGTAGCATTGGTCTATTTCCTAAGACTACTATTGATTCATCTTCTCTTAATGCTTCTTCTATTGTTATTCATGGGTTTGATAATGTTGGTCGGAAACATTTAGGCAAAATAGTATTTCCTTTGAGGTTGGTACCCATTACCATACCCACCCTTGCATATTTTATGTTAGAAAAATTACCATATAACCTTCTTCTTGGTAGACCATGGATTCATGCTATGGATGTAGTCCCATCTACCCTGCATAAATGTAAGTTCATTTGTAATAATCGAGTAGTCATAGTCAAGGCTGACCTTGAGTTATGTGAGATGACAACTATTGGTTAGGTTTTGGTTTTTCCTAGTCTTATTCCTTCAGTGTCTTCCAATGTGTTGATGTTTACTCTAGTAGTATCTACTAGAGATAGATTTCCCTGAAGATCCTTCTCAAGCAAGAAATCTTAAGTCTACTCCTACTTCTTCTCAAGAAAATGCATGTCTTGGTGATGATTGGGGTTCTCTAGACTTTACAAAATCCTTTACTGGAGAATATAAAGTTGACCCAATCCACTTAAACCTTTCGATAACGTCATCTGAACCTGCTATCAAAGATGATTATTCTTCTGTATCATGGGGTAATGTGAGAAATAGTTGTAATATCCTTAATGTCGGTCCTCATCCTCTTGAGGAAGATGATCACACTTCTATTAAAGAGGCTAATATTGGCAGTCCTGCTAGGAAGGATGATGGCGATCCCATAGAAGAGTGTGATCCCCATTGCTAGAACAATAATCTCTATGAAGATCCTCCTCCTTCTCAAGATTTGTAAGCATGTTATGGCCTTGACTTTAAGCTTGTCTCTAAATATGGCTATGACTGTAAAGGTTGTGGGCATAATGAACAAGACATTCAGGTCCCTATAGAATGTGCACCTCGTAAGTGTAATTTGGGATTTGTTGCTTGAATAAACAATCTAAATGGAAACCACAGTTGAATTGCGACATGATTTCTGCCCAACCTCGTTCTCTCAAATTGATTCATTTGCCATTATCTGATGCTTTTGTATCTTCTTCTTGTGAGCAGTCATAATTTTCTCCACAAGAGAAAGGTTTTATTCCTCCTCATTCTTTATTTGAGCAAGAGTGTATTTTTTTGAGGCTTCTAAAATCCCACTTGATTACTCTTCTCCTACATTTAAGAAATTTCATAAGAATGATAAAGAAAAACATTCATTTTGTTCATACCATCAAGTGCTTGGCCATTCCACTAGTGAATGTAAGGCCTTGAAGGACAAAATACAACAACTTCTTGATTCAGTTGCCATCACTCATTCATTTGTTGACTTACCTACTTCTTCTTCAAATGACAAGTGATATCGAGGTCTACCTCTGTCCTATGTGTTCTAAGTATCTTGCATGGTTCTCCTCCCATGTGTGCTAGGAGGTAGTAATAACTTATTATGGAGATGTGTGTCCTTCTTAAGGACCCCCTCTTTTCTCTCTATCTTTCAATTGGAGTGTCCCCTTTAGTGGGCACCTTACTGTCTTGAAGGGTTCCCGAGGTAACCCCTTTGAAAGTTTTGATCTCAAATGAATTTATTGGCATATAGCTTGGGGGAAGCATGACTAGAAATATCTTTTTTGTGACTATCCTATAACACAACTTGCGGTAGCCACAAGCTTCTCTAATTAGTCTTGCTTTGTAGGACTAAGAACCTGTAGAGCTTCTTTGCATCAAGCTTTTCTATCATGTTTAGTCTACAAATTAACATGTTGCTTTGCAGGTGCGCTTGTGAAGTTTCTTTTCAATCAACCTTTCTTGACCGAACACCTATAAGGCCCAATTCAACTCTATGGAGTCCCCCACATCGAGCTTCCCTTAGGAGAGAGTACTTGGGGTGCCTTCTTTGCAAGTATGAGGACCTATAAAGAGATTTCATCTTGTGGGATCTATTCATCATTGATCTACATTCCTTTAGTGTAGTTTGTTCAATTTTGTAGGAGAGAGTACCTACAAAGCCTTTTGTTCACCTTGCATAGGTTTGAGGATATGTGACACATTTTTTCAACTCTCCTTGGGTCTGAGGACCTATGGAGCCATCTCTCTTGGAATTTTCATTCCTTTCTAGCTCTTAAATATTCTTATCTCTTCTCTTCTCAAATTGTGTATACTAGATCAAAGACTTGCATCTTCTTATCCTGAGTATAAATCTCTTTCTCTTTTCGACATTGATTGCTTCCCTAACTTTTGGGTGCATTCTTCTTTTGAAGCAATCAATCCTTACCTTCTTATCTTCATTTAAGAATTATTCTGTGTTATTTTTTTTAATTTGGGTACGATGCATAATACTGAGACAACCTTTTACATCGAGGTCTCTTTCACTTTGCTGACTCAAATCCTTTAGTTTGTTATGTGCTTACAGTGTGTGTTTTCTTAATGATCTAACCCCATGATGTAGTGGCTTTTTATGTTCTAAAATTGTTGTCTTGCGTAGGTCTTTCTTATCTAATGTATTTGTTTTGTAGGTCTTCAACATGGGGGCAAGCTTCCTTGGTTTGAATAGCTATCTACTTCCTCTACAATATACTTTTGGCATCATGATGTTATTTATGTTTAGTAGATTTTTAGCATGCATATTAGTGTAGATTCATATGCTCACTAAAGTTGGGGCAAAATGTAATGGCGTAAAATTGCACCCCTTGCAATTTCACATACATTCTTGCATCTTCTTTAGTGTCCACTCCCCTAGCATTTGTGTAGGCTCATTTTAGCCCCTACATTAGCCTTTTTCCCTCTCAAGATTCTCATGACCCCTTGTTAGTAGCTACCTTTGAGCGTTAGCTTTATGCCAAACCTTGTGTTTTTCTCATTCTCATCATTTTGTAGTGTGATGTGTCTAGACACTAGCATACTACACAGACACCTACATGCCACAATAGCATCCAGTGACATTTTGACATTTTGATGACCATTTCCGAGCATGTTTTACACTTGCCAACCCCTTTTTTCGATGGTAACAACTTAATATTCCTTGTAACAGCTCAAGAAGATTCTTTTCCCTATTTAAAAGTCATCTCTTCAATGCATTTGACCTTCTTGGCTTATCTCTTAGATTATCCTCTCCTTTTTGCAACATTATCTTGCTTGTAGAACCCCCTATAGCTTGCTACAACATCCTCAAACTCTCAAGCTCTTACAATGCCCTCTACAACATGCTTGGATCTTGCAACTATCTTTCTCTCTCCATTTGGCTTCCTTAAGTCTTACAACTATATCTCCCTTGTGCTTACGAGCATCTTGGGATTTCACATATATGCTATCAATTGTATCTCTATTTGGTGATACGGGTTCTCCTCTTGGAGCGGGGATTTTTTTTTATCACTTTGTATTTTCTTACTTTGTTCACTTTTTTAATCTATTTAGCTATCCATGGAGGTGGGAACAACAAAACTGGGGTTTGATTGAGGAAAACCCCTATACAGCCCCAAAATTTTCTCTAGATATTATGCATGTAGGTATTGAAGACATTCATTTGTTGGAGGCTCCATTACTTGGGTTGTTGTGAGAATTTTCTATTTCTTATTCTCTTACTTTATCAAATACTCCACTTTATATCAGTTCTATTACTTTTTGTTACTTTCCTACATTCTAGAATTTCTTAGCAATTAGATTGTTAGTAGCCACTTTGCTATTTTCTATGATATTCTTGGTTTCTAGTTTGTATGAGATGCCATCATGCCTTTGGGACTCTAGCATGCCACACTGTCATCCTTATTCCACATTGTCATCCTTTAGCTAAAAACTTGCTAGTTTGTCTAGAAAACCTTTGTGACCTACTCTTTTTGATTCTGAAACTCTCACTTTGTTCCCTAAGGTAGTTTAGGGTAGTTTTCCCCTTGGGAATCTCTTGAGAATAAAGAGACTCATGAGTAGTGAATCCCCCTTCTCTACAAGAAGGAAAAGGTATGAGGAGTACCCCTATAGGGACATTTAACAACACTTGGAGAAGGTCAATATACCCACATATGATGGATTAGGTATTTTTTTATCTACGACATGGTTGCATAAGTTAGATAAATATTTCTCCTTGAACCCCATGTTTGAAGAAGAGGCCATTAATTTTACCACTTTACACCTAGATTGTGTGGTTCATGAGTGGTGGTATAATTGATTGTGACCCAAGGATATGGTTTAGTCACTATCCTTGAATATTTCAACCAAATATTGATGTAGAGGTTTGACACTAAGGATCAAAATATTTTTTAGGGAGTTAGCACAATTGAAGCAAGAGGGTAAAATTGAGCACTATGTGACAAAATTTTAGAGGTTATTAATGATTGTTCTAGATGCGAAAAAAAGGAGACACATTGATTTTTGTATAGGGTCCATTTAATTCACTCAAGCATTTGGTAAGAGAAATCCATTTGTATTCCTTACAAGAAGCCATCAAAAGAGATTTGAGTTTGAAGGAATCGACGACCAAAAACAAATCCTACCCCAAGAGTGGACTATTGATGCCACAAAAAAAGTCTCCTCATAAGAGTGTCCTTAAACCTAGGGCATTACCCCAAAATTGAGCAAGATGGATGAGACAAAGAATAAACTCAAGAGGAAGTTGTGTTTCTCTTGTAGAGAGTCATGGAAACTTGGACATAGATTCTTGGGTAAAGGATATATACATTACATGGAATTGGTGCTAGATAAAGACTCGGAGTTAGAAGACGAACTTGATGTATTTGAATATTTTTTTGATCATATTACTAAAGGGGTAGAACATGAAGTCACAAGGGAGACTGCACTTTTCACTCTCTTAGGATCCCCAAAATACCTTCCCTTTGAGGTTCATGGAGTAACTTTAGGACAAAGGATCATTGTTCTTATTGATACTGGGGCTACCAATAACTTTATTGATGAAGATAGTAATGAAAAGATGTTGAATATAAAAAAAATTGAACATTTGAGTGTAGTAGTTGCTAATGGATTCAACATCCCATGAACCAATGTAATCAAGAAGCTCAATATAAATCTTGGGGGCCCTAAGTCATGCGATGAATTGATGTGGTTTTTCTTAGGAGATGTAGCACCATAAATTTCCACCCTTGACAATTTCACACTATTTTTTGCTCCCTGGGTATGTGCAGGATCATTATGGGCCAAAAAGTGGCAATATGATGGATATGTGTAAGGTATGTGGCTGGCGACTTACTTTTTACCCAAAATTGTTGAAATGAAAAGGGTTTTTAAAGGAAATTCTCAACTTACCACCAATATAAATTATGCTTTACTTTGAATTTAATAAATAATTATTATTCATTTTCTATTTGAATTACGACTAAAGTCCTAATTGATAGGCTAATTGAAAAACATCTATAGCTTTCAAATGGTATCACATTTTTTTAATTCGAAACATGTGTCACATTCCATGCTTCACATACTATAGGATTAAAAAAATTGAATTTCATGAAGTTTTGACCAAGTTTAGTTTTTTTTAGACTGGGAATCAGGTAGCATGACCCCCTATAAACTGCAGTGCGCTGGTAAACTTTTTAACGTGACCCGGCGCTGGCGCGACACGCCCTCCGGTACCACGGGACGGGGGAGACTAGAACTCGTGACCAACCAAGCCACAACGGAATTACTTAGCCAACCGAGCTAGGGCCCCTGCCCAGGCCAAGTTTAGTTGGTCATACATACACATTTTTTATATTTTTTAAAAGTTGTAATTAAAAATTCACAATTAATTATTTACTTGGAAAGAAAATTAAAAAAAAATATTCATCACATCGGGACATGAGTTCTCTACTTATATCTAAAATATTATAAGAAAATATTATCATTTTATTGTGGTTAGGGTGGTCAGATAGACACCTACTTATTTTTTCCTTGAAATTTAAGTACTACTGCATTTAAATTTCAAATTTTCACCAAATAGATTTAAAAAAAAAAAACCTAGTAGTTTAGAAACTACATTCAATTTGCTAAAGATTCTATTCTTACATATTTTTTATATAATATAGATAACTTATTCTATTTTTTTTGTCAAGTTGCCGATTTTTCTAATTTTTTTGCCACTTAAGGGCCTATTTTTTCCATGATGACCCTGTACATACCCGCCTCCTATGTGCTTGGACCTAATTATGCACCTAATCTCCTAAAATTGTGCATTCCATGGCCCATTTTATCATTTATCAAAAAATCAAATATGCAAATTACAAATTATGCATTTAATATTTTTCCCTTGACACTTTGGATCCCAAAAATGTGGGATCTGGACTAGGGCGCCCTTGGTGAACTTGTCCTCTTGAAATAGCCCCAAATTTAAATATGTTGGTGTTGGTAATTTATTATTTGAAATTCAAATCCTAATTGTCGGCTATTAGGATTTAGTTTTTTGGAAATTAGATTAATTGCATATAAATACATAGTATATTCACAATTATAAGACACAACAAGGAATAGGTAAATTATTGGAAATTCAATTGAGAAAATAAAGTGTCCTAAAAGTAGTCAAGCACATTACTTGCAGATTTATTGCAACATTTCATCATCCTAACATCATGCCAATTTTTATGTGAGTTTTCTCAGGTTTATGCATGCATTTTGTTTGTGAGCACTAACCCTTGTAGGTCTTCAAGTTAAATCAAGCCAAATTTCAATAAATCCTTGAAGGTGATGAGTATTACTTCAGCTCATCAAGGAGATTGGATTTGAGTGGAGAGTTGTAACAAGTTATTAATTCATTACTCCATTGTTATTTAGCCTGTATCCCTCAAAAGGATAAGCTCTCTTTATCATCAATTTTTTCGTTGTGAAGGTAGAAATACCAACACGAGCTTTTATTAAGGAAAGTCCCTATATGGCACAACCCTTACTCTCTTTTGAATGCACAAGTTACAAATATGAAGAGTATTGGAAGAAGATTGAAGAAATTTTTCTCATTTATGCTTTCAATCCCCACAACTTGACAAGATACAAAAACTCCATTATCTTAGTGACAAACAAAGAATAGACAACAAGATCCAAAAGGAAGAATCCATAGCCCAAGGAATTGAGGCTTGTGAAGTCAAATTTTTGTTTCAGATCCCCAGTATATGGTGTCCTTGACACCCTTGTCCACTCAAATAAAGTTCAAATTTAAATCACAGGTGCACTGACATCTGCTTTGTTCATTTTTGTTCATTGAATTTGGTTATTAGTTTCTAGATTATCTATATTCATATTAGAACAATGCGTTTTCATTATTAGCTAGTTGCATCATTGCATTTCATCAAAAATCCATTTCAAAACCTCCCCCCTAATTTAAAGGGAAATGTAGATCAAGGATTGTTTGAGTCACCTTTTAAGTGGCAAGTTAATCTCACATCCTAATCCATATTCAATTCCCCAATGTTATGTTAGTGAAAGGTGATTAATATTGGTCAAACCCTAGGTTCTCACTTTTCAAAAAAATAGGAGATAGTAATATGGTTTTTGGTGTATAATGGTTGCACTCTCTAGGCGAGTATTTAAAAAACTACCAAAATATGAATCTTAAGTTCATAGTAGATGGGAAGAAGATTCTCATTAGATGGATCTCAAATGGAGCTTTATGAGAGGTGACAATAAAGAGGATGGAGAGAATATTTCACAAAGGCCAAGTAGCATGGGGAAAAAATGCTTGATTCTTCCCATGAAGCCTCCATCAAGAAAGAAAGGTACTCATCATATTAATATTCTAAAAAAAATTAGACAAGCATTGTGTAATTTTTAGTGACATGCCTCTAGAACTTCCACCAAACAGAGGGTTTTAGTATGCTATAGAGTTAAAAGAAGGGAATAACCTTGTTATTACTACACCATACCTTCAAGAGGGTATAAAGAGGAGATAAAGAAGGCTATCAAAGAACTTCTTGACATGACATTCATAAGACCTAGATCTAGCCCATTTGCATCTACATTAGTTCTTGAGAAGGATAGAACTATGATAACTTTTATTGATTATAAGGCCTCAAACAAGAAGACCATCAAGAATAAATATCATATTCCAAGGGTAGTTGAACTCATAGATGAATTTAATGGTGTTGTGTACTTCTCCAAGATTGATTTGAGGTTAGAATACCATCAAATCCATATGAGAGACAAAGATATTGAGAATACAACCTTCCAATGTCATTATGGACATTTTGAATTTTTGTCATGCCTTTCAAACTCACTAATGGTTTAGCTACATTCTAATAATGCATGAACCAATTATTTAATGAACAACATAGAAAATTTTCTTTGGTTTTCTTTGATGACATATTGATCTACAAAAGGAATTGGAAGGACCATTTGGAACACCTAGACACAATTTTAGGAATTTTAGAGGGGCAATCCTTCTATGATAAGTTGTCCAAATTTGAGTTTGGATTATTTAAATTTTTATACTTGGTTCTATTCATAATTTAGCTCAGTTGAAAATATTTCTTGGATTATGTTGTTATTACAAGATACTTGTGAAGGGATTCTCTCAATTAGTTGCACCCTTGAATAATTTGACAAAGAAGAGAGATTTTTTATGGTGTATAGATGTTATTTTTTGACAAGCTAAAGGAGGTAATGAGGTCATTCCCTACACTTTTCATTCTTATTTTTTCATTACTCTTTTTTTTTTTAATGTGATGCTTCTAAAGAAGATATTGGATCTATCCTAAGTCAAAGATAACATCACTTTTGAGAGAAAATAAGCAATTTAGAGAAGGGATATTCTATTTATGATAAATAAATGTTGGAAATCATGTGTGCACTAGAGAAGTTTAGACACTATTTAGTTTTTGGGAAATTTTGTGAAGACTAATCATAATAGTTTAATTTCCTTCTTGGATCAAAAACATTTAAATGATCACTAACAAAAATGGGTAAGCAAGCTACAAGGTTATTATTTTCAAACAGAGTACATGAAGGGAAAGAGGAATGTGGTAGTTGATGCACTTTCTAGGATGCCTAATATATTCTCATTATCTATTATTATTTTTTATTGAAGAGTTTTTGTTATTTTTGATTAGCGATAAACATTTTTTTTGAGGGGACCAAAAACCCCTTACATACAAGTTTTGAGGGGACCAAAAACCCCATGCAAACAAATGAAAGCTACAAAAAGACTAGAACACAGCCAATCAGTAGCCAAACATCGGTAGTCTACCACAAGATACAGATGACAAAAAAACTACAGAGAATCAATTTTGAAGGGACCAAAAAACCTTTTACAGCTAGAAATTCACATGGATCTTAAACCCAATCATCTTAAAGGAGTTTCCTAAGTCATCCAAGCACTAAACATAACTTGCAACAACCACACCATGGTAACCCAATTGCTCAACAATGAGCTAAAACAACAAGGGATGCCAAAGCACCCTTTAAGAACAATCATTTCTCCTAAACTCCCTACCTCAATAAGAGATCAACAAGGGAAAACAAAGTAACATTGAGAAGCATCAATCATCTTGCTGCACCAATCCACCTGATATGCCATCTCTAGCTCCACCTCAAAGGGAGAGAGCTCCCCTCTATTGGAGAGGATAAAAAGAGAACCCCTCCCACCAAAGCCACTGCACTCCAGCTTGTACAAGCTCCACCTCAATAAGAGCTCATAAGAGAGGAAAGGTCTTTTTTACACCTTTACAACAACCAACTCCATCTCCATAGGAGCATGATCCTCCTCAATCAAAGTAGTCTCCAACTCAAAAGAAGACACACCCTGTAAAACATGGGAAAAGACACTAACAGTAGAAAGGATTAACTTTACATCCTTTGGCACCACAAGCTTCTAGTACAAGATACAAGAAGTAAATAACAACCTAGCCAAAAGCCTAAAGAAAGCATCCGCTTGAGCCTTGAGAAAAGACATTTGAGATAGCTTAGCCATCAACCGAAAAACAACCCACCTCAATAGAAAAAACTTTGAAACCTAGCTGAGTTAAGAGAACAAAACATCCCACAATAGAGGGATCACATACTCTAGAGCCTTGAACACAAGGGTAGTCTCCACCCCCAAGAGAAACATTGGCATCTTTAGCCATTCAAGCATATTTACCCCTTTGACCGTAAAAGCTTCAAAGACCAAAGGGAGGTCAAAGCAACAAACTTGTAAAACTAGGACAATAAGGAGAAAACCACATCACTAGTGACCACTATGTCACCCAAGAGCTGCCAAAAGGAACCAAAGGTAGTAAAAAACACAATAGTAGATCCTGAAAGAAACAGAGGCCACACGAGAGAAGAAGGTCCATCCACCAAAAAACAACCACTCCACACAACAACCAAGCAACCAACCAAGAAAAATGTCATAGGATCCAACCCTGTAGGAAGAAATGTCAACCCTTCCAGAAGGCTCAAGCAGAACAAACATAGAGCCCCGACTAGAAACAAAGAGGGGGTGTAAAACAAGCAATGGATTAAAGAAGCCCCCACAAGGATAAGAGATGCAACTTTGGGGACCCACCTCCCCAACAAGACACACCAAGGAGAAAGGTGCAACAAAAAACACCAAGATCCTCAACCAAGAGTGAAACAAGGGACCAAACACCACACACCTGCACCACCAAGCCTCACCAAAAGGAAACCAACCCAAAAGGGATTGACCATAGAGAACAACCAATATAGAGAGACACTCCAAAAAAGGCCAAAAGAGATCCAACCACTGAGCAAGACACCCACCAAAGGATTGAAAAATGGACCACTGGAGCTTGCAAACAATAAGGTAAGATGATAGAAGCCCATCAATAGAGAGAGTGGAGAGAGGGCCAAACTACGAATAGCACCATCTAGCTGGACATGCCAGTTAGAGCCTAAAAAAGAAAAGATCTCACCACAGACAACCCTACCACAGGCCACCCACCAACCACACCCAACACCTAATACAAAGCCACACCAAAGCACACTGCCAAAATCACAACAACAAAAAGTCCAAACAAGGACCACTAGAGCCTACAAAAAGAAGGTCAAGGCAAAGAGCACCCGTCAATAGAGAGAGAGGAGAGGAGGCAAGACAATGAAGAGAACCCTCTGACCCTACATGTCAGTTAGGGTCTAAAACAAGTTAGAATATCTCCATAGCCAACTCAACTATAGGCAATCCAAAAACCACCCCTAGCACCAAAGAAGAAGCAAGACTCAAGCACAACACCAAAACCTCTAAAAAAAAAGATCCCTCAAGAAGAAGCCAAGAGGAAACCATCTACTGACCCAACAAAGGAAGACTGAAAAATAGCCACTAGTCTCCATCATCCTCCTCATCAGAGTCTAATCCTCCATCATCCCCTGCATTAGAAGAATTCAAAAACCCTGATCCAGAGCTCTTGCGCCTCACCATCCTAAATGAGCTTTATGTGATGGTTGATAACACTCAAGACTAAAATTTGGGAGTTTTTCTTATTATTGAGTATGCTAAGAAATAATTTTTCTTCTTACATACTTAATGAGGTTGTGAAAGATGATAAATATGTTGTTATGGAAGAGCTAATTGTTGGAAATATGTGCCTCAAACATCATAGGCTAAAAGCTCCACTAGAGCAAAGTCAGTATGACATCCATCATGTATGGTCGACTAGAAGATTGGTAGCATCATGTTTGGTACAGGTCGTTGTGACCTTGCAGAAGTCTTGCTGATCATTTTCACTTTGGTGTCTATCATTGTGACATAGAGCAGTCGTTGTAACCTTTCACCGCATGAAGATCTTTGGCTGATAGGCCATTCAATTGGATATCGTATATCAAGGAGAGTCTTAGTGGTTCGCTATGAGCTCTCATATATAGGAAAGTCTCACTGATGAGGTATGCATTGAAGTAATTGGGTTAACCTTGGTGGCTTGGTGAAAAAACTTAGCGAAAGTAACATGTCTTGCCGACAACATTTTATGTTGAAGCCTTCGGGGTAAGTCTTGGAGTTTGGTATGTTCTCTTGGTGAAGGATGTAAGTCTTGCTGACTATGGCTTGGTGCTTGGTATGACTTGTGTGTACTTAGAGTAAGGTATTAGTGAAGGAAATATGTCTTGGCAACTGTTCATGGCTTTGGGGTGACATAAGGAGAGCTTGATGAACCTCTTGGTGAGTGGTAAGTCTTGCCGATAGGAATGTTGAGATCACCGTGACTTTGAATATTGGTATGTGGTCTCACTGAAGAGCGATAGTCTTGTCAAATGGAAAACTCACGGCTGTGTGACTTTGAGGTTTCAGTATGACGTCTCAGCGAAAGCAATATGTCTTGGTGACATGGCGAAAGCTAAGCAATATCTCTCTAGACTCGATGTAACATCTTGGTGATAGGATGGAGTCTTGGCGATATCGAGTGTTTACTGTGTTGGCATCGGGGAGACACGTTCAATGTCTGACCAATATGACAACACAGCTTGAAGCCATTTGACCGAGTGAAACTTTCTGATGTGGAATCTCGTGGAACAATAGGAGAAGCCGAATCTAAATAGTTGGAAGATTGTTCATTGTGACAATTTTGTGAGGAAGCTCGATAGACATGGAACAACAAGGTTATACTTTGTGATTGCAGATTGAGATGGTTGGTTGCATCGACCGATTGTTGGGTGGTTGTATGATCAGTAAATGATTTCTATTCTATGTAGACTGTAACTTGAAGGTTCCTGTACAAGATTTTTCATGGTGAATGCTGTGATAAACAGACACCAGAAAGATAAGTCTGACATTTGTATGTAATCTCCATTACTATAATACAAAGTGATTTCTCTTGGTGTGGTGGGTTTTTCTCCCATAAGGGTTTTCCCATGTATATCTGGTGTTCATGTGTGATTGTCAAATAATCTATTTCTATTATCTGCTTCATAGTGCATCTTAATTGAACTGTAAGTGTAAATTTTAAAGTGTATTTGCATTCTTCCCTGAGGTATTAATGTTAGGAGAATTGTTTCCGCATCGAATTTTCTTTACAAGTGGTATCAGAGCCTGGCTAGTTATGTTATCCTTGTGGGTACATTGGGTTTTTTGTGTCAATTTCTATTCAGTGGGAGTCTTGTAGAAGTTTTTCAATTTCTAATTATAGATTGAGATGGCTAGCACATCAGGAAAGATTGAAATAGAGAAGTTCAATGGCAGTAACTTTGAGTTGTGGAAACTCAAGATGGAGGATCTTCTAGTGGATCATGATCTTTGGATTGTTGTGTCTGGAGTGAAACCTATAGGCATGAAGCAAGAAGATTGGGACCTTGCAGATAGAAAGTCTAAGGGGCTGATAAAGCTCTGTCTGGTAGACTCAGTTCTTCTGAATGTGCATGAGGAGAAGACTACATCTTCTTTGTGGGAGAGACTAGCATCTATTTATCAAGGGAAGTCCTTGGTGAATAAACTGTTCCTAAGGAAGAAGCTATACTCATTTAGAATGCAGGAAGGAGGGTTTGTAGCTGATCATTTGAACACATTCAATATGCTAATTGCTCAATTAACATTTGTTGGTGTAAAGACTTAAGAATAGGATCATTGTATGCTATTACTATGTTCTTTGCCAGACTCTTGGGATCATTTGGTGATGGCTATTGGTAGTACAACATCAAATTTCAAGATGGAAGATGTTGTTGGTTCTTTGCTATCAAAAGAGATGAGAAGGAAACCTTCTGAGATGGGGAAGGAAGCTCTTACTATCAAAGGAAGACCGAAAGAGAAAGGAAAGAAGAAGGACAAGAAATCAAAATAAAAATCAGAGGGGAGATCAAAGTATCTTGGAAAGAAGTCCAAGGTGAAGTGCTGGAATTGTGGGCAACCTGGTCATGTCTAAAAGGATTGCAAAGAGGAGAAAAAGAAAAAGAAGAATTTTTCTGATAATGATTCTTCTTAGGCTGATTCAGATGCCTTGGCTACACAGGCATCAAATGATGTTTGGCTGATTGATTCTGGTGCATCCTTTCACATGATATCTCATAGAGACTGGTTCACAAGGTATGAAGAATACGATGGTGGAAAGGTGTACATGGTGAATGATTCAACTTTGGAAATTGTTGGTTGTGGAAGAGTCAGAATCCAATTCCCTGATGGCAAAGTAAATGGGATAAAGGATGTTATGCATATACCAGGTCTGGCTCAAAATTTGCTATCTGTCAGTAAGCTAAATAATATCGAAGTACAAGTCACGTTCTCTGGAAATGGCTACAAGATGACTAGAGGCTCTATGGTGGTGGCTAGAGGTGCTTGAATTGGTACCCTATACAAGCTGGATGCACAAGTTGTTCAATGTAACAGTGTCTCTGTAAAGTCACAGAAGGCTACTTCTGGAGGTAAAGAGGGAAATATCCTTAATTCTGTAAACTCTATGGAAGTAAAAATCCTAGCAGAGAAGACTATGCTCTGGCATCATAGGTTAGGCCACATAGGAGAAAAAGGTTTAAAAACCTTGAAGAAAAAAAACCTGGTTGAGGGGCTTGAAGATTGTAATCTTGAATTTGAATTCTGTGAACACTGCATAAATGGAAAGAAGCACCGTGTTTCATTTTATTCTAGTCCTCATAAATATTTTGGTTTGCTAGATTATATTCATTCAGATGTATTTGGTCTAGTGGATGTTCCTTCTTTGTCTAAGTCAAGATACTATGTGTCGTTTATTGATGATTATTCAAGAAGAGCATTTATATATTTTCTAAAAAGTAAATCAGAAGTGTTCAGTCGATTTAAGGAATTTAAAAATATTGTTGAAAATCAGACTGGTAGAAAAATAAATGCTTAAGGACTGATAATGGCGGTGAACTATGTTCTAATGAATTTGAAAGATACTGTAAAGACCCTGGGATTAAAAGACATACGACTACACCTTATAATCCACAACAAAATGGAGTTGGAGAAAGGTTCAATAGGATAGTGATGGAGAGAGCTTGAAGTATGCTAAGTAGTGTTGGCTTGGAGGAGAAGTTCTGGGTTGAGGCTGTATCTACTGCATGTTATTTAATTAATCATTCTCCAAATTCCGCTCTTGTTGAGAAAACACCTTTGGAAGTGTGGTCTGGTAAGAAGCCCTCTCTAAGACATATTCGTGTTTTTGGCTGTGAGGCATATGCATATGTGCCAGATGTGAAAAGATCTAAATTGAAGAATAAGGCTGTCAAATGTATTTTTATTGGCTATAGTGCTATCATAAAGGGATACAAGCTTTTGAATCCTGATATGGAGAAGGTTGTATACAATAGAAGCATAATATTTTGTGAGATGAAACCTTCCACCTTGGATCTGCTATTAGAGAAAAAGTCAGAAAACAATAAGGATGTAGCTGTTATTCCTCCTACACCAGAGAAAGAGGAATTGAAAATTCAAAAAGTACCTGAAACTAAGGAGAGCTCAAGCAGTTTTGAAAGTTTTGAAGAAGAAGAACCTCAGCCTCAGCGAGTGAGGAGGTCAACCTGAGAAAGGAAACAACCAGATATGTGTGGGTTCTCATTGATTGATTCTACTTGTGCCTATGCTTTGATTTCTAGCATTGATGAGCCTAGGACTATAAAAGAGGCATTTAAAATGTCTAATTCAGACTCTTGGTTAAAATCCATGGAAGAAGAGATGGCATCATTAGAAAAGAATGATACCTGGAGTCTGGTGCCTTTTCCTGAAGGAAGAAAACCTGTGGGCTACAAATGGGTATTTAAGAAAAAGATTGGTCTAGATGGTAGTGTAGAAAAGTACAAGGCAAGACTGGTTGCAAAGGGTTATTCCCAGGTCGAGGGAATTGACTATGGGGAAATATTTTCTCCTGTAGCAAAGCTGACATCTGTCAAATTTCTTTTGTCATTTGCAACAGCGTATGACTTAAAGGTCGAATAGATGGATTTGAAGACAACATTTCTTCATGGTTATCTTGAAGAAGAAATCTATATGTCCCAACTTGAGCACTTTGTTGAAAAAGGTAAAGAAAAACTATTATGCAAACTAAAGAAGTCTCTGTATGGGTTAAAGCAGTCACCTAGAATGTCGTACCAGGAATTTTATGCTTTTGTATTGTCTTTGGGATTTGTGAGATCAAAATATAATCATTGTGTATATTATAAAGCTAAAAGTGATCGAGTTCTTGTTATTGCTCTCTATGTTGATGATATGTTGTTCATAGGCAATAGTAAGCTAATGATTTATGATCTTAAGTCTCAGTTGTCTGCTAAGTTCAAAATGAAGGATCTTGGTGCAACAAAGTATATTCTAGGGATGGAGATAACCAGGGATAGGAAGAATAGAAAACTTTGGCTCAGTTAGAGTATGTATATCAGGAATGTTCTTGAGAGATTTTGTATGAATGATTGCAAACAACTAGTGGTTCCAGTCTTGCAGGGAACGAAGCTATCTGTTGAGGATTGTCCAAAATATCCTATTGAGATGGAGTACATGACCAGTGTACCCTATGCTAGTGTGGTTGGAAGTCTTATGTATACAATGGTCTGTACAAGGCTAGACATTTCCTAAACAGTGGGAGTTCTTAGTCAATTTATGGCTAATCCTGGAAGGTCACATTGGGATGCTGTAAAGAGAGTTTTCAAATATTTGAAGGGCACGTCAGATTTTGCTTTGTGTTACCATGATAATTTGGTTGAATCACAGAGGACTCTCAGTATTCGAGGCTATGTGGATTCTGATTGGGTAGGGGACATTGATAGCAGGAGGTCTACCAGTGGATACATTTTCATGATGAATGGTGGTGTAGTGAGCTGGATGAGCAAGCGACAGGTTGTAGTTGCTTTGTCCACTACGGAGGCTGAATACATGGAAACTACTCATGCTTGTAAAGAAGCAGTTTGGTTGAAACATTTGTGTTCTAACATTGGTTTTGATGCAGGGGAAATAACTATTTTCTGTGACAGTCAGAGTGAAATTTTTTTGGCAAAGAATCCAACTTTCCATGCCAGGACAAAACATATTGACATGCAGTATCACTTTGTATGAGATATGGTGGAGGATGGAAAGGTCAGTTTGGAAAAGGTTGATACTCTGGAGAATGTTGCAGATGCATTGATGAAGCTAGTGAGCACAAACAAGTTTAGGTGGTGTGCCAGTTCAATGGGCCTTAGTGCCCATGATTTTGAGTAAGTTATGTTGTGTTCTGGAGGAGCCTGTGTGATCTTCGTCAAGTGGGAGATTGTTGGAAATATGTGCCTCAAACATCACAGGTTGAAACCTTCACTAGTGAAAATTTGGTATGACATCCATCATGTATGGCCGACTAGTAGATTAGTAGCATCATGTTTTGTACAGGTTGTTGTGACCTTGCAGAAGTCTTTTCGACCGCTTTCACTTTGGTGTCTATCGCTGTGACATAGAGCAGTCATTGTAACCTTTCACCGCATGAAGATTTTTGGTCATAAGGCCATTCAATCAGATATCGTATATCGGGGAGAGTCTTAGTGGTTCGCTATGAGGTCTCATCAATAGGAAAGTCTCACCGACGGGGTACGCATTGAAGTCATCAGGATAACCTTGGCAGCTCGGTGAGAAGTCTTAGTGAAAGTAACATGTCTCACCGATAGTGTTTTATGTTGGAGCCTTCGGGGTAAGTCTTGGAGTTCGGCATGTTCTCTCGGCGAAGGACGTAAGTCTTGCTGACTGTGGCTTGGTGCTTGGTATGAATTGTGTGTACTCGGAGTAAAGTCTTAGTGAAGGACATATGTCTTGGCGACTGTTCATGGCTTCGGGGTGAAATAAGGAGAGATCGATGAAACCTCTTGGCAAGCGGTAAGTCTTGCCGATAGGAATGTTGAGATCATCGTGACTTTGAATATCAGTATGTGGTCTCACCGAAGAGCGATAGTCTTGTCGAATGGAAAACTCAGGGCTGTGTGACTTTGAGGTTTCGGCATGACGTCTCAGCGAAAGCGATATGTCTTGGCGACATGGTGAAAGCTGAGTGATAGCTCTCTGGACTTGATGTAACATCTTGGCAATAGGATGGAGTCTTGGCAATATCGAGTGTTTACTGTGTTGGCATCGGAGAGACATGTTCAGTGTCTCACCGATATGACAACACAGCTTGAAGTTGTTTGACCGAGTGAGACTTTTTGATGTGGAATGTTGTGGACCAATAGGAGAAGCTGAATTTGAACAGTTGGAAGATTGTTCATTGTGATGGTTCTATGAGGAAGCTTGACGGACATGGAACAACAAGGTTATACTCTGTGATTGTAGATTAAGATGGTTGGTTGTATCAACGGATTGTTGGGTGGTTGTATGATCAGTAAGTGATTTCTATTTTGTGTAGACTATAACTTGAAGGTTCTTATACAAGATTGTTCATGGTGAATGCTGCTGTAAACAGACACCAGAAAGATAAGTCTGAAATTTGTTTGTAATCTCCATTACTGTAATACAAAGTGATTTCTCTTGGTGTGGTGGGTTTTTCTCCTGTAAGGGTTTTCCCACGTATATCTGGTGTTCATGTGTGATTGTCAAATACTCTATTTCTATTATCTACTTCATAGTTCATCTTAATTGAACTGTAAGTGTAAATTTTAAAGTGTATCCAGATTCTTCCCTGAGGTATTGATGTTAGGAGAATTGTTTCTGCATCTAATTTTCTTTACATTGATCCTCTACAAAAACACACTATTTTTTGTGCCTAATTCTAAGATTAAGGAGAATATTTTGAAAACCGTTCATGAAAATCCAACAAAATAACATCAAGGGTATTATAAGACATATGAGAATCCATAAGAGGTTTTCACGGAAGGGTTTAAAGGAGGATGTTCATAAGAATATTAGAGAGTGCATGACCTTCCATTAGAATTAGGGGGGATTTTTTTTCCTAGTAGGCTTGCTTCAACTATTGGAAATAAGCAACACTAAGAGGGGGGGTGAATTAGTGTTATGCAAAAATTAAATTTATTATTTTGATCTTTAACCCACTTAAAACATTCAACCAAAACAAATATGCATGAATAGAAAGAAAAAAACCACAACACCATAACACAAGGATTTTTATGTGGAAACCCTATTAGGGGAAACACCATGGTGGATGGCCAATCCACAATATGATCTAAGTATACTCAAAAATAAGATTACAATGTGGGAACACACTTGCATTCGAGCACACTGCCTAGAGCTCACTGCTCAAAATAGAAAGGCACACTACCTTAAAAAGATTTGGATTAGATCCAAAAGAATGAACTGAGAGAGTAGCATCTACAAATTCTTGATTATAGTTCTAGTTAGGCTCAGTAGTCGATCTTATGTCCTTACTAATTTTGCACTTTTTCTCTGCTCTGCTCTAACTCACATTACAAAATATTTAATGCACAAGTGAAATTGTGCAAAATTGCTCAATCACCCTTCTGATACTCACAACACACATTGACACACCTTAATCACAAACCAAAATGATATAACTGATCATTTATATATATTAGCAACTAAGAATTTAATCGCAACAAGTTGGCTTTAATAAAACTTAAAAATATTTACAATTGATGACTCAAATCATGAATAATATTCAATGCACATCCACAACGGTCGGCCACAACTTAGCTCAGACCCAAATCAAAATGCTCGAACACAAAAACATTTGAGTAAACACCCCTTGAATATTTGTGACACGTTATATCAACTGGGTTGTCCACCAAACATTGATGAACAAAAAGATATCCAACTAGATCTCTAGACTTGCACACAACTTGATACGAGGCATTCAGATTTTTGGACAACACAAGACATACATTGATCAACCTCCCATGAGATCCACAACTCAAAATAACAACATAAAATCTGCACGTGAATCCTTGAAGATACAACTGTCAGATGTTGTGTTCTTCCTTGGTTGTCTTCAATCTATTTATTGGTATGAGCAAATTATGACATGTGGATCCAATCACCGACTAGGGTTTCCATCAATGACAACACTAGAAAAAAAATTTAGTGTCTCTTTCCAACAGTCTCACCCTTTGGCATTGATGGAAACACTTAGTGAAAAATGACTAAGTGTCAGATCAGTACAAACATGAATTATACTGCCACTTCAAAACTTTAAAAAGAATCTTCAATCTCAGCTCAAAAATGCAATTCCCCCTAAGATGAATATACATTTTTCATTGTACAAATCTCCCTCATTGACATCAATGGAAAAAACTAGGGAAACTGTAAAAAAATCAAAATTTCAAACTATACAAGCATGATCTTGTAACTTACAAAAATTTGAAAACATCTACAAAATATCTCTTCAACATGCTTAAATTTGTGTCCCAAACCCTTTTGAGACTCTCTAGAATTTTTATGTGACCACAAACTAAATAAGATCGAGTTTCTACAAACTCAAGATTCATTGGGTCACTGGTTGCCATAACATCTTTGGCTTCCTTCAATGTACTCACCATTATTTCAATCTTTGGACCAATTAGTCCTTTGAGCTCACATGCTCTTCCTACAATCCTATCATTTTCATGCTTCAAGCTCCTTATTTTGTCAAGTAGAAATATTACTTGATCTTCTTGCTTACCAACATCACCAACTAACGGAGCCATTTGTTTTTCAAGATCCTTCACCTTCTTCTCATTGTCTTCAGTAAATTTGGACAAAACTAAACATGACTTATAGGCCTTTCCACCTTTAGATAGAGAACCTTGAATATTCTTCATATAGCTGGCTAACAAAGTTTTATCATTTGCAATAATTTCTTTCAACATACTAAATCTTTTTCCATCAAAATTTGTATGCACTTTAACCATGGCTGATTTTTCAAGAGACTCGAAATGAGTACTTACAAAATTTATGAGCTTCTTCAATTCACCAAAAGAGGAACTAGATGGATCCTTAGCATGAGTTGGCATAATTTTCTCTAGAACTCCAGATGCAAGACCCAAAAGTTCATTATCCTCAATGTGGGACTTCAACAATTCTTCTCTAGCTTTTGCCTGGGAAAAAGATGCAACTTTCATTTTCTGAATTGGGGACAGGGTGGATAGATCAATTGGGCCTTCAACCAATTTAGGATCAAATTCTTCCTATTGTTCCACCAAAAATTTCTTCACTTCCTATGTAGTGTCTCTTGCGTCTACTGGAATTTCCTTAAATCGAACCTTTTCTTCTTCAACTTCTGGTTCTTTAGTAACCGATTCTTGATTGCCAAGTTAGGAGCTTCAACTTCTTCATTTGGCATCTCCTTTCCTTCAGCTAATACAACCTTAGGAGCTTCAGTCTCCATAGGTACTTCTGTATTATCCACATCGGGAGGAATCTTAATATCCTGAATATCTACATTCACCTCCTCATTTACCATATTAGATACAACATCTTCAGCATTTACTTCTTCAACATCGATTTTTTTCTTTGATAGAAATGCTTCCAATATTTTCTTGGTTTCATCAGAAACAACATCAATTTCACCGATCATAAGTTTGTTCACCCTTTTTTTTCTTTTAAATTCCTTATTGGCTTTGTTCAGGAGTGACTTCATCTCCTCAATAGACATTTCTATACATAAGTGTGAGAATTATCTTTCTCATATGCTCTTCTTTTGTCCTAGCACTCACTCTTCTCATCTCCAAAGCCTCATACACACTCTTAGGTAAACCAGACATAATTTCAACAAGAACTTTATTGAAAATATTTAGATGCTTTATTGTTGCTTCCTCAAGAATTCTTTGTCCTGATTCATCAAAAATTTCATACCATTTATAGAGGGGCTTGAGGTTTCCATCCTTGACAACATCATTCTCAACTTCTTCAATTGTCATACCTAGTTTGTCAATTTTTTCCTTCTTCTTTGCCTTTTCTTCTTCACTAGAAGATTTGCTCTTGGTTACCTTTGTAGCCTAAGTGTTGGTAGCCTTTATTTATTTCACACCTTCATCTGAATCAGTCTCCTCATCTTTTGAGACAGCTTCATAGGTTCTTGTGCTCCTATTCTTCTCCCTCTTACCAGAAGCCTTGTCTTGAGTTTGCATAGGAACTGGCTTGGCTAGAGGAGTGGATAGGGATGGAGAACTCCTTGTTGATCTAGTATAGGAAGATGATCCTAATAGACTAGTAGATTCGGTTCTTGTTAGCTCTTTTCTTGCTTCAACTTCATCTCTCATCCTTTTGGATTCTTTCAATTCTTCTGCAGATATACACAAACTTTTTACAATGACTTGCACTTCTTTTCTTACCCTTCTGACAAGCTTAGGCTTCTTCAGGTGCTCATACACCTGAATATCTTTTTTAGCATAGGTTTCAAACCTCTCCTGTGCCAGATCTAGAGGCCTGCTCAACAAATGTTTTACATACATCTCCAAGATGTTCTTCGTGACTTCATATCCTATAGGCATAATCCATATCATTTTGGGATTAGTGGCTTCCATTAGGCATTGATCAATATCTACCATGAAATAGATTGTATCTTTGTATTTCTCTACAATTGAAGTAGGAAATCTTTCTCTTGCATGCATCATACTATGAAAATTTTTGAAGTACCCCTAGAGGGAAGTTTTTCTGGTTTGACTATCACCAATTCCATACAATGTATCTCTTCTTTGAATAGCTACAAGCTGATTAATTTTCCAATGAACTTTCCCAACACCTGAAATCTCACTCATAAAATAAAATAACAGAAACAACAACAAATTACCATATTTAGGAGATTTCTTCTTGTCTTTCTTAATCTTACCCATACTCTCTATCAACTAAATTCTAAGCAACTCACACATGTCATAATTTGTATTTTCTTTTACCATCTGATAGGCTACATAAATGGCCGTATTAGATATTGAATTATCCTAGCTGGAGTGGTATACCTTGTAGCCAATGACCATCGATGCAAATTTCACATCTACTTCAACAATATCTTTGATTGTCATTGCCCTTCTATCGAATTTTGCACCTGTTGCATTAGTAACCATCTGATTCTTTACAAATTTCAAGATTGGCAGTCCACCAGAGGAATTTAGACCTGTGGCAATACTTATAGCCTCTTTCATAATCTTAAAAGGTATATTCAACCACATGAACTTGTCATGAACTTGGCTCAAGATATATCGCACCCATTCACTTTCCTCAAATATGGGGAATTTCACAAACTGTGTGAAATTCTTCTCTTCTAGGGTTTTGTATTCTGGCTTGATAGTGAAGTCCTCTCCAATTATATAGTTGGAATACAAATTCAGCATTTTTGAGCTCCCTAACTAGGAGCTTCAATATTAGTATGAATGTAATCACTAAGGCCTTAAGTATGCAAGACATCATATGGTACAAACGAAAATGCACCTAGGGCCTTTGTCTCAACAGACTTAAAAGGATGCCACTTGAACTTTAGACGGGCTCTATCCTTGACTTCAACTACCAATGGAGTGGCTATTTTTACAAATTCACAAATTCACAGGTTTTTTTTATAAATACCTTTTCGTTAGATCAAAGTTTGATTGTTGAATCTTCTTCACACTTGAATCTCACTGTAATTCAACAAAGTTCACCCCAGAGCTCTCCAAACTTCCAAAATGCAAAGTGACAAATGAAGGATAAAAATGTCCTTTTATCATTCGCAAACCTAACCCTTTTTGTCGCAATAAATGCTTTTACCCTAACTCATTTGGTTACCCTATTTCCATGCACTGTGATAGATAATTCTTCTGTGGATCTCCAATACTGTATAATACTTTCTCTAATTGGTTGAACAACATCTGAAAAGAATCATGCACTTGCTAGACTTATCCACATTTTGATGTTAGTTACTGGCAGGGGGTTAAGAGATTTTCTTGACACCTCCCCCTAGGCCAAAGGCCTAAAACTAATTCTCAAAGGAATTACCAAAAGTAGATTCTGGTGTTGGCACATTTCCTTCAACAAAGGGATCCTTCTTCACCCATTTCTTCTGCATTTTCCTCCTGATCACATCTGTAGTGACTTTACCTTTTCCCTTAACATCTTGCTCCATGTTTTTCTTTACTAGACCTCTTTTGCTCCAACAGAATCTAGCAGTGTGGCAAAATTTGTTGCAGTTGTAACACATAACATTTCTCTGTCCAGACCTAGTATTCCATTTATTTTTCCTTGATTTGCATTGGTTAGCAATATGCCCAAGTCTATTGCATGCATAGCATCTAACATCTCTATGAAAGTTTTTCATCACATTTTTGCATTCATTTGACTTATGACCAATCTTATTACAATTAAAGCACTGACCTGAGAATGATGGTCCACTTGGGTTCAGACTGCTTCTACACTGAGAAGCCATATGACCAAATTTATTGCAAGTAAAAAAATAACCATTGAATATTTGAGCATTTGGTTGTCTTACTAGATTACTTCTAGCTTTATTCAACTGATTTCCTTGCCTGAATCTCCCTTGTCTGAATCTAGAATTTTTTCCTTCTTCATAGCTAAGACCTCACTTGTCACTATCATTCCTTTGACCTTTAATCAACTCATCAAGCTTGGATGAGCTAGCTTTGAATTTCTCCTTGTACTCATTTGCAGCAGTAAGTTCATTTCTGAGATCATCAAGTTGTTTTTCAAGAACTTCCTCATTGTTTTTAGATTGTTCCAATTCATTTTCCAATCAGCTGCATTCTTCAGATTTTTCTTTCAAGGATTGAGCAAGCTTTTCTTCATTCTTCATTCTTCCTTCTATCTTCAATCTCCTTGGTCATTCTCATCATGATAGATTCCATCTCACGCTTCAGGAGAAAATTTTCTTTGGAAAACTTTTGACATTCTTCTATTTTCTCTTTCAAGGCATGACTCAGTTGTTCATCTTCCATGTTTCTATTCTTCTACTTAAGCTGATCACATAATTCCTTTCTTTTTACCCTTGATTCATTGATTTTGTCTTTCAATGATTGAATGAATTTCTTTGCATTCTCAAGACTTTCCTGTAGATCTCAATTCTTAGATTTTGACTGGTCAAGATCATCTAGGGCCACCAAAAGTTGTTGTTGAAGACTACTTATTGTTGGAATATAGCTTTGAGAGATTATTTTTGGCTACTTGTGTTGTCATTGATGGAAATTGGAGTTAGCAGTACGGTCCATAGTGTTAGTATTGCTCCTACTGGCAAGGAAAGTAAGATTCTGTAATCTACCGATAGAAAGAATGAAGACCATGACATTCAGTTGATAAGTTGATCTAATCATTTCACCGGATCATTATTTTGTGTTGTGGATCTCCAAGGAATCCTTCCTAGCATGTATACTATCCTATTGGTGAGTTTTGTGGTGTCAATTTAGTTGGAGTTTGAGTTAAGAAGTTCGGTAATATGATTCATGGTATTTTCTTACCTTGGCTAACATATTTTATATGGTGTATCATGGATGTATTTGGTGTATGTATTTAGCTATTTGGAACTTTTTTATGGGTCCCTACTATAGTCTAGCCAACTTGTGTGGGTACATATCAATTTTGATTAATGATTTGAGCTGACTTGGGCAAGGATATTATATTTTGTTGTGAAGCTGACATACAATGAATACCTGATTAGCGAATATATAAAGGAGATCAAAAAATCATTTTGAGTGTGCAAGTAGTTGTGATAGAGATATAAGTGTATGTGCATCAAGAAGAGAGAAAAAAAGGATAGATTAGTTATTTGAGGGAAAAAAAGTTTGTATGCTAAGTAGAGTAGAGTAGAGCAGAGTAGAAATGTGAACTGGTCAAAAGATCCATAATCTGATTATGAGCTTCATTGGAACTGAATCCAGGCATTTGTAGATTCTTTATTCTTAGTTTAAAATTTTGTTGTAATTTCAATTATACTTTGTAAGACAATGAGCCTTTCTCTCTTGAGTAGTGAGCTCTAGGTAGTGTGCTTGAATGCAAGTGCATTCCCTTCTTTTATCATACTTTTAATAGAGTATACTTTGTGGATTAATCTCCACCGTGGTTTCCCCTAATAGGGTTTCCACGTAAAAAATTTGGTGTTATGGTGTTCTTTAATGTGTATGCATGTTTCCTTCTATTTATATTTTGTGAATGCTATTGTGGGTTTAATTATTATTTTTGGTGGTTTAAGATCTTGTTTGAAAGTCAAATATTGTTGAACACTAATTCACCCCCCTCTTAGTGTTCCTAGTGTCCAACACTTGTATCCATTGAAATCACTTTCCAAAATCTCCCCAAGATATTAGACTTATTTCAAGGAATTAGCTCTGATACCAATTGTTGGAAACAAGCAACACTAAGAGGGGGGTGAATTAGTGTTCTGCAAAAAATAAATTTATTTTTCTGATCTTTAACCCACTTAAAACATTCAACCAAAAGAAATATGCATGAATAGAAAGAAAACAACCAAAACACCATAACACAAGGATTTTTATGTAGAAAACCTATTAGGGGTAAAACCATAGTGGATGGCCAATCCACAATATGATCTAAGTATACTCAAAAATAAGATTACAATGTGGGAATGCACTTGCATTCAAGCACACTTCCTAGAGCTCACTGCTCAAAATAGAAAGGCACACTGCCTTACAAAGATTTGGATTAGATCCTAAAGAATGAACTGAGAGAGTAGCATCTACAAATGCTTGATTACAGTTCCGGTTAGGCTCAGTAGTTGATCTTCTATCATTTTGACTAATTCTACACTTTTGCTCTGCTCTGCTCTAACTCAAATTACAAAATATTTAATGCATAAGTGAAACTATGCATAATTGCTCAATCACCCTTCTGATATTCACAACACACATCGACACACCTTATTCACACACCAAAATGATATAATTGATCATTTCTATATATCCACGACTAAGAATTTAATCGCAACAAGTTGACTTCAATAAAAATTAAAAATATTTACAACTGACGGCTCAAATCATGAATAATTTTCAATGCACATCCACAACAGTCAGCCACAACTTAGCTCAGACCCAAATCAAAATGCTTGAACAAAAAAACATTTGAGTAAACACTCCTCGAATATTTGTGACACATTATATCAACTGGGTTGACCACCAAACACTGATGAACAAAAATATATCCAACTAGATCTCCAGATTTGCACACAACTTGATATGAGGTTTTGATATTTTTGGATAACACAAGACATACATTGATCAACCTCCCATGAGATCCACAACTCAAAATAACAACAAAAAATATGCATGTGAATCAATGAGCATAAAACTGTTAGATGCTCTGTTCTTCCTTGACTATCTTCAATCTATTTGTTGGTATGAGCAAATGATGACGTGCGGATCCAATCACCAACTAGGGCTTCCATCAGTGACAACACTAGAAAACATTTGCATTGTCTCTTGCCAACATCAACCACTGCCAATTCCTAAACAAAAATGAGAGAATCGATCCATGGACTTCATTGCAAGTTCACCCAAGGTACAAGGTAGAAACTGTATTTATGTTGTGGTTGATAGATCGACAAAGTTTGCACATTTTATTTCTATTTCTATAGATTTCAAGACAACTCAACTATAAGATATATTATATTTAAGGAGATATTCAGATTACATGGTTTGCCCAAGAACATTGTTAGTGACAGGGAAAGTAGATTTATCAGTTCCTTTTGGAAGGAATTGTTTCACCTAACAGGTATAAAACTCACACCAATTACTAGCTACCATCCCCAAACTGATGGATAAACAAAAATAAATGGATTGAAGGGTACTTAAGAAACTATGTTTTAGACCAATAGACCACATCGATTAGGTGGTTGCATTTGGGTGAGTATTGCTACAATACTTCACACATGTCCATTGGGATGACACATTATAGAGCTTCGTATGGTTATGATGCACTATCTTTTACTGATCCATTACTTCTAGATAGTAGAGTACCAACATTAGGTGACTTGATGGATCATGGTTAAGAGATATTGATGGCACTAAAGGAAAATTTCCAATAGACACATAATTAGCTAGACTTAAGAAAATTATAAAATCACAGAAATGTCCTTTGAGATGGGATACTTGGTTTTCCTAATATTATAGCCATATAAATAAACCTTAATTAAGAAGAGTGGAGTTGAAAATCTCAAGCCATGATTTTGCAAACCATATAGAATTGTGAAGTGGATCAATGAAGTGCCCTATGAGTTGGAGCTTCCATAGTACAATAGGATTCATAATTTTTTTCATGTAACATGTTTGAAGTAAGTCCTTGATCAACACATTATGCACTTAGAGAAGTTGCATCCATTAGAAAATGAGGGTAATTTGATTTTGATCCCAAAAGAAGTGATAGACACCTACATAAAAAGTTTGAGGAACAAGAGTGTTGGTAAAAAAAAGTTGTTTCTACAAAAAATCAATTGACTCTCCCAATGGGCAATGAAAAATTACACCAAAAAAATAGAGAAATCATTATGAGATTAAAGATTATCCTCTATTTTTGAGAGGGACATCTCCCTTGTATGATATAATTTGATATTTTTAAGTACTTTTAACTAGAAAGTACAAAAAGGTAAGGAAAAAGAAAATAAATCTAACTATGAACATAAGAGCACAATAGATATTTCTGGAATAAAACAAGTTACATCAATTATGGAAGCACAAAGGCTTCCAAATATCTGCACATCAAGAACAAGGAGCAAGAAAAAGAGCATGAGAAAGACTAATTAAACACAAGAATAATCAACCTTCAAAAAGAAAATGTTGACATTAGAACAACAATTCTTTATTTGAATTCAAAAGAAGCACATTGACTTTAACCTTCCCCTACAAATCTCTCAATCTTAAAGCAACAAAAATATCCCCTATATTCAAATAAAACTTATTTTATATTATTTTCCCATTTTTATTGTAACTTCTTCTTGAAGTTTTAAAATATCCTTTAAAAAGAACTTTTCAAATCCCTTTCAATCTACACTTTTAAGAGTCTTTCCTTTATGGTAGAAGTTACATGAATTCATGGAATAGGTGGATGGACACTTGTAGGAGAAACCATTCACCTTTCTTTTTTCCTCTATAAAGAATAGATGTTCAAACCAACTTCAATTCACATATTTAAATTGAAATCATATTTGTCAATGTATTAAAGACATTGGGCATCTAAACAAAGATGGCTCCTATTACATCTTCTTACACCTGTGTAAAAATTTCTTTTGCAATGTCAAATTGACCCTTAACAGCTAGGATAATGGCTGCCCCATTTGAAACATAAAAAATTCTTTATCTTTGAGAAAAAATTTTGTAATAAAGTTCCCCTGACTTCTCAAGATGTGTGGCCTCCAATTTTACATCCTTATTCTTATAGCAAAAGCTTAAGTGCATCCACAATATATTTTAGGCTTAGTTGGGTCTAATTTTGAGCCTAATCCATGGTTACAAGTTGTAGCTACGCATCCATATAATTAGGAAAATTAAACAATATTCCCTCACATGTAGCACTAATGGGCTACCTATGTCAGGAAATTCCAAAGTTTGATTCCATTGAGTGTCTTATACATAATATTTGTCCTCTTTTTATATTTCCATACTGTACCCAAAAAAATGAGTAACTACTCCTCTCCAATTTTTTGTAATTAGGTCCTTTGCTTCTATGAGCACAAACTCAATCTAGCCAATCTAGCCATTTCTTGTTCTTGTAAAAGAATTCTTATACCGTTAGTGTCTTGGTTTGGCTTTTGCACCTCAATTTTGAACCTTACTTCACCTATAGGAACCTTTTTGAGAGGAACCCAAATATCTTTCCTTAATCCTTCCAATCCTTCCAAATTCACATGAGCACTTTCCATGCTCTCATCCCCAAGGAATTCTTCATTACAGCATTTTATTTTCAAATACTCACCATCTCTGTTCTCATTAAACTCAAATTCTTGGTTCCATATGAGGGTGAGACCTCAAGAAATTGATTCAGTTTTGTGGATGATATTCCCATAATGCAGCTTGATGTAAGGGTCACTATTCTCAATCTATCCTTTCCCATAAGGTTTCTTCCTTCTACTACTGCTACCCTAAGCTTTCTACTAGTTGGTGGTTGATGAATTGACCAAGTTGATGACACAAAATAGACGCATTTTGGCCTTCCACGCACAATATATTGGCAAACATTGTTAAGAAGACATGATTCTTAGCTCAATCAAGCTATATAAGTTCATTGTTATATAAAATTTCTCTAGAGTGATAAGCGGCTAAAGACTTCAATTTGGGTAGATATGCAAATCCCAAAGACGTTATCGCATAAAGTAATAAATTTCCAGTAATGAATCTAAAATAACTTTTAGCACCACGGGAAAGATAGAAATCAAGAAATATCTCGATCATGGCGTTAGAAAATGCCTCACATGCCCAAGGTACATGGCCGTCTGTCAACACATGTTGTTTCTTAAAATAATTCCAAAGAAGCATGCGTTTCTTCTTATACTTCGTCACCTTGAGCATCCTTCAATCTCCAAAGTCTGCAATGTCATCGCCAAATTCCTCTAAGGCCATTGTCTATGCTCTATCATTTTTAAAGCACACAACTGTGTGGCTACTTCCCTCAATAGAAAATTTTCTTTTCTAAACCGCAGAGTGGGAGGGGGTATTAGGTTGCTTGCATTAGTTTGTGGGTTATATTCACCATTATCTCCCATATAAATTTGTGCTCCAGTTAAAATAGAATATCCAACACAAACTCCATATATGCCATTAAGAAGGTAAAACAGTCTATTCATTTCCAAGAATTTCTTGTTTCTCTATGTCTTCTTTGGATTTGAATCTCAATGCATCGTTAAACTGGGGCTTATCATCCCTTGTAGGTGATGAAAGTACCGAATAGAAACTTTGCTCCAGCTCAGTAGAATTTTGTATTCCGAATGATGTACCACCAGGCAAATGAAAATACATAATTTATGTCGATGATGGCTCTTTCGATGAGATGGTACATGAAGTATAAATGTTCAATGCTCAATGCATTTACTAAATATCCCCTACATTAATAATTGCCTTCTTTATAATATCAACTACCATTTGAGGGTTTGTTGGTATTTCATGCATCAACGAATGTCATACATTCACTGTACAAACATAGTAAATATTGATCTGAAAGGCCAACCTCTACTGAAGTGGTAAACCTCTCAGGTCCATAAAACTTAGCTTGTTGGAAAGTACCTTTAACCTCTGAAGCAAAGAGGAAGAATTTTACATCTAACTTAAGTCATGGAGTTGGCCACTACATCATAGAGATGTTTGTATGGATCAACTCTTTTAATTCTTAATTGATAAGTAGGAGGTAATTTTCACAGTGTACTTCATTTCTGTGAGCATCACTTAAATGCAATGGGTGATAAGTGGACCATTCATTATCATGAGAGATGTGTTCTTGTGAACCACTACTCATGATACATAGGTCAATGAGTTTGACTCGTAAAATTACACAGTTGAATCCTGATAACAATATCACACCATATTGATCTCTTAAATCAATTCCTCTGAACTATCAATGAGCATTTTAAAACTTAATGTGTTTTTGGAACCAAAACTTTTTGATCTTGAACTTGACAAGATTGAATGTGAGACAACTTTGATCAAACTTTTCGCCTTATTAGATGTTGATGGAGTGAATATAGCTATCATGAAAATAAACTCAAAATATCTAGGTGAACATGCTATTTTCCACTTAACTGCAAACGACAAACTCTTATTTGGTGAGCATTACTTTCTGAAAATTATGCATCATGAGTTCTTTCGACATCAATATCATGAACAATGACATAGAGAGGGTGAACTCGATAACTCCCTGTTGCATCCATATTCTCTCTGTTCTGTAATTTCCTAGGTCCTTTATGTTGTTTTGCTGTGAATGACGCCCTTTACCTCCATTGCTCGATCTGCAATCTCTTTCACATGGCTCTCTATTGCTACTTCATCCCTTTTTAAAGAAAAAAAAAAAAACTGTACCTGTTTTAACAAGGCCATGACCCTTTGTTCCTTCCATTTGCATTTAAAAAGATAATATGTGCCTAGATCTATAATTCCACATTTTGCATGTATGTCCAGTAGGGCACTTGTAACTACAGCATCTGACAAAAAATTGCCTATTGTTACTTTGATGGATGTCCCTTCATTATTACAAGATATCTGGCACAATGTACATTATCATAGTGCAAGCATAGTTTTCAGATTGTTTCATTTTCTCCACAAGAATGTTGTCACTGTTTAAAATTATAGAAACCATTTACATCTCAACAATTTCTCTTCCAACAATCTTGAAGATGAATTTAGATGCAGTGTGGCAATCAAAACATACTTTGAAGGTTCTTTAACAACTCTAATAGTTGTTGCATGGGCCATGTTTAACAAAAATGTATTTTTTAATTTTTCACTATGATGGTAGAAAAATAATAATAATTTTTTCTCTTCCACAATATTAAGTCAATGCCTTGGATTTGGAAATACCCTGCTGCTTTCATTTTCTTATGGTTAAATTGTACATATATATAGTTAAATTGTCAATGAGTTTAAGAAGACAATGTACTACTATGTATAGATGATACAAATCTATCTCTTGCTAAAAAATTTTTATTACAAGCATCCCCAAGCACATAATTATGTAATATAATCATAAATTTTCTTTCATTTGTGATGTATCTGCCCCTTCCATTGTTTGATCTTAGCATAAAATTTACCATTTAAAAAAAAATCCAACTTTAGTATTTTGTTTGGACTTTTCTTCTTGGCCACATTTTTGTATATTTCAATATCCTTTTTAAAATACCTAATCTCTTAAATAAAATGATCATTCAAAGGGCTAAGCATCCTTTGTAATGTAATGTACATAAAGTATGGAAGCAAGGAGGTTATGGCTACAAGGAGTGTAATGAGCCAAGAAATAGAGGCATGCCTCAATAGGCTTAATAGCCTTCTCTATTTGATGAAACTACTCGATGTCATATTTAGCCAATCCTTTCTTATGGCAGGTATATATAGGAGTATTAAAAATTTTACAATTAAACTTACCACCCAAATCGCCATGTATCTCTTTCAAAACCGTCTCAACTATAATCCCAATACCTCTCATGCTTAATAATCTAAAGGAAATGTTATAAGTGAGTAAATTTCCCTGTTTCGATATTGTGCCTCATCCAGGAGAAATATCCTCTTGTCATGTTGCCTTTGTGACTCTAATATTTGCATTGTTGTTGTAACAAGTATTTCCAATGAATCATAATGAAAACTAAGTGAAGATATTGATTCTTGATTAGAACTAGAACAATGGATGGATTACATAGCATATGAGGATTTATGAACATGGGGAAGTTTAAAATTGGCCAAGTTTAAAAACTTGGGAAACAAAGAGCATCACAAAGTATCTAATTAGGTGGAAAAACCTACCAATTACAGACTCTAAATGGGAAGGACTAGAGATTCTCAAGCATCCTAATTCATGTTTCTTGAGGACAAGAAATATTTTGGAGGGAGAATTTTCATGTCCCAATTTCAAAAAACACATAAAAGACTACTTTCCGAAGGATATATTAGAGATCAAGGATTGGGCATGCCAATTGACTCATGTGTCAAAAAACTATCAGGAATTTGGGTTTGGAGATACCTCTTGACCCATATTAAGGACATGTCAGAGGTTAGGGATTGGGGTCACTACGTGATGCTTCCCAAGGAGCTATTAGAGGTCGAGGATTATGGTTGTGGCTCGATGCATGCCAAAGACTTGTTAGAGGTTAGGGATTTGGGTTACTTCCTAACACATGCCAAGGAGCTATTAGATGTTGGGAATCAAAGTTTGTTTCCTAACATATGCCAAGGGGCTATCAGGGGTCAGACATCGGGTTTATTCTTGATGCATTCCTAGAAGCTATCAAAGGTTGGGGATCAAGGTTGGAACTCAACACATGCCAAGTTGGGAGGAGGGAGAAACTCCAAATGTCAAATGGGAAAGACTAAAGGTCTATAAGGCCAACCTATGATGTAGTATGTAGAATTCATGTTTGGGCCTTGATGCCATTTTGGATCTAGGCTAACTAGATTGATATTTTGGTTGGGTAGCATATAAAACTAGGAAAATATTTAAATTGTAATTATCATGTTATGTTGTTATATCTTTTGAGAACTTTTTGTTCAAGTGATATTTTTTGGATGAAAACCCAAAGGATATTATGATTAGTTGATGGAAACCCAAAGGATGAAACCCCTTTGATTCTTGTAGGCATTCTCACTTACAGAGTACATTAGAGCTTTAATTTTATAGTACAATCAGTCTTTCTATGATTGGATCATGTGTTGTAGATTTTTAAGTGTTTTTTTTTTGTTGTAATGGCTATCACAATAGTCCTTTGGTTGTAGATATATGACCCTAATAAATATCAATTGTTGTTGTAATTTGATTCATTTTGTGCAAGGTCATGTATTGACAAGGTAGTTGATCTATACTATTTGAGTATGATTAATTGCTAGCATTGGAAATAGTTGGGCTAAAACTACTATTTATGTTTCAAATATGGTGAAGATTATTGTTTTGTTACAATTTTTTTATTTTCAAGAAGGGAGATTCTTTGTGCTATAAAGAGTGATTATACCTATGCAAGAATTCCACTCTCAAACAAAATATTCTCATAGAGCTTCATTAGTCTCCAATTGGTGGTCATTTAGGATTTTTTAAAACATATCATTGAATCAAACAAGAATTATTTTGAGAAGGGATCAAAGGGGATTTTCAATTTTTTTTGATTGAATGTTTGATTTTTCAAAGGAATAAAAAGAAGAGAATAAAGATGCATGGTCTCTTGTAGCCCTTGGTTTTTCCTAGCTATCAATGGGAAGAGGTTTCCATAGATTCATCATAGGGATTCTAAGATATAAAGGTAATAATTTTATTATGATAGTGGTGGATCGCCTCACTAAATATGCTTATTTCATTGCATTATGACATCTTTGACAAGTATAGTGGAAAAACAATTTTTGGAGAATATATAAAATCTCCACGGTGAACCTATGAATGGTGATCCTAGACTTGCACAAACACAAAGAACAAACACATAATTAGTCCAATATGCTTGAGTTATAAACAACATTATGTTGGTATGTGGTGACCGATCATGTTATACTATACACCTGACATGTATCTTCACTAGGGTTTGGGGTTAGGCTGCACCCCAGGTGAGGGTTCGGGGGTGGCAGTCCCCAAGAAAAAAATATTCCTATTTTTTTTTCACATCATCACCAAAAAAGGAAAAATCACCAAAAGAGAAAAAAAATGGCTTCAAGTAAAACCTTGTTTCTGGAAGCTTCTAAAAAGCTTGTTATAAGGGGTTGGGATGGGGGTTACAGTATGTAGAAAAGAGTGATTATTCATGAGAATGTAATATGTTTTTCACTGGCTAATAAAATCATTGGATGGTTGCGGTTTTGTGGATGTAGCCCGGATTGGGTGAACCATGTTAAATTCTCTATGTTGTCTTGTTTTTGCTATAATTTTCTGTATGTTTTATTTCTCTGTTTTATTGATCAAATATGCATTTAACTATTAGATATTCACCTTCTAACCCTAACACATTCCCCATGAAATTCATTTGAGATATCAAGAATGAGAAATAAATGAAGAACATAAATAAAACTATCTATTTATCTTGCTCAAAATAAACGAACTCTCAATCTCATGGGGGAATTGGTGTTATTTTGATGTGGAAAATGGCCCTTTCCTAGTCCCTTGCAAACTTGATGATCAATGGTGAAGATTTGATGCTCCTTGCTAAATTTTTTCCATAACCTAGCTATGAAATGATAATTTTTAAATGGATGAAAATGGATAAAGATGGATGGAAATTGCTCAAAAATTTGAAGATAATAATGTTGCATAAAGTTGTGGATCCAAAATCCAAATGAGAGCATTCTATTTATAGAAGAGAATGATGGAAGAAGAGGAAAAATGGATGAATGTGGGACAAAACTCCAACCAATAGCATAATTCCACTTGTCAACATGTGAGTGGAAAAAGGTGGAGCACATTTGGATGAATGCACACATTAATGCAATTAGGTGGAATTTCAAAATTGAAGAAGTGACAAGTTGGAGGGAGAGAAGAAATTAATTAAATGCCACTTGGCTCAAGAAAAGTACTTGTGAGAGGCCTTTAATGCCTTGTTGGATGGACAAGTACTTTTGTGGGGAGATTTCAAACTTGGGGAATATTCCATCCTTGATATTTTTTTGAAAGTAAATAGAGATTTAATAAATCAATTAAAATGATTTTCATAAGCAAGTGGCAAAAGCTAGAGGATTTGAGTGATTAATATTAGGATTAATCAGGATTTGATTAATCTAAGAGGAGATTAGCTGATTTGTCAATTTGATTTAGATTTTAGGATTTAAATAAATCAAAATGAGTGGAATAATGAATTTAGAATAAATTAAATAAAGTTTGATTTATTTAATTAAAAAGGATGGTGTTAGTTGTCGGTGTTGGCATGGTGTGATGATTTATAGGTGGCATTTTTGTTCTTGCCACAAAGGTTCAAACCCCTTTGGGGTGGTATTGTTGAATGGTTGTATTCTGGTTCATAGCTCTGGTCAAAAGCGTTTACCCCTTGAATAAAAAAAAGAAAAAAAAAGAGAGGATGGTGTTAGTTTTAAATCAAATAAAGAAAAAATTATTTAATTTAAATGAGATTAATTTAGAGATTAATTAAATAAAGTGAATTATTTAATTAAAAGAGGGACTATGTGATTACTTAAATAAAATGATTTATTTAATTAATAAGAGAGAATGACTTAATCAAATAAATTTGATTTATTTAATCAAGAGATAGAATGTGATGAATTTAATCAAATAAGGGTTATTTAATTAAATGATTAGCAAATGAGATGATTTAGGATGAATTGGTGTTAGTAAAATCACAATCAGGATCAGGTGTATAAGATCAATCAGTATATTTTATGTGTCTACATTTTTCCCCTCTTTGAAGCAATGTACCTACTGTGTTGGTTCAAAGAATAAATTGCTACGATCAAAATTCAATTTTTTTTCAAATGCCCCACTATTGCCCCAGTGAGAAGAATTACATTGTTATATTTCCCCCTCAAGAGATTAGATGAAAATTTGGATTTTAGGTGATCTCGCGAAAAAGAGGAAAAATTGCCCAATGAGTCCAGAAAAGGTCTAGGCTGCCAAAAACATGCCAAAACATGAAAAAAAATGCAAAACAAGCCTCGGTTGAGTGAAAATGGGATCAAGGGTCCAAAACCCTAGTTGGACAGCTAAACAAGGTAAAAAAACCCTAACTTTCATGCTTAAATAGCCCTCGAGGGGCCACTTCCAATTCATTTGCACATTCAACCTTTAGAGATTCTTGACTTTTGAGCTCTGAGCACTATTCAAGATGGTGCAACATGTGATTCCACTACACATTTTAGAGCGAGTTTAAGTGTACTAGTGACTCCCAAGTGCAAGACCACCAGTATGTGACCCTACCCCACCTTGTTATTTCATTTTTTGTGCACATTAATTAGGATTAAAAGATAAAATTGAGTCAAGTGGGACTGTTTGGCATCGTTGAAAGTGTTAAATTAGTGCCACGTGGTCTTAAAGTGTGCCGCTATTGAGTTTAGTGATGTGGCGTTGTAGTTTAGAAACTAGAGTTTAACCTTCAAAGTGTGTTGCATGTGTGAATAGTTCCATGACGGTCTAGTTAGAAATTTAGGGTTTAGGGTCAAACAAGCACATGGTGAAATTGCACCATGGCGATGGGGTTTAGAAATTAAAGGTCTCTAGCAGTGCAGTTTGGAACCTTCAAATAGTGACACCATTGCAAACAATGATGCAATTGCTATTTTTGTTGTGAAAGCTTGAAATGTGATCCTTATTTTTTATGAAATTTGATGTTGTGACTTTATTGGTGCAAGAGGATGCCGAGCCAATACACTCATGAGAGCTCATGTCTTCAATTTTGAGAAAACTAACTGGTTTGCATGAGTTTCTCTAGGAGCACTTGGGAGTGATAGGAATTTGGTATGTCGTATATGCTCCAACCATTAGGACACACCTAGGGATGATGAAAACACTGGTCGAGTGATGGCATAGTGAGACATCCTTGTTTCACTTTCCTACAGGTGAGGCAACTATTACCCTAGAGGATGTCTAGTGCATTCTTCGATTTCCTATCCATGGAGAGAGGGTGATTTATGATGTGGACACTGAGATAGAGGCCTATTATGAGGTTATGGGCCTCGATGAGATTATTTTCATTGAGGGATAGATGCGGTATAGGAGCTCAGTGTCATCTTTCCAATTGATCATAGATACTATTATCTCAGGCCTTGTGGCACCATATCAGTGTGATCAATACTTCAGTCCAAAATGGGGTCTTGCTTGAGAGTGGATGCTCCATCCGAGAGAGTGCTTTGTATGGGGACCGGTGATGCTGGCCTCACTCTACCATGATTTGCATGAGTTTTCTTACTATGATAGTAGGGCCATCAGGGCCAGAGTAACACTTCTCCACATTTGGGCCTGGGAGCACATTGCAGTGCTTTGCCAGTGAGTTACACCAGTTGATATGGAGCTAGATGCTCCTACGGTCTGGCAATACAAAGGGGCTTTGAAATTTACACATACATGAGTGGCTGACATCTCTCGCTAGAGGAGGGTGATTGATGAGATTGCAGTCTTTACTTGGAGGCCTTGGCTCAGTATGCCCGCTTGGTATGATGACATTCAACAACTCTTCTTCGCGAGGGAGGACCGACTTATGTAGGGCAGAGAGCACACTATGATCGAGCATTACCCACCAGATTAGGTGGCTAGGTAGTTTGGGGACACTCAGGATAGACCCAATAACTAGTACGTGGCCATATTTTCCCGTACTATGAGGGAGACCACATGGGGTTGGATGATCCCTTTAGAGGAGGCAATGGATAGTTTTGGATAATTGGTGGCTAAGTCATGGCCATATGATCAGGGGCCAGCAGACCCAGGGACCACAAAAGCTTATCGAGATTGGTTCATCCATCGACTAGAGTGACAGTGCCTGGCACATTGTTACCATGATGGAGACCTCGAGGCTAGTTAGCAAGGTGGGGGTAGGGGTGAGGAGGCTGAGGAGATGGGATAAAGATGGAGATGACAGAGAGTTAGAGGGGGAGGTGGACCACCTCTGGATCAAAGAGGGCAGAGGGATTAGGGGCATAGAGACCAGTAGAGAGATGGTGACAGGCAGCATAGAGATAAGGATTTGTAGAGGATGCCCTAAGGGACCCACAATAGTAGCCACCACCACTGACACCACCACCTCAACCAAACCAGAGGGATCCTCTTATTTAGTAATTATAGGAACATGTTGCTACTTTAACAATTGAGAGAGATCAGGCCTGCATAGAGCAAGATCAGGCCATCTAGTAGAGATAGGCTATAGAGCTTTAGCTGACATAGGAGACTAGGAGACACCAGCAGCTTGAGAGCACACAGGGTAGGACAATCCTGACATGCATGTACTAAGACGTAGTCAGAGAGGCATAGTACTATAGAGTACATTATCATTAGGCAGTGCCTTGAGCAACCTGGGCACTAGACTTCTTAGAGCAAACAGATTAGAGGCAGGATCATCCTGAGAGATAGTCAGGCGAGAGGAGTAGCCATCAAGGCTAGCTTCATAAATTTTTGATCAGAGACCCCACTCTTTTTGTAATCCGTGGGCTCAATTTTTGATAGCCCCATGGGTGATTGTATTATATTGATTGATACACACATTTAATCTTGATTCTTTGTACCATGACAGTTACATTTTTGGTGATATAAATGATATGGGATGATTTGATATGATGTGTTCCATTTTATCTATGCATGATGGATGGATGTTTTTACTTTCCTATATGTGATGTGATGACATGAAATGTGATGATTCTATTTTATGTAATGTGATGTAATGATTGTGCAGATGTTTATGTATGGATGCATTTCTTTTTCAGTATCTTTCTATGCACTTTTTTATGATAATGATGTGTGGATGATATGGATGCAAACGGTATGACATGTAAATGATTTAAGATGCTTTAAATAATAGATCTATATGGATGATGATGTTATATGCTATGATTATGAAATGTATGAGATGCTCTTTTCTTTTTCAATACATTTTCCAATATGTATGGATGACATGATGATGCACGTAATATGATGTGATGATTCTTTTATTATGATACCTATTTTATTATGTAGATGAACTATATGATGATGCAAATGAATGATATGATGATGTATATGTGACGATGCAAATGAATAATATGATGATGTATATATGGATGATATGGATGATGTCTATGTTATGATGTTATGATGCATATGCCTATGTGATTATGCAATGGATGTTTTGATGGTGTGTATGAATTCTTAATAATGCCTATGTGATGATACTTTTATGTTTATGTAATGGATGCAAATGTATGGTTTATCAGATGCTTAGAATAACCAATCTATATCATGTAATGATGAAATGTAATGCATGTGAGATTTATGAATGTTTCCTACATGATATGATATGTTATGTAGTATGATGATGGTTTGTGGATGCAATATGGATGTAGTATGTTGACGGTTTGTGGATGCAAGATGTATGCATTAGTGATGATTTTGTGATTAACTATCATGGTACCATGTTAGCGTGGAAAGAAGAAAAAAGAGATAAGATCCAACAAGCCAAATAAAGATTAGATGGGCATCTCATAAACCATACATTTGCATCCATTACATAAACATAAAAGTATCTAATCTTGCTCAAAATAAACAAACTCTCAATTCCATGGGGGAATTGGTACCATTTTGATGTGGAAAATGGCCCTTTCCCAATCCCTTCCAAGCTTGATGATCAATGGTGAATATTTGAGGCTCCTTGGTGACATTATTCCATAACCTAGCTATGAAATGATAAAAATGGATGAAAATGGATAAAGATGGATGAAAATTTCTAAAAAACTTGAAGATAATAATGTTGCATAAAGTTGTGGATCGAAAATCCAAATGAGAGTAGGTATGTACAGGATCATCATGAAAAAAATAGGCCCTTAAGTGGCAAAAAATTTAGAAAAATCAACGTTAGGAACCTTGACGTAAAAATTTGAATAAGTTATCTATATTATTTTAAAAATATGTAAGAATAGAATTTGTAGAAAATTGAATGTTAGTTTCTAAACTACTAGGTTTATTTTTTAAAAAAGAAATTATTTGGTGAAAATTTGAAATTTCAATGCAATAGTACTTAAATTTTAGGGAAAAATAAGAAGTAGGTGTCTATCTGACCACCCTAACCATAATAAAATGATAATATTTTTTATAAGATTTTAGATATAAGTAGAGGACTCATGTCTGGATGTGATGCATATTATTTTGTAATTTTTTTCCAAGTAAATAATTAATTATGAATTTTTTATTACAACTTTTAAAAAATATAAAAACTTGTATGTCTGACCACCTTAACTTGGTCAAAACTTCATGAATTTTTTCTTTTCTTTATTTAATCCTATAGTATGTGAAGCATAGAATGTGACACATGGTTCAGATTCAAAAAATGTGATACCGTTTGAAAGCTATAGATGTTTTTCAATTAGCCTATCGATTAGGACTTTAGTCATAGTTCTAATAGAAAATGAACAATAATTATTTATTAAATTCAAATTAAAGCATAATTTATATTGGTGGAAAGCTAAGAATATCCTCTAAAAACCCTTTTTGTTTCATCAATTTTGGGTAAAAAAAAGTCGTCAGCCACATACCCTACAAATACCCATAATATCGCCACTTTTTGGCCCATCATGATCCTAAACATACCCGAGCCTTCTATTTCTTCATCACTCCACAATGGGATTGTATACCTAAATCATACAAGCTATCATTTTCGTGCACAAATAACATCACAAAATATGAGGGTCTTGTCATAGGGCTAAGAATTGCAATACGTTATGCATCAAGGTATAGAGAACCAGGATGGCATTATTGCTTTGGGTCCCTTGGGGCATCCCTCTGTGGATCCCCATCTCTCTACTACCTATCACCATCTCTTTGCTAGTCTATGTGCCCCTGATCCCTCTACCCTCTTTGATTCAGAGGTGGTCCACCTCCTCCTTTGCCTCCGCTGTCATCTCCATCTCTAACATAGCACCGTACAAACTTGAAGATAATAATGTTACATAAAGTTGTGGATCCAAAATCCAAATGAGAGCCTTCTATTTATAGAAGAGAATGATGGAAGAAGAGGCAAAGTGGATTAATGGGACAAAACACCAACCAATAGCATAATTCCACTTGTCAACATGTGAGTGGACAAAGGTGGAGCACATTTGGATGAATGTGCACATTAATGTAATTAGGTGGAATTTCAAAGTTGGAGAATATTCCATCCTTGATACCTTTTTGAAAGTAAATAGAGATTTAATAAATCAATTAAAATTATTTTCATGAGAAAGTGGCAAAATCTAGAGGATTTGAGTGATTAAGATTAGGATTAATTAGGATTTGATTAATCTAAGAGGAGATTAGCTAATTTAACAAATTGATTTAGATTTTAGGATTTAAATAAATCAAAGTGAGAGGAATAATGAATTTAGACTAAATTAAATAAAGTTTGATTTATTTAATTAAAGAGGATGGTGTTAGTTTTAAATCAAATAAAGAAAAAATTGTTTAATTTAAATGAGATGACTATGGATGCAAAGATTAGATGTAAATGCTAAAATATGCAAATGCTAAAATTTAATCACACATTAGTATTGTTAGTTATTCAAAACAAAGAAAAAATAACACCTCTATGAAATAATCAAACATGCTTCATAATGCAAACCAAACAACAAAAGATGAAAGACACCAATGCAAACATGTAACAAAGCATGTTCATACCTATTCCATAGTGGATTGGTGCTACTTTGATAAGGAAAGTAGCCCTTTCCCAACCCTTGATAAGCTAAATGATGAGAATGCCTTGAAACTGCTATGAATTCAAATGGCAATATTGAACTTGTGCATAAGATTGTGGATCCAAAATCTAAATGAAAGCCTCTTATTTTTAGAAGAGATTGATGGAGGATGAAGAAAAATGGATAAACATGGGATCAAACACCAACCAATAGCATAAATTCCACTTGTCAACATGTGAGTGGAAAAAGGTGGAGAACATTTGGATGAATGTGCACATTAATGTGCAATTAGGTGGAATTTCAAAACTTTGAGAAGTGACATGTTGGAGGGAGATGAAGAATGAATTAAATGCCACTTGGCTCAAAAAAAGGACTTGTAAGAGTCATAAATGCCAAGTTGGAGGATAAGACACTTGGGAGGGAGAATTCAAATTTTGGAGAATATTCCCACTTGATGCCTTTTTGAATGAAAAAGGAAGATTTAATAAATCAATTAAATTGATTTTTTTGCACAAGTTGCAAAAATCTAGAGGATTTGAGGGATTATGATTAGCATTAATCATGATTTGATTAATTTTAATAGAGGTTAGCTGATTTTTACTTTTGACTTAGATTTTAGGATTTAAATAAATCAAAATGAGAGGGATAATGAATATTAGTGATTTAATTAAATAAATTTGATCTATTCAATTAAATGGAGAACTTTTGAAGATTAATTAAATAAAATTAATTTATTTAATTAAAGAGGAGAATATGATGATTTAAAATAAAGATTGATTTATTCAATTAAAAGGGGAAATATGATTTTATGAAATAAATATTTATTTATTTAATTAAAGGAGGAATTCGATGAATTTAATCATTTAATAAGGATTATTTAATTAAATAATTAGTAAAGAGGATGATTCAAGAAGAATTGGTGTTAGTAAGTCAAATTCGAGTATGCATTATCAATCATGATAATTTACATGTCTACAGAGCCTAAGGTTATTGTTAGTGACTATGATCCTATCTTTACTTGTAAATTTTGGACATATTTATTCTCATGTTTGGATACTCAATAGGCTCATATCTCTTCATACCATACCTAATCTAATGGGAAAATTGAGGTTGCTAATAAGTGTTTGGAGGGGTATCTATGTTTTTTCTTTAGATAAATAGTATCAATGGGTATATTGGCTACCATTAGTAGAATGGTGGTATAATAATTCCTTCCATTGTTCACAAAAAATATCTCCATTTGTGGCACTATATGAATGTCATCCTCCATCCATCACATCATGTTTGAGGGTGTCACCAAGATGTGAAGGATTGTATGCATCATCAAGAACAAGTACTTTTAGGACTCAAGAAAAATTTATCCATTGAACAAAATTGAATGAAGCAACATGCTAATCAACATTGTAGTGAAAGGATTTTTGAATTTGGATATTGGATTTTTTTGAGATTGTAGCCATGTACATGTGAAAATATCATTGAAGAAACAAATAAAGAAAAATAAATTTCCCCAAAATATTTGGCCCATATCAAATCATGAAAAAGATAGGTAGTGTTGCCTACAAGTTTGAGTTACCTTCAACTATAAAGATACATCCAATTTTTCATGTTTCCTATTTGAAGAAAGTAATTGGGTGTAATATTCATACATAAACCATATTACCAAAGCTTGATGAAGAAGGAAGAATAACTTTGGAACTAGATTTTGTTCTTCAGAAACACACAAAGAAGTTGATGAATAGAAAAATCAACAAGTATCTCATCTATTGAAAGAATTTATCAATTAAAGATGCCACATGAGAGGATGAAGAGTTCATTCAAAAGAATCCACACTCAGTTAGCATTAAGGGAAATGCTTCTTTGAAGAGGGGGGTGTGCTACACCCTTAATATTAGAGTATGCATAGGGTTATGAGTAGTCAACTTGTTGCTACCTTAGCTATTACTTAAGTTAATTATCTTTATTATATTCTTATTTAGATATTTAGGTCAGCTTAGGGCTTATATGTTATTATCTAAGTTAGCTTGGCTAATATCCTTGGAATAATTAGGTATGTATGAGGTAGTGTTTTTTGAGATGATGGAGTCATAGTGTCCCTAATGAAGCTATAGTCTTCAATGGAGGACCTTTTCCAGGAAAGATATTCAACCACATAGAAAGTGTTGCAAAAATGGCATGCAAATAGATATTCTATTATGATGATATGATATATTACAAGAGTACATGTGCCTAATTTAATAGGCAAGAGTGAAAACCTAAAAATAATAAGATGTTGCCAAGTGTCAAAATCACACTACATGTGACAACATGTGAACCCTACCTAGGAAATGATAAAAGATTGAGATAAGTTCTAGGAAAACTCATCTTCTAGAAGGAATATTATCCCCAACAAACATGGAAAGGGGAATTACCCCATTATTAATGATTTATTTAAAAATTAAACCTAGGACAAAATAATGCAAGACCTAAGTTAATTTATGCTAGTGTAATAATTAATTAAGTACACTAACACCCCTAGGCCATAAGTGCAACTTAGGGAGGAAATGCAATGATTATGAAAAGATGATGGGTTTCGGCTATGAGGAAATGTTAGGTACCCATTTACATGATGAAGATGTAACAAATCTCCCACAACGAAAGAAAAGGGGAAAGCCCAGTGGGAACAAAACCCCTCTCCAAAAAGGAGATGAAAATGCAGAAAAGTGAGAAAGGATGGGAAAAATGGAGGACTCCCAAATACCCCCCAAGTACACCATTTGTCACATGGATATAATACAATCAATAACCCCACCATAGGAGAGAGAGAGAGAGACTATATAGCCCCCTAGAACATGTGATCACCTGCAAAAATGGTAAGTGTCTGAAGACAAAACAAGATCCAATGTCGACAAAAAACTTGTCTCCCTTTTGAAAGAAACAAAACCAAGCACAAGTGTAGAGATGCTTCCCATCCCAGATAGGAGTTTAAGGAAGGAAGGATGAATATGGATGTTGATGATGTCTTTGAAAACTGCTCATGTGTCTCCTTTCTTATTGAAGAAGATACCACAATCAATGAAGAGGGTGACCAACTAAGATGATGTAGAAATTGATGTTGAACAAGATCCAAAGACTGTAATACAATGAATGTAATGGAGACTAGATTTCCCCCCAAAATGAAGTGTCCTCAAAACCATTGAAAGAATTTTGAAGCATCAAATATGTCCAAACCACATGTCTCCTACTAGGAAGAAGAAAATCCAATGGAAGATGCTGAAGAAAATCCAAATCTTGAATGGAATGAGAGGGAAGAAGTCTCATACATGAAGTTTCTGAAGAGAAACAAAGTGCCTCCAAGGTAGTCTTTGAATCCCCAATCAAGGTCGAGATAGAAGGATGAGGAGACTCAAGAAAACTCTCCAAAGTGGAATATGAATAGAGGAGTGATATCCCCTCAAGAATGTCCTCCAAACCTATCAAAGTAGTGAAGTTAGTGATACTTGAAACAAAGCCATCTTGTGATGCCAAGTTTGGAAAACTGAATGTGTCCCGATGAATGATGATGAAAGCCTCAATCAATGAATTTGGACAAGGAATCACTGAATGTGAAGGGATACCAATAGTCTCTAATGGAGAAGGAGGAACATCTTAAGAAGCCTTGTCAATCTCTTTGGAAGATTCAAGGAAATGCAAACAAACAACCTCTTACACAACAATATCATCATGGGGTACCAGATCTAAAGAACCAAGAGGCAAATGACATTCTGAAACATGATCATCAGGGAATGGTGGAGTGTCTGAATCTCCATATAGCTCCCAAATATTAATCCAAACTATATAAGGATAGTTATGATGATCAATAGCTTTCAAAACATCATCAACAACATGCATGGAAATAATCCTTAGATCATATCTTCAACAATTCCAATCAAATTTATGGATACAATTATTAGGAGGGGGAACCAAACCATACAAATGTGGCAAAAAATGAAGGGATTGAAGATGATTGATGATGCAATCTCTCCATTGTTGATAGTTTCCCTTTCCCAACATGATCAGTGAAGGATGACAAGAAAACCCCATAACAAAATGTGACAAATATCCAATAATTCAAAGATATTGACCTTCAACAAAAAATAGAAACTTCCAAAGATGATATGCAACTAAAAACATGCCTCTGAAATCAAGAAATTCTTCTTCAAGCTTCAGGATGTCCTAGCAATCAGGAAAATGCACCAAATTGCAAAACACCAATAAAAGATACCTAGAGCTGAAATTGAAGAAAGTGACTAGACTAATGAAAAAAACACTAAAATATCTCTTGAATTCCCCTAGAATCACAGGATTTTGATAATATGATGTGAAGATATTGGCTGTTGAGTCCAATGTCAAGGGTTGAATTTAGTTGAATTTATAATTTTATATCAGAAAAATATTGCAAAATAGATGGAACCATTGGATAGTGCTCTAAATTCTCTTTTCGTTGGTATATTGTTTGTAAATTTTCAATACCATGGCATGAAGATATGGGCTTTGGAAGAAAAACTGTTGGATGGAAGGCTGATTAGGAACAAAAAATAAGCACCCTTGGGAAAAAAGAATTCAGCCCTCGGTCACTGATATGACCAAGGGGCTATCAGAAGTTAAAAAAAACTCTCCACCGGATCGACAACATCAAAGTGATTGGCGGGTGGAGACCAGGTGGCGTGGCCTGGAGTTGGGGTGGCTTCACTTGAATAGAGTGGTAGCCCCTGGTCACCAAGTGGACCATAATAGGGGCTATCAAGAGACTTTGGCGGGAACGTTGATGACGATGGATGCTGGGAAAAATGCTGATAGAAGTGGACAGTGACCATATAGATGATTCCAAATGGTGTCGACTGATGGGATGAGGCCAACTACAAAAAAAATATTATGTAGACTTGATGTTAAAGCCAACAAAAAATGAAATTTTTGAATATTGCATATAAATTGCAATTCAAAAATAAATTAAAAAGTTTGATATTGAAATATAATTTGTAGAGTAATAAGTGATGCTGACAGGTGAAAAAACTATAGTGTCAATGACAATTATTTAACCCCAATATGCCGATCTTTAATTAAAATAGGTAGTCCCTCACAAAAAATATTTTTTTTCGTGAAATTTAGAAAATTTTCCCAAATGATGAAATAAAAAAGCGTGATAATCTAAAAAAAATTCCTTAGAGGATGACCAAACGGGAAGATTTTTTTACAACAGATTTGTATGGATAGTAAGAAAAATGAAAAACCTAGATAATACCTCAACTGGCTCTTAGATGATATGTCTCCGATTTTGATGATTGAGCAGGCAATCTATGGGTTTTGAGGCCTTTTGGATGCAATGGAGAGGTTAGACTAATTAGTTGGTTCATGGGTAGAACCACTAGCCTGCAAGAAAAACTCCAAGCCTACAAAAAATATTGCACACCAACTTTCTTGATCTCGAATGAAGTTTCATTGGAAAAGCTCTAATACCATTTTGAGATGATGGAGTCATAGTGTGCCTAATGAAGCTGCAGTCTTCAATGGAGGACCTTTTATAGGAAAGATATTCAACCACATAGAAAGTGTTGTAACAATGGAATGTAAATAGAGATTCTATTATGATGATATGATATATTACAAGAGTACATGTGCTTGATAAATAAGCAAGAGTGAAAACCTAAAAAGCATAAGATGTTTCCAAGTGTCAAAATCACACTACATGTGACAACATGTGAACCCTACCTAGGAAATGATAAAAGATTGAGATAAGTTCTAGGACAACTCATCTTCTAGAAGGAATATTATCCCCTACAAACATGGAAAGGGGAATTACCCCATTATTAATGATTTATCTAAAAATACAACCTAGGACTAAATAATGCAAGACCTAAGTTAACTTGTGCTAGTGTAATAATTAATTAATTACACTAATAGTGTTTCAATTGATCATCATATTGTGAATTGTGTTCTCATTAGAGATATTTGGAGATTGTCCCCCTTGAAGTGGCTTGTTATTCTCAATTATTATCAAGTGTTTTCAAAATATTTCATATCATATTTCTATTTTGTGCAATCTATTTAATTATAGAGAATTTATAATTTTAATATATAAATTATATTTATATATTAAAAAAATTTAGGATTGGTCATTTTTTACCTATAAGTACATAATTATTAGCATGAGATATTTCCCAATTTTACTATGCAATTTTTTTCTATTGATGTTTTGGATTAAACTCTGTGATTCATGATCAATAAATATAAGCCAAGAGAAGAGAAATGAGGTTATTAATATTGCACCATATTGGGATTCCTCCCATCATTCTAGTAAATTTTGGGAAGTAAGTGGAATTTCCATTCATGTGAGCTTGATTTAGGCATGTTGTTTATCTTGTTGGAATTACATTTACAAGCGATAGATGCATTCAAATTTAAGTGCTTTATCCTCCATCTTTTTTTGCTACAATTATCATTTCTTTGTGTTGGTATCACTAGAAGCTTCAAAATTTGGTGCTTACAAACAAGTAGAAAGGAGATTCTCTCAAATAAGGACTAAACTATGGAGATATGGTCACTTACCACAAGTTTTTTTTTTTTAAATTGATAGTAATGAAAATTTATAGATGGTTAGGGTTTTCATGGGTATAGAATATGTGAGTACTAAGAGGTCTAGGTAGTCCATTTTTCTTCTTTTCATGGGTAAATTGGAAGACCTAGTAAAGATTTAGATATATTTAAATGGATATATTGTGTAAATTTTACACACTGAATAAGAATTTAGTATGTTACAACAAGGATGTAGAGAAACAATGTAGGTCTATAAGTGACTTGCATATATATATAATTTTAGAGGTGTCTAGGTTTGAAGATAAATTTATTTCAATCAAGGATGCTCTCATCATCAAGCTATAATTCTAAAACCTATTTATTGAAGCCTATAGAGAAGCCAAAGGATAGCACAAGTAGTTAGAAGGTTGACATAGCCAATGTAAAGATTATGTGAGCCATATAATTTGTATAGAATTTAGAGAGGTGGCCTATGAAGAAATAAAAGGATATTAATAATTTTTATGTGAAGGATTTCAAAACCATATGAAATAAATAAAGTATAAATCAAGTTCAAATCTGATTAAATTTATAGGATAATCGCATACATCCATAGAAATAGTATTTGTGGGGGGGGGGGGAATCTAGAGTTTATAAGCAAGATAATTGCAATGAAATAGAAACTAATCGAATCAAAAAAAGAATATAGATCTATTCCTTCACTCATGAAATGAAACTAAACTATTACTGAATTCAAGAAACAAGATCAAAGGATGAAAGCATACATGAATTCATAAAAAGAATAGCATTATCATCTTGTGTTAGAGTGTATTCACAAGACGTTAGGTTGTTCATATCACTATGAAACCTCAATTCTTACATGTAATAAATTTGAAGAATGATGCATGTGTTGGTGATCGAAGATATGCTGAAGCTTTGTCAATGGTGATTAAGAATATCAATAGTACTTCATTGTGCAAAATAGGTTGATTCTTTGATCCATTTTTGTGAGGAAAGAAGTTTATTATATAGAATTGTGATTTGAAATGGACAATCTCAAGATCACATAGTAGAATATCTTGATCAGTGGTCGAAAGTTGTTGAGAGGATTTAGATGGGCATGTAATCTGTATAAATTGATTGCATGATTAGTGTGATTGAGGAATATATTGATCAGTTAGGAATATAGATTGATCAGTCAAGAATTAGATTGAGTGATCAATGATTCATAATTTGCTCAATCAGGAAAGTGGTTGAGAATGATTAATTAATTGATTTAATTAATTAATTCTTTTTGAAGTTGAAGGTGCAAATCAAGTTTGACTTTTGCAAACAAAGTTGCATTAGTTTGATTTCATTTTTTATAATGGTTTTGAATAGTTTATTCAAATTATTTAAATTTGGAGGGAAAGGGAGTTAGTTAAATTATTATGATTTTAATAACTCAATTGACTTAGGGGAATAAAGGGATTTAACAACATAATTAAATAATTGATGCTATTTAACTAATCAAGATGAAATAAAGTTAAATTAGGACTTTATTAAATAATGTAATTTATTTAATTGGTCAAAATTGATGAAACATGAATTGATTAAATAATGTCATATTATTCAATTAATAACAAAAATAGGGTTTTAGGACTTTATTAAATAAATGAAATTTATTTAATTCATAAAAAAATGAATGAAATAGTGAATTAATTAAATAATATCGTATTATTCGATTAATAGGGGAAATTAGGCTTTTTGATGTACTTGATGTGAAATGCAGTGATAGTTGATGATAATGATGTTGATGATGCAAAAATGTCATTTAGTATGTGTGATAGGTGTTAGGTCAATTTTACATGTCTACATTTTGTCCCTCTTTAATACAAAGTATGGGTTGCTTTGTTTCAAAGATTCGATGTTAAAATTGGAAGATTTTTGAAAAAAAATTATGCCCCATTGTGTCTTGGGGGTCAGCAAAATGATGGTAGGACTCTATACTGCAACCTAGAGAGGTTGACTAAGAAAATCAATTTTGAGGTCAGGCTCACGACCTTGTTCTATTTCAGTTCCCATGTGTTTATGATGAGAAATTAAGTCTATAGGTCTTTCATTTAGGTTCAAATGTTCTTGGGAACTCTTAATTTAAATGTAGGAAGGTTACCTAAGTAAAAATTAGGGTTTCCTAGGTTAAAAATAGGGGTTTGGAGGGTAAAAATAGATAATTAGGTTTCTTATTACCTCATTTTCACTTTGAGCCTATAGAGAATTCTTGTCTAGAGGATTTCTCATTTTTTCAGTTCTCGAGGAGATATGGTGTTGATTTGGAGAGCCCCACATCGTGTAGATGTGGTTCAAGAGTATGGACGGCTCACAGGAATCGGTGACACTTTTTCCATTTTAAAAAGCTTGATTTTGATATTCTTTTGTGCACTTAACTTCATTTTGCACCTTTGAACTACTTTTTCACTTTTGTAATTCATGTCTGCTATAATTTTACACTTTTGTGATAAATTTGTACCCTTGCAAAAAAAAATCTTTTTGATTTTTGCACTCCTAATATTCCTCATCGCTTTTGTATAAATTTCCTCGTATTTTCCTATTTTCTTTGCTTTTGTGAAAACTTCATTGCTTTTACTACAATTTTTTTGCTTTTGACTTTAAAAAACTCTAAGTTAGTTTATTCATCATTTTCATTTCATTTTGTGTTTTTAGATTGAATCCCTTGTTGGTGTAATTAATTATTAATTACACTTTGCATAAGTTTACTTAGGTAATTATTTAATTCCTAAGTTATAGGTTTTATCCTTATCTTATTGAGCTATCTTGTTGCTTAAGATAAGATTAGGTTGTTGCATCTTTGCTTTTATAAAGCAAAATTATCTCTTGTAATTATTAGTACTTCGAATATAGCAAATTGCATGTTTTTATGCAAACTCTCTACTTTTTTGTTTTTCTCTTCCGTGGAAGGTCTATTCTGGTTTGCAATCAAATCTTGGTTTCTAACATGGTATCGAAGCCTCAATTTGCAACCCCTTCTTAGCTTTGTTGGAGGAACACAGTGCAGAGCTTGTTCGAGGTCCCTCGAGGGTTTCAATCCTTGAGCATCATCATGCAACATCTTGGATGAGATCAGGGTTTACCGTTGGATTTAGAGCGCTGGAAAAGTCAGAAATGACTTTTATCTTATTCATTTTCATCATCGTTTTCCAGATCTGTGAGGGTTGTAAGATTAGTGATTTTTCTGATAGATCCGGGGGTTGCCTAATTTTTGGAGCACTTTGGGCCCAAACGGACCTCGCTGTTGGATTCGTAGCACCCAAAAACTGCTATTTACATATAAAATTTGTCCGATTTGGACACAATCATCCGGAGAGGCAAATTTTTTTTCCCAAGGACCGTACGGCCCCTAGGCATGACTCTCGAGACACATATTTTGAAAAAAAATTAAAAAAATGTTAAAAAAATAAAGAAAATCTGTCGGAGGTTTGTGCAGCCAGTTCATTGGAGATCCCACCACCACCACCCCATCGGGCGGCCACCATGCTGCACTGCCACCAGTGGTTTTTGCTGATCCACCACTGGCCTCCTCACCAGCCCCCAAGGGCCTTCTTCGTTGAGCCCTTGGTCGTATCGATGCCTGGGAGCCGAGCACTCAGCCCCTGCGGGCCCGAGCTCCAAGCCGTCGGTCCTTTGGGTGACCGAGCACCCAGCCCCCGCTGGGACATTAAGCCCTGGCCCCGGTCATATGGATGATTGGGGGCTCCGCCGCCAAACCTTGCCTTTCAGCCCCTGGTCTGCCCATGCAACCAGGGGCCCTATTTTTTTAGCCCTTGAGGGCTTCTAGGGGCCAAATAAGAGCTTTTTGAACAACTTTCATGGAAATGGGCATATCTTGGGCATACAGAGTCCTTTTTTTGCAAACAAGATATTGTCAAAAAGCTGTTTCGACGCTCTACGCAATGGTGCTAGTGTGGTTTTATATTTTTTCTTTTTTTGATGCTCTTTCAGGCCTCGGAAGTCAGATGTTTCCTTTTTCACTCTGGGAGACATATCTTGTGACTCGCTTATCCGTTTTTCTCGATTTTCATGGCATCAGAAAGCTAGTTTCAGCCTCTATGTAGATCTGGGGTCTTTTCCAAAAAATGTGTAACTTTTTTTATGCATGCATTCATTTTTGTTTAGTGTGCTAGGTTTGCATTTTCACCTATGTTTCTGTAGTTTTGCATTATCTCCTTATGCAACCATTGGGTATTGTAATAAAGAACTGATATAAAGTTCCATTAAGGGGGGTTCTTGCATCCATCTTTCATGTTGGTGACAACTCACATGAGTTTGTCTGGTTTCTTGTTGTTTCCCTTAGCTTCTTTCTTGCTTAGCTAGACACATCTTTGGTTTGCTTTGGTTCACACTTCACATTGGGATTTTACAGTTCTTGATCCGCATTGGTTTAGATCTTTCTCATTTGAGGACCATGGTTTTATGGTTAATGTTCCAGAATCTTGATGGTACTTGTCCTATGGGCAGTTTCAGTTTTAGTTTGGCATTGGCTTCGAGACACAGTTTCCAGATTTGTCACCATTATGGGTCCATTCATCATTTCATCTACTGTTGCTTACAGATTTTAGAGTTGATCCAGTATGTGAGTTTCTAGTGTTCCTTGGCATCGAGTCTGCTGTTTCATTTGTGATTCTAATATGGTATTTTGCAAATAGAACTATCTTTCCTTGCTTGCCGGATTTGGGGTTCCAGTGTTGCTTCATCAGAGTTCTTCCAGTGCTTCTTCGCAACAGTTCATCTCTCTGAAGGGGGGTTTTTCCCATTGGGTTTTCTCTCTCTTTACATTTGTACATGAGTACCTAATTAGGCCTTGTTGCCAAGACTCATATTTGCATAATAATTTGCTTCTCCCTAAGTTTCACTTATGGGGGGTGTTGGTGTAATTAATTATTAATTACACTTTGCATAAGTTTACTTAGGTAATTATTTAATTCCTAAGTTATAGGTTTTATCCTTATCTTATTGAGCTATCTTGTTGCTCAAGATAAGAATAGGTTGTTGCATCTTTTCTTTTATAAAGCAAATTATCTCTTGTAATTATTGGTACTTCGAATATATCAAATTGCATGTTTTTATGCAAACTCTCTACTTTTTTGTTTTTCTCTTCTGTGGAAGGTCTATTCTAGTTTGCAATCAGATCTTGGTTTCTAACATCCCTAACATCATGTGTTGAATAATTGCAAGTGGTCCTTAAACCACTATAGTTGAGGGAGTGATGACCCCAAGATCTATTCAATTTTATTGTTGGTTTTGACGTGTTGGACCAATATTTTCTAGATATGGTTGGGTTACGAAACATTTTTTACATGCCCACCATTTGATGTCACACTGTGATGATGATCGTGCTCATGGAATAGTGGCATTCAAAGACTTTTTCCTTCCATTTACCTATTGGAGAGGCCACTATTACTCTCGAGGATGTGTGTGTGTGTGAGAGAGAGAGATCTAGTGAGAGAGAGAGGGGGAGGGAGAGGTAGAGAGAGGGAGAGGGAGGAAGTGAGGGATAAAGGGAGGGATAAGTTGAGAGAATGACCTTCAGTTTGAGGGATGGAGGGAGAGGGGGAAGGTGGGAGTGAGGGAGAGGTAGGGTGAGATAGATTGAGAGAAATGTAAGTGGAGAGGGAGAGGGTGAGTGGAGATAGAAAAATTATAAAGGGAAGGTGAGAAAGAGATGTATGTATTGCTCTCAGCACCTTGTAGTTTTATAATAATAAATATAATATTTAAAACCCATTTGCAAGTAATCCATCAAATAATTCTTTTATGATATTATATTATTAAATATATTTAATATTATATTTATATAATATAATGTATAATATTTATATTAAATATATAATTTATATTATATTAATATTAATATTTCCTAGTATATATTAATATTTTAAATATATATAAAAGTTTATATTAATATTAATATTATAACAATATAACATTGAATATTTATATTAAATATAATGTATATTCTATTAATATTAATATTTCCTTGTATATATCAATTTATCATATATTATATTATATATAAATATATAATATATATAAATATTTATATTAATATTAATATTATAACATGTTAAATTTAAATTTATAGTGATATTTATATATATTAAATTTTTTTATTAAAATAAATAAATATTCATTTCTTAAATTAAAATAACGGATATTTGTCATTCAACTTGAAATAGCATATATCCATTTTTACATTCAAAAATAGATATATGTTTCTATCAGATATCCGTTAATAGTAGATATCCATTTTGCTTTATTATTGCTTTGGGATTTGGCTTGGGAGTGTCTAAACCAAAAAGTCAACATCCCCAATGTGTTTATAAGGGTTGCAAGAGTTTTTTGAATTTCACCCTTCATGCTGATGACTTTTTTTCATTTGGTTTTGATGAGATGAAAAGGGTTTATTCAAAAAATTGTCAACATTCTACCAATATAAGATATGCTTTATTTTGAATTTAATAGGTAATTATTATTAATTTTCTACAAGCACTATTTAAGAATTCTCGATTGATAGGATGATTGAAAAGCATCTATAACTTTTAAATAGTTATACATCTTTTGAATATGAAGGATGTCTCACACACTATGTGTCACAAAATATAGTTTAAAATAAAATAAAATTGAATTTCATAAATTTTTGACCAAGTTAGTGTGGTCGAACAAATTATTTTTAATATTTTTAAAAATTCCTACTAGAAAATTCATAACTAATTATTTACTTGCAGAAAAATTACAAAAAAAAAGTGTCATGCATTTGAGTATGTGTCTACATATATTGAAAGATTCAAAAAAATATATTTATTTTTTCTCCTCATTAGGGTGACAAGATAAACACTTGATTTTTATTTTATTTTTCCAAATTTAATGTACTACTGCATTGAAATTTTAAATGTTTGCCAAATTAAATTACTTTTTTCCAAATTTAATGTACTACTGGATTGAAATTTTAAATTTTCGCCAAATCAAATTACTTTTTTCCAAAAAAGGCCTAGTAGCTTACAAATTACATTCAATTTTCTACAAATTCTATTCCTACACATTTTTGAAATTATGTTAATAACCCATTCAAATTCTTACGTGAAGGTGCTTAAGTCTATTTTCTATATCTTCATTGCCACTTAAGGGCCCTATTTGGCCCATCATGATCCTGCATTGACCTTTATCATCATATTTTGAAATGAAATATATAGGTGCAGGGTAAACCCACAAAGTTGGTTTACAATTCTAGTGAAGAAGGAAAATTGCAAAAAATGCCCCCATGCAAAAAAAATTGGTTTTTGGGGGTTCGAATGAACTTTTGGTTCAAGTGAGCCCATTAAATACTAGGTCCCAAATTTCCTGAGAAAAAAATAAAAGGAAAGGGTTGTGGAAAGGGGGTTTGCTCAAACCCCCCTTGTCCCCCTCTAGCACTAAAAAACTCCAGAATTTTTCCCTTTGAAGCTTGAGTTGAGAATGAAAATGTTGGAGACTTCATAGACCCAACTAGATGATGGTAGTCCTCAGAATGAGCTATCAAACAAATATAATTTTAATATGTTTTTGTTTTATTATGCATTTGTTTTTATAGTTTGATTAAACATAGGTTTTTCACCGAAAATCAAGTTCTCCATTCTTCCCATGTGGAAAAATAGAAGATTATCAATTTTTTAAAAAAATATCAGTGCACTAGATATTGATGTCCTTGATCCAAGAAAAAAAATTGAGTTTCGATACATACAAAAATGGTTATGTTGTAAAGAATTCTCCTATGTCTGAGTTGTAATTGGTTTGAATTTGAAACTTGATTAAGGAAAAAATATTCAATAAGACACTATGAAACCAATTGGAAGCATTACATATCATAGTAAGAAATATAAATTAAAAAAAATAGAATTTTATCTTTCATGGAAAAATGTTATGTTGTATACGGTGAGCATCACTCCTTAAAAATGGTGTACTGAAAAAAGATAGTTTTCGAAAGAGATGGGAAAAGAAGTGCAATCCGATTCTAAAATTTTTGAAAAAAAAAATTTAGAATCTATAGAAAAAATGTCATAAATCACTAGTTTGCATCATCTTCAAATTCCTCATGGTTTAGCCACTATAGGTGCCCGAAAGTGAAGATTTAGTTAGAAAAAATTAGTTTAGTGTCTAGTTTGGCCAAAAATTGTAAACTAGTATTGTGGGATCACCCTAGAACTCAAAATATCATAGGAATGAAGATTAGAAGACATAGAGCTAAAAAAATCTTTGGTTAACTTAGAGTATGTGAATTTGGTGTTGGAGAGATTCAACAACTCAGGTAGACAATTAGTTGTTCTTGTAATGTAGGGGACAAAGCTTTATGTGGAGGATTTTCCAAAGTATCCTTCTGAGATGAAGGATATGACCTAAGTACCCTATTCTAGTGTTGTATGAAGTTTGATGTATGTTATGGATTGCATGATGCCAAACATTTCCCAAGCAGTGGGAATCCTAAGTTATTTTTATGGCTAATCTAGGATGGGTGCATTGGGATGTAGTTATGAGGGTTTTCGGATACTTGTGGGGTACTTCTGAGTATGCCTTATATTTTCATGGTTATCCTATTATACCTCAACATTAAATTTATATTCATGGGTTTGTGGATTTTGATTGGGTAGGAGATATTGATAGTAGAAGATCCACTAGTGGTTATGTATTCATAATGTTTGGTGGTGCCATTAGTTGGATGAGTAAGTAGTAGGTTGTAGTTGCTTTTTTCATGAAATAAGTAGAGTACATGGCAGCTAATAATTCTTAGAAGGAAGCCATTTGGCGTAAGCGGTTGTGTTCAGTGGGATTGATGCAGTGAAAATCACGATATCTATCTGTGATAGTCAAAGTGCCATTTGTTTGGAAAAGAATCATATTTTCCATGTCAAAATAAATCATATCAATGTGAAGTTCCAATACATTTGTGATATGGCGGAAGATGGGAAGGTTAAATTGGAGAATTTTTTCACCCTAAAGAACGTTGTAGATGCATTGACAAAGCCATTGATCATAGAGAAGTTTAGATGGTGTTTCGTTTCTATGGGCCTCATGGCCTTGAGCTGTTGATTACAAATGACTCTTGATAGGTCTTCAACAAGTGGGAGAATGTTAAGATTAAGGTGTCTCAACGTTTGAGTATTAGCATTCAAATTATTATTTAGGTGATTAATTAATTATTTTCTATGTTTGTTTCCTACTACATTAGTTGTCACTTTGTGGAACCTACCGATGAGGTGGCAACCTACATGGAAGGTGACATGTAAAATTTGTAAGTTATTTTAGTGATAGGAATCCCACTTTATAGGTACTATTTTTGGGGCTAAAATGGTGGCATTTATCTTAAGTTTCTATGTCAAATTTATGAAAACCTATGACAACTTGCTATGATAGTTGTAAGAGTCATGTATGATAGTTTCTATGTCACACTATGATTGTCAGGCTACATTTATGGGGTGCTCAAGTTTGCATGTGGTAGTTGTATGTGTCTAAGTGCCCTTCATGTTGATTGTAAGATAATTTCTACGAGACAAGTGTTGGATTTAGAAAAATCCTAAAATTATGGGTTTTGACTATGACAACATGCCATAATGAACTCATGTTCACACTTGGCCATGGGATTTTCTTATGGAAAGTTTTTGGCACCTTCTCTCCATGTTGAAGGCTATAAATAATTGATGCACCTTAGTGCATTTTCAGTATGACAGGTTGAAGAACTATTGGGATGTTGTTATATGGCTGGAATTTCTTTAAACATGTGTTGTAGAGTGAGACTCCTAAAAAAATTTCCTTTAAAATTGTATGGTAACCCTTTTAAATGCTAAATAATACAGATTAGCTTGTGTGTTTGGAGTGTGCGTTTTTCCCGTAAGGGTTTTCCCATGTATATTTGGTGTTATGTGTTTTCTTGTACCTATGCTATTGTTAATAATTACCTGTTATGTGCATCTCCTTTATTGTAACTAAATAAGGGTTTGAAACATTAGAAATTTACACAGTCTCTCCTTTAATAGATTAGTGTTGGAATCTTTTCCATGTACCTAGCTTTCTTTCATAAAATACATTTTATTTCATAAATAAATAAATGATTGTTCATCATATGTGCAAGTCAAAATAATTTCAAGGCTTGGAGGGAGCAATATTCTTAAAGAACATGTCGTCACTTGTATTGGTAGTATGTTTGGGAACCTACCTCCAAGATTCTTATGAGCTAATTATTTATACTTGGTGCATAGATTATTGATGATTGAGGTATTAAATAATGGTGGTAAGGAAGATTAGTATTTTTTCCCTTGCTTGTTCCTCTTTTTTCTATAAATAGAAAGATTGACATAGAGGTTATTCATTGTAGAGAATGGGGATTCACTACTCACAAGTTCTCTTCATTTAGAGAGCCTCATAGGGAAAACTACCCTAAACTACCTTAGGAATCAACATCGAGAGTTTCAGAATCGGAAAGAGAAAGTCACAGATTTTCTAGATAAATGAACAAGCTCTCAACCAAAGGACTTGAATGTGGGATACAAATGACAACACGGTGCACTGGCATCCCAGAGATGCACTGGTTTCTCGTATAGACCAGAGAATGAGTTTATCATAGAAAATTCCTAAATGACTGCTAGCTATCTAATTGATAAAAATTTACAAAATGCGATAAAGTAGTAGAATGTAATAGAATTGAAATAAAGTAAAATAGAAATGTTAGAGACAAGGAGAAGAAAGGAAAGAGGATGCTCAAAATAATCCAAGTAATGAAGCCTCCAGCTAGTAGATATCTTCAATACTTGTGTCTGTAAGATCTGGAGAAAGTTTTGGGGCTATATAGGGGTTTGCCTCAGTCAAAACCTCATTTTGGTGTTCCCACCTCCATAGACAACCTAATAGAAAGAGAGATAATGAGAGAAGTGAACAAAGCATATGGTGAAAGCAAAACTTGCTTCAGTAGAATCCGCACCAACAAGTATGAGTGATAAATGAAAACCTCATTCAAGGAGGAGAACCCGTATCACAAAAGAGGTGATCAAAGAAATCCCCTCTCAAGGAGGAGAACTTGTATCATGAAGTATAGATGCAATAGAAAGAGGATGTGAAAAATCCCAAGATGCTCACAAGCATGAGATAGGGGAGATGGAGCTACAAGAACCAAGAGTGTTGCAAAAGGAGTTTTGAGAGCTTTGGAGAATGTTGTTGTAGCAAGCAATGGAGTTGTACAAGCAAGAGCAAGATGGTAGAATGTCAAGATGGAGAGGAAGAGGAGAAGTTAGGAGTGAAGCTAGAAGAAGAGAAGAATCCAAAAGAACTTAGAAGATGCAAATGGGGTGAAAATACTACTTTAAAGGAGGGAAAAGAATATTCTTCAATCGTTACAAGGCATCTCGATCCATTACCACTAACCAAAGGAGGTGACAAGTGGAAAACATGCTCAGAGACAACTATTTGAGTGTTGAAACATCGTAGGATGCTAGCATGGTGCACAGATGTTTGTGCAACACGCTAGTTTCTGGACACATCATGCTATAAAATGACACAAATGGGAAAGGCACAAATTTTGATGCAAAGTTGACACACAAGTGTAGCTATTGAAAAGGGGTGCTAAAGCATCTTGAGAGGGGAAAAAGGCTGGTGCAGGGGCTAAAATGATCCTACACAAGATGCTATTAAGGGAGTGGACACTAAAGCAGGTGCAAGAATGTATGTGAAATTGCAAGGGTTGCAATTTTACAACTATACATTCATATCTTCTACTTTCTCATTGTAGTGAAGCTTGATTTAAGCATCTTAAGGCTTGAGTTACTTTTTGAGGAGATCTTAGGGAGATTGGATTGAGATGCATGGATATCATTTATTCTTGGATTATTTTAATGGTGAAAGCAATAATAGTTGACAATTGCTACAAAAGAAAGTCATATCTTACATGGTTTTGTATTCTAATTATTTTTTTGTTAGAAATATATTGGTTCTAGTCCTTTAGAGGTTAATTTTTTCTTAAGTTTTTTCTAGGCTATATCAACATCTCTCTTATGTTGTTGTTCCTTTCATTCTTGTTATATGTGGCTTATGTTGTAATCCTACTAAAATGTGTATAGATCTAATAACTTGTATATATTCTCATAGTGTTAATGTAGGAAAACTGTCTATAATTTTTTTATTTAGTATCAAAGCTTGTCAATGAGTTTTAGTACTTGTGTGATGTCATGGTTGAATTTCCTTACAAAAATTAAATGCAAACATATGTTCCTTCAAAAATTAAATAAATTACATAGAACTATACTATTAGAGAAGGAAAATATTTATACTCCCATCATGTATTGTTTTTGTATTATGTATTGGTCTCACAATTAAGTACATTTCATACAATATCTTATCATGATTTTTCAAATATCAAAAGAAAGATGAAGGATTGAGAAGGTGAGTGTAGAGCTCTGGGGAAGTTGAATGGTCTAGCACCCTTATAGCTTCTTGAAGCTTTATGTTACCAACAAAGCTCTTGGATTGGTGTTCTTCGTCGCTCTTGATTTATTGGTCCTCTTTTGTTCCTCTTCTTCTGGTTTCCTTAGTCTCTTTGTTGTTTTCTTCATTGGATTGCTTGTTTTATTTGGTGTATTTGGTGTCTTTTGATCATCTCAATTGTTTTATCTGATTTGGACCTATTCTAAGTTTAAATTTAAATTTGGTCTCACCCTAGTCTATGTTTTTACATCCCCTAGACCTTCTTCAATCCATATTGGTAATATATTATATATTATTATCACATGAGCTAGTTTCCTCTCTTAGACCACTTGGCCATAGGAGATGATTCAAATAGAGGCACAAAAGGGACAAAAATTAATGAACCACCAGGTGTTGCAAGTCCTAAGGGAAGGGTTGAAGGTAAAATAACAAAAAAGTATTAATACAAAGATATGCTAAATGTAGATGCTACCGAAAAAATTCTCACTAGTTCTATAGAATTTGTGGAGAATGATGGACAACCCCTCATGGCCAAACCAATCAAATTGGGAGATGAAGGATGTTTTGGGTTCACAAAAAATGGATTAGGAGTGGAAAGCTTCATTGAAAGAGGCTCAAGAAGACCAAGAAACAATGGTGAGTTTCCTTCTAAGCCCAAAGTTCTTTTGGTTCTCTCTAAATGCCGATATGTTATTAGCTATGAAAGAAAAAGAAATTAGATTAAAACATATTTCTATTTAATTTATTTTTTTGGATGCAAATTTCCTACCTTCTCATAAATTCTTTGATGATTGGATAACATCAATTTGGGGTAAAAAGATTGGTATACATGTTTCTTTCTATCAAATGATTTAGTGGGGCCTGTTTGTTGTTTTCTTTCAAAATCATGATATGCAAGAGAGAGTGGTTAAAAATAATTGTGGAACATGGGTTCAAATCCATGCTCAAATCCTTTCCTTGGGTTCCCAAGGAGAATTTTGAGGAGGTGGCAACTAACTTTTCACCGAGGTGGCTTGAAATAAAGAAGTTACCTCATGAGTTGTGGAAATTCATACCCAATTTCCTAAAATCCCTAGAGAAAGTACAAGTAGAGGAGTCTAGCGTCACCCTCCCTCTCTCATCTCAATTCTAGGGAGTTGATTTCAACCTCCTTGGATGTTGGAATCCCAAATGTTATTGTAGTCTAGTGTGAAAACAAAATTGTGAGGTGTGAAGTCAAATTGATAGGATGTTTGAATGCTTGCTTCTATTATTAAAAATATGGCCACCTTAGAAAGGATTGGCCCAATGCGGGGCATAATCCAGAAGGGGCCTTTGAACCAAACATGAAAAATTCGATGTCAGACAATCAAACTAATAAAGATAATATGGCCCTTGAAAATGTAGATGGAAATATGTCTGAGTTGGAGAAGGATGAATCCCCCCTTATGGTGAAAAATATGACATAAATATGGTTGAACATGGTATTGTTTCACTAGAGGACCCCCTATTTAATGGGGAAATGGTGGTTATTGTTGGAAATATGCCTCAATCAATATAGGCTGAAACCTCTTTAGTTTTTATCTTGCTGAATGCTTTCACTATGGAGTCTATCATTGTGACATAGAGCAGTCATTGGGACCTCTTAGTGCTCATGGAGATCTTTGGCCGACAGGCCATTCAATCATGTATTGGGGATACTCATGGTGACCACGGGCTTTGAGATAGCTTATAGTGGCTTGGTGAGAAGTCCCAGCGAAGAGTTAAAGTCTCGCTGATAGCATTTGGTTTAAAGTCATTGGGGAAACTCTCACCGGGAGAAATACTATCGGTAAGAAGTCTTACCGATGTGAGAAAGTCACACCGACCGCATTCATTCGGGGTAACACGAAGGGTTTCGAAGAGACGTCTCAACGAGAATGGAATGTCTTGCCGATGATGAGAAGTCTTTGGTGTAACATGTATATGTTCGATATGAACTCTCAGCGAAGGTGATATGTCTTGCCGACTATCCTGTGGTGCTCGGTATGACATAAGTCTTTAGAGTAACATTTTCTATCTCGATGAAACCTCTTGGTGATAATATTAAGTCTTGTCGACTATTCTTTGGAGCTTGATATGACTTGTGATCTCATCAGTATAATGTCTCAACGAAAGTGATGAGTCTAGGTGATAGTGATACATGTGGAGAACATTGGTGTGAGGTCCTGGCGACATAAGGAAGTCTTAGTGATAGTCTCTTGAACTTGGTGTAACTCAAGAAGGCTTGTTGGGATGTCTTCGTGAGAGTGATAGTCTTGCCGAAAGGAAAATTGAAGCTGATACATGTTGTAAGCTCGGTGAAACTCTTGGTGACATCGATATGAAGGTCTTTTGGCATCGGTGAGACACTGTTAGTGTCTCACTGAGATGCCAACAAAGTTTTTTACTTCTGACCGAGTGATGACTATCTACGTGGCTAGTATTCGGCCAATCAGAGGAGCCGAATTGGAACCGTTGGGAGTCTGTTCATTGTGACAGTTCTGTGAGGAAGCTCAACAACCAGGAATGACATGAATATAGTTTGTAATCTCTGTAGTGATTCAACTGGTTCTATCAACAATTATGTGTGAATAGTTTGAATTGTATCAGAGTGAATTCTATTATGTGCTGACTGTAACTTGAAGGTTCATGTACAAGTTTATTCATGGTGAATGATGCTATAAACAGACACCAGAAAGATATGTCTATCATTTGTATGTAATCTCCATTATTGTAATACAAAGTGATTTCTCTTGGTGTGGTGCGTTTTTCTCCCGTAAGGGTTTTCCCATGTATATCTGGTGTTCATATGTGATTGTCAAAAGCTTTGTTTTTGTCATCTATTTCATAGTGCATATTAATTGGACTGTAATTGTAAAATTTAAAAGTATATCTGCATTCTTTCATGAGGTATTAACATTAGGAGAATTGTTTTCCATATCTAATTTTCCTTACATGTGGTATTAGAGCATGGCCAGTTGTGTTATCCTTGTGGGTACATTGGGTTTATTGAGTCAATTCTGTTTAGTGGAAGTCTTGTAGAGTTTGTTATTTCTAATTACAGGTTGAGATGGCTAGCATGTCTAGAAAGATTGAAGTAGAGAAATTCAATGGCAGTAACTTTGAGTTATGGAAAATCAAGATGGAGGATTTCTTGGTGGATCATGATCTTTAGATTGTTGTGTCTGGAGTGAAACCTACAAGCATGAAGCAAGAAGATTGGGACCTTGCAGATAGGAAGTCTAAGGGGCTGATAAGGCTCTATTTGGAAAATTCAGTCCTTTTGAATGTGCATGAGGAGAAGACCGCATCTTCCTTGTGGAATAGACTGGTGTCTATTTATTAGGGGAAATCTTTGGTGAATAAATTGTTCCTAAGGAAGAAGCTGTATTCTTTGAGAATGTAGGAAGGAGGGTCTGTAGCTGATCATTTGAATGCATTTAATATGTTGATTGCTGAATTGACATCTGTTGGTGTGAAGTCTGAAGAAGAGGATCGTTGTATGCTTCTATTGTGTTCTTTGCTAGACTCATGGGATCATTTAGTGATGGCTATTAGGAGTACAACATCCAGTTTCAAGATGGAAGATATTGTTGGTTCTTTGTTGTCAAAAGAAATGAGAAGGAAATCTTCTGAGATGGTGAAGGAAGCTCTTGCTATCAGAGGAAGACCGAAAGAGAAAGGCAAGAAGAAGGACAAGAAATCAAAATCAAAATCAGAGGGGAGATCAAAGTCTCCTGGCAAGAAGTCCAAGGTGAAGTGCTAGAATTGTGGGCAACCTGGTCATGTCTGAAAGGATTGTAAAGAGGAGAAGAAGAAGAAGAAGTATTCTTCTGATAATGACTCTTCTCATAGTGATGCAGATGCCTTCATTGCTGCCTTGGCTACACAAGCATCAGATGATGTCTGGATGATTGATTTTGGTGCATCTTTTCACATGACAAGTCAGAGATTGGTTCACAAAGTATGAAGAATATGATGGTGGAAAGGTTTACTTGGAAAGTGATTCAACTATGGATATTGTTGGCTGTGGAAGAGTCAGAATCCAATTCCTTGATGGCAGAGTGAAGGGAATTAATGATATGCTCATACTAGGTCTGGCTCAAAATCTATTGTCTGTCAGTAAGCTGAATGATATTGGAGTACAAGTCATGTTCTCTGGAAATGGTTGCAAGATGACTAGAGGTTCAATGGTGCTAGCTAGAGGTGCTCGAATTGGTACCCTGTACAAGCTGGATGCACATGCTGTTCAATGTAACAGTGTCTCTGGAAAGTCATTGAAAGCTGATTTTGGAGGTAAAGAGGGAAATATCCCTAATTATCTAAATTCTATGGAAGTAAAACGTCTTGCAGAGAAGACTATGCTTTGGCATCATAGGTTAGGCCACATAGGAGAAAAAGGTTTAAAAACCTTGAAAAACAAAAACTTGGTTGAGGGGCTAGAAGATTGTAATCTTGAATTTGAATTCTGTGAGCATTATATATATGGAAAGCAGCACCGTGTTTCATTTTATTCCAGTCCTCATAAATCTTCTGGTTTGCTAGATTATATTCATTTGGATATATTTGGTTCAATGGATGTTCCTTCTTTGTCTAAGTCAAGATACTATGTGTCATTCATTGATGATTATTCAAGAAGAACATTTGTTTATTTACTAAAAAGTAAATTAGAAGTATTTAGTCAGTTTAAAGAATTTAAAAATCTTGTTGAAAATCAGACTGGTAGAAAAATAAAATGCTTAAGGACTGATAATGGCGGTGAATTTTGTTCTGATGAATTTGAAAGATAATGTAAAGACCATGGGATTAAAAGACACAAGACTACACCTTATACTCCACAGCAAAATGGAGTTGCAGAAAGGTTCAATAAGACAGTGATGGAGAGAGAAAGAAGTATGCTTAGTAGTGCTAGCTTGGAGGAGAAATTCTGGGCTGAGGCTACTACTACTGCATATTACTTGATTAATTGGTCTCTTAATTATGCTCTTGTTGAGAAAACACCTTTGGAAGCATGGTCTGGTAAGAAGCCCTCTCTTAGACATATTCGAGTCTTTGGCTATGAGGCATATGCATATGTGCCAGATGTAAAAAGATCTAAATTGGAGAACAAGGTTGTCAAGTGTATTTTTATTGGCTATAGTGTTGTTATAAAAGGATACAAGCTTTGGAATCCTAAAATAGAAAAGGTTGTATACAGCAGAAGTGTAATATTTCGTGAGCTGAAACCTTCCACCTTAGATCTGCAGTCAGAGACAAAGTCAGAAAACAATAAGGATGTAGTATTAATTCCTCCTACTCCAGAGAAAGAGGAATTGAAAATTCAAAATGTACCTAAAACTGAGGAGAGCTCAAGCAGTTCTGAAAGTTCTAAAGAAGAAGAACCTTAGCCTCAGCCAGTGAGGAGGTCAACCTGAGAAAGGAAACAACTAGATAGGTATGGGTTCTCATTGATTGATTCTACTTGTGCCTACGCTTTAATTTGTAGCACTGATGAGCCTAGGACTATAAAAGAGGCATTTAAAATGCCTGATTCAAATTCTTGGTTGGAAGCCATGGAAGAAGAGATGGTATCTTTAGAAAAGAATGATACCTGGAGTTTGGTGCCCTTGCTTGAAGGTAGAAAACCTGTGGGCTGCAAGTAAGTATTTAAGAAAAAGATTGGTTTTGATGGCAGTGTAGAAAAGTACAAGGCAAGACTGGTTGCAAAGGGTTATTCCCAGGTAGAGGGAATTGACTATGGGGAAATATTTTCACCTGTAGCTAAGCTGACGTCCATTAGATTTCTTTTGTCACTTGCAGCAGCATATGACTTAGAGGTAGAACAGATGGATGTGAAGACAACATTTCTTCATGGTGATCTTGAAGAAGAAATCTATATGTCCTAGCCTGAGCACTTTGTTGAAAAAGGTAAAGAAAAACTGGTATACAAATTAAATAATTCTTTGTATGGGTTAAAGCAGTCACTAGAATGTGGTACCAAAAATTTGATACTTTTGTATTGTTTTTGGGATTTGTGAGATCAAAATTTGATCATTATGTATATTATAAAGCTGAAAGTGATCGAGTGCTTATTATTGCTCTTTATGTTGATGATATGATATTCATAGGCAATAGTAAGCTAATGATTTCTTATCTTAAGTCTTAGTTGTCTGCTAAGTTCGAAATAAAGTATCTTGGTGCAACAAGTTATATTCTGGGGATGGAGATAACCAGGGACAGGAAGAACAGAAAACTATGGCTCAGTCAAAGTAAGTATATCAGGACTGTTCTTGAGAGATTTTGTATAAATGATTGTAAACAGCTAGTGGTTCTAGTCTTGCAGGGAACAAAACTATCTGTTGAGGACTATCCAAAATCTCCTATTGAGGTGGAGGACATGACTAGTGTACCCTATGATAGTGCAGTTGGCAGTCTCATGTATGCAATGGTCTGTACAAGGCCAAACATTGCCCAAGCAGTGGGAGTTCTTAGTCAATTTATGGCTAATCCTAGAAGAACACATTATGATGTTGTAAAGAGAGTTTTCAAATATTTGAAGGGCACTTCATATTTTGCTTTGCGTTACCATGGGAACTTGGTTGAATCATAGAGGACTCTCAGTATTCGAGGCTATGTGGATTCTGATTAGGCAGGGGACATTGACAGTAGGAGATCCACCAGTGGATATATTTTCATGATGAATGGTGGTGTAGTGAGTTGGATGAGCAAGCGGCAGGCTGTAGTCACTTTTTCCACCATGCAGGTTGAATACATGACAGCTACTCATGCTTGTAAAGTAGTTTGGTTGAAACATTTGTGTTCTAACATTGGTTTTGATGCAGGGGAAATAACAATTTTCTATGACAGTTAGAGTGTGATTTTTATAGCAAATAATCCAACTTTCCATGCCAAGACGAAACATATTGATGTATAGTACCACTTTGTATGAGATATGGTTGAGGATGGAAAGGTCAGTTTGGAAAAGGTTGATACTCTAGAGAATGTTGTAGATGCATTGATGAAGCCAGTGAGCATAGACAAGTTTAGGTGGTGTGCTAGTTCAATGGGCCTTAGTTCCCATGATTTTCAGTAAGTTATGTTGTGCTCTGGAGGTGCCTGCATAATCTTCGTCAAGTGGGAGATTGTTGGAAATATGTCTCAATCAATACAGGTTGAAACCTCTTTAGAGTCAATTCAATGTGATAGCTTGTATGTCTAGCTGACTAGCAGTTTGGAACATCATGTTTTGTACAAGTCACTGTGACCTAGTTTCTATCTTGCAGAATGCTTTCACTATGGAGTCTATCGCTGTGACATAGAGCAATCATTGGGACCTCTTAGCACTCGTGGAGATATTTGACTGATAGGCCATTCAATCGTGTATCAGGGAGACTCATGGTGAACACGGGCTTTGAGATAGCTTATAGCAGCTCAGTGAGAAGTCCCAACAAAGAGTTAAAGTCTCGCCGATAGCATTTGGTTTAAAGTCATTAGGGAAACTCTTGTCAGGAGAAATACTATCGGTAAGAAGTCTTATCGATGTGAGAAAGTCACACCGACTACATTCGTTCAGGGTAACACAAAGGGTTTCGAAGAGACATCTCAGCGAGAATGGAATGTCTTGCCGATGATGAGAAGTCTTCAGTGTAACATGTATATGTTCAATATGAACTCTCGGCGAAGGTGATATGTCTTGCTGACTATCCTATGGTGCTCGGTATGACTTAAGTCTTCAGAGTAACATTTTTATCTCGATGAAACCTCTTGGCAATAATATTAAGTCTTGTCGACTATTCTTTGGAGCTTAATATGACTTGTGATCTCATCAGTATAATGTCTCACCAAAAGTGATGAGTCTAGGCAATCGCGATACATGTGGAGAACGTCGGTGTGAGGTCTCGACGACATAAGGAAGTCTTAGCGATAGTCTCCTGAACTCGGTGTAACTCAAGAAGGCTCATTGGGATGTCTTGGTGAGAGCGATAGTCTTGCCGAAAGGAAAATTGAAGCTGATACATGTTGTAAGCTTGGTGAAACTCTTGGCGACATCGATATGAAGGTCTTCTGGCATCGGTGAGACACTTTTAGTGTCTCACCAAGATGCCAACAAAGTTTGTTTCTTCTGACTGAGTGATGACTATCTACGTGGCTGGTATTCGGCCAATCAGAGGAGCCAAATTGGAACCATTGGGAGTCTATTCATTGTGACAATTCTGTGAGGAAGCTCAACAGCCAGGAATGACATGAATATAGTTTGTAATCTCTGTAGTGATTCGGCTAGTTTGATCAATAGTTGTGTGTGAATAGTTTGAATTGTATTAGAGTGAATTCTATTTTGTGTTGACTGTAACTTGAAGGTTTTTGTACAATTTTGTTCATGGTGAATGTTGCTATAAACAAACACCAGAAAGATAAGTCTATCATTTGTATGTAATCTCCATTACTATAATACAAAGTGATTTCTCTTGGTGTGGTGGGTTTTTCTCCTGTAAGGATTTTCCCACGTATATCTGGTGTTCATGTGTGATTGTCAAATACTTTGTTTTTGTTATCTATTTCATAGTGCATCTTAATTGGACTATAATTGTAAAATTTAAAAGTATATCTGCATTCTTTCCTGAGGGATTGATGTTAGGAGAATTGTTTTCCGCATCTAATTTTCCTTACAGTTATTTGAGTCAGGAAACCCTCTGGTCCGAAGACCTTATATATTGAGACACCAAAGAAAAAAGAAAACATCCCCCTTGCTCCCACACTATTTGTAATAGCGTTTTATTTTCTTCATTATCTATTAAGATATCAATCATACTCCCCAAAAGTCAAGGGGATCACACTCCTAGATCACAATGAACTTGTCAATGTTTAATTTGCAGATGACACGACTATTTTTATTGAGTTTGAGGAGAGGAATTTGGAAACCCTTATGGAGAAAGTGATCTTATTTTGTCAAGAATTTTGAGCAAAAATCTCTATAGCCAAGTCCATACCCCTTGGTTGGTCAGAATCTCTCCCTAACTGGCTATAGAATTTTGAGTTTCAATGGGGTGGTCCCAACAAGTTGGTCAAATATCTTAGGATTCCCTTTGTTATCTAACCCAACCTAAAGGAAATGTGGTTGTGCATAAGTGAGAAAATTGTAAAAAAATTGGAAAGATGGAATAGGCAGTACCTCTCCCTTGCAGGGAGGATCCAAGGCTGCTAAAAAATCCTCTCATCTTATAGAATCTATTTTGCTTCGGTATGGTTCTTCAGTAGTTTTTAGTTGAATGAGATACAAAAAAGGATTGGGTATTTTTTTTGGTTTGATGGAAAGGGTAGGAAAAAAAGGAACATGGTTAAGTGGGAATGGTGTTGTATGGAGGTATGTG